>CM059186.1:107865354-108395354 GCA_030323885.1 Branchipolynoe longqiensis | reverse complement strand
ATCCACTACTGGGAGTGAATATTTTATCTAGGAATGTGCTCCAATGCCAACAAAAGATATTCCACTGCATTTAATCACTTTAAAATATCGATGAATGTACGGCGCAAACAAATGTCTTGATAGTTAAAGTTGCATAGTCCGATGGTTTTGAATTTCTCTATTTTTTCTGAGATAAATAAATATATTAGATCGATCACTAGTATCTACTTTACATTAGTTCAAAGTTACTTTTATTTTAAATAGTAAACTTTTGAGATATTCTGAGTGCAAACATGTCAAATTAGTTTTGGCAAGCTTGCCAAAACTCTGACACCATAGACTTCTGTAGTAACAGGTTCTGTTAAATTGACTCAGTGTTGCCTTCTATGCAGAAACAAATGCTTAATAAGTGGATCAGTATCTAAATTAGATATGTAAAATCAAATCTAGATAATTGGTTTGGTTTTGAAAATTTGATATTTCATCGGACTATGCAGCTTTAAATGGACTGTTGCTGGGATCTTATTGTGATGGTGAACTCTTTATGCTTTTTGGCAAGGACTCCGGCAATCAGCAAAATAAAAAATACTGCGATGCTATTCTGTCAACTTGCATGACGTCACGCAGTTGTATAAAATGGCGGCGTCCGAGTCTTTGCATCGCCCTTTCGTTTCTCGCTGATTGTACGCAACATCGAAACTCAAAATGGAGGGAAGAGTTACCATGTTCCTACTCTGCATGATGGCTGCCTCTATCAACAGCTGCTACGGAGGTAAGCTGAAGCCATGATATAAAATGACTAACTTAAATTTAAATTTGGCATGCTTCTCAAAACTCTAAGCCCATAGGCTTCAGCAGTAACAGGTTCTAGTAGTAGTACGTTGACTTAGCAGTCACATACTTAATAAGTGCACCGGAATATAAAGTGTATATGTAGGTTTGAAAATGTGATGCTTTTATCTAACTATGCAACTTTAACTAGTCCTTGCCCTTCTTAAGGCCCTGTCACACTACGATGTATGGCGGCGGCGTATGCGTAACGTGGCGAAATAATTTGAAAATCATAATAGGTCGAGATATGGCGACCGTTTTGCACTGCGGGAGGTCTCAGTGATGTATGAAGTGTTCGCATAGCCTATGCCTGGCGTATGTCTACCGTATCCCTACCGTATGCAAAGCATATAACGACGTATACTCGGCGTATTGGGACGTATTTTGAAGGTTGGAGGTGACAGGACCAGCATATGAGTAACGTATGGCGATGTATACCGAACGTGCTCCTAATGTATCCCGACGTACCACTAACGTACACATAGCGTATGAGGAACATATGAGCCACACATCGACACGCGTTGAAAATTTTGAACATGCACAAACAAATTGTCGGAGCCTCGAGGCACGCCGACATAAGACGACATATAACGCTGTATGCAAAGCATACCCGACGTATGGCCAACGTATGCGTAACATATGACGCCGTACGCCGACGTGTTGGTCGAAAATCACATACATTGGCATAGGCTAAGGCTATACGTCGTAGTGTGACATCACTTTTGCAGAACGTTGTGAGTACGATATATACACGGAGGGCGCAGGTTCAACATACAGCTAACCTATGCCAACCTCCCCCTAACCTGTGCATAACATACGCCACGTATGCCCAGCGTATGTTTAGCGTATCAGAAATGTATGAGCCACATGCCGGCATAGGCTTTAAATTTTGAGCATGCACAAAAGATTTTCGGCGGCTCCACCTATGCCGACCTATGACGACCTATGAAGAGCATATATGACCTATGCCCAACCTATGCGTAACCTATGATGGCCTATGCCGAAGTGTTGGTCGAAAAGCGCATAGGTCAGCATACGATAACGCCATAGGTCGTAGTGTGACAGGCCCTTTAGTAAGGCCGATCGCCAGACTAGATAGCGACAAGTATCAATTTTGTAAGTCATTAGTTTGACTGCGTCGGGATTAGAACCCCCAACTTTCCGCACTGGTTAGCTCAATATCAGGATGATGTGACTCAGTGGGAAATCGGGTCATGGGGCCAGCAGCCTGGGCTCCGAGTGGGGCAACACCATGAGTGTGCAATGTTACAAGTCCGTACCTGTCCTGATATGACCTTAGATGTTGCCAGGATGTAATACCCCAACAAACAAGCAGCTCAAGCTATCAAGACAAACATAATGCAATAATAATAAATGTATTTAGGAGTGATATTAACAGGTTTGCTCAATTATATTATAAATCGATAGACGGTCCAATGGAAGTGCAGTCTACAGTGAGGAAAGTTATACACAGTATTGTTTTGATTTAGTTACATAGTCCGATAGTTTTGGGTTTCTGTCGCTTTTTTAGATAAATATAGTAGGGTAATTGTTATAATCTACCTCACTTTAGTTTGAAGTAACTTTTATTTCAAATGACTAACCTTTTAGATATCTGAAGTGCAAACATGCACTAATTTTGGCAAGCATGCCAAAGCTCTGGCACCATAGGCTTCAGCAGCAACAGGGCCGCGTTCAGGGTGCACCTCGGAGTTGACTCGGAGACGGCTCTGCGGCGTCTTTTGGGCCTATTTGCCTTTAGGGTATGCCTCGGAGTCGACTCCGAGACGTCTCCCTTTGCAGACAGGAGTCAAAAAGCGCCTCGAAAATGGCCACCAAATTCAGTGGTTTCCACCAGTCAGAGCTCTTCTTTTCAATTGCAAATGGTGGCCCCCTTAGGGGGCCGCCATTTTCAAGGTCAGACTAGCATGACATCAGGAGTTTCTCAGAGGAGTCTCCGAGGCATACCTTGAACGTGGCCCTGGTTCTATTAAACTGACTTAGTATTATATTCTATGCAGAAACAAATGCTGAAAAAGTGCACAGGTATGTAAGTTAGATATGTAGAATCACATTTTGATCAGTGTTTTTTATTAGAAATGTTGATGCTTCATCGGACTATGCAGATTTAAGCTATGATTCCATATACGCGGCATGCGTATGCGAATGCGAATGCAAATATGAAAAAAAAATGGAAAAGCGTGTAAGCGCACAGTGGTGCTTCCATATGTCTGATTGCGAATGCGAATGCGAATGTGAATGTGAATGTATGGACGGCAAAGTGGATCACTCAATGGACCGATCGGTGCAAATGTAAATGCAAATGGCATGCTGCATACTGCGTATATGGAATCTTAGCTTGAACGTTACTGTCATTTTGTCAATGCCGCATTTACTAATGGCCCTGTCACATTACGACGCATCGCACAAGCGCGTGGCCAACTGCTAAAATCACTTTTCAAATGTTGAGATGCGTCTAACTTTTCGGCACGGGGGGGCAAAGTTGGACGTATACATACCATATACGCAACGTAGCAGAGTGTATGGCCAACGCATTGTAAAATATTTCGACTTTCTACACATAGTTACATTATAAAATAGATTCCATTTAAAGTACCCAGTTGTTTTAGTTAGTAGATATAAGAATGTGTAACCCATTGCTGAACCCAGACTGATAGGAAACAGTCATGTTTGGTATTTAATGTTTAATGTGTCTTGGATCTGGATTGAATTTGTATGGATGCATCGGATATGATAGAGGTGTCGGGTCAAGTTGCCATGACCTGGGGGTAGCTGGGATGTGGGAACGATGGGTGCACTGGAGCTGCACCCATCCCTACTGTCCTGGAATCTCAAGATGGCTGCCATAAAGCGTAAAATAACAATATGGTGGGGATCAATAACATCATGTACCTTCAATAACATCATCTACCTTCAATAATATCATGTACCTTCAATATCATGTACCTTCAATGACATGCCTGTAGGAGTGCTGGAGAGATTAAAAGCCTGGGAGAGCTGGCAGTCACCACTGGGCCGTTCATGTGACAAGAGGTACTTTTGTGTCCATCCTCTATTCTGTGCTATACCCATTGTAGCCACTTCACTATTATAGACAGGCAACTATAGGACTCAGTTGCACCACCCATTTCCTATACTACACCCTCTGCTATTTATGGTATTTTATATATATTTAACTTGCATTTCAGTATAGCTCCTTTCCCTTTATAGAGATCTGGCAACCACCTTTTAAAAGGGATTAGCCCATAGATTATACATAATGTATGTCTAACGCACATCGATGTATGTCTAATGTATACATAACGTATGCCTGACATAAAAGCCACACGTTGTCGAACGTCGAAAGTTTTGTGCATGCACAAAACTTTTGCGACCCTTAACAAGCAATGCCGTATAACAACAAACATCGACGTACATTGACGTATACCAACATATGCATAATGAAGCGTAACATTTGAGTAACGCATATCGACGTACACCGACATATTGGCGCAAAATCACCTATGGGTGGGCAAAGTTGGATGCATACATACGGTATATGCAACGTAGCAGAGCAAATGGCCAACATATGGCTAACGTGCCTTCCGCCGAAAAATGCTCGCAATACGCTCATGGTACGCACGCAGAATGCCAATGAACGTTATATACGTAATTCAATCGCAAGAAGTATGCCTCATACGTTTCATATGTCAAGACATGGTGGAGAAACACAAAACGTACATTAGACATATGTTAGAAGTACTTTATCATGGATACATTGTCAATATGTTGTCAATACGCAGACTGTTTGTTTCGACTGACGTAGGTCAATGTAGTCCTACGTAGTGAACAATGTTTGTCTAATGTATGTCTAATGTACATCGATGTATGTCTAATGTATACATAACGTATGCCTGACATAAAAGCCACATGTTGCCGAACGTCGAAAGTTCTGTGCATTCACAAAACGTTCGCGACCCCTTAACAAGCGATGCCGTATAACAACAACCATCGAGGTATATCGAAGTATACCAACGTATGCATAATGAAGTGTAACATTTGAGTAACGCATATCAACGTACACCGACATATTGGCTCAAAATCGCCTACGTCGACGCATGCTTGCGCGATGCATCGTAGTGTGACAGGGCTATTACATCTATTCCCCCCTGTATGTCTAGGACCCATCGACCCCGTAAAGGAAGCAGCACGAATGGCATCAGTAGTGGAACAGGAAGAATTAAGTAAGTGTGATTAGTACTATGTAACTTCCTTACAACTAGTTTTATTTGAGTGAATATTTTTATTCTGCGGAATATTTACTTTCTCAACACCGAGGGCAGTAAGCGTGATTAGCGCTATGTCAATGCCTTACAGCTAGTTTTATTTTGGATGAATACGTTTATTCTGCAGAATATTTAACTTTTTTACAACTAGTTTCATTTTGAGTGAATATTTTTAGTCTGAGGAATATGTACTTTCTCAACACCAAAGGCAATAAGCGTGATTAGCGCTGTGTAACTAACTTACTTACAAGTTACAGCTAGTTTTATTCTAGTGAATATTTTTAATTTGCATAATATGCACATTCTTAACACCGATGGCACTGGTTTTCCGATCGCACAACTTTATCAGTATTAATTTACCAAACTTTTAACATAGTTATCACTCAGACAATATAGCACCAATAAAATAATTTGTTGAGTGTGAGCAAAATGTATATAAATATACATAATTAGTATAGAATATTCACTGGGGTTACTTATTGGCTCTGAAAAAATGTGCACAGTTTATATACTAGTCAGTTATCAGATAAGAGTAAAAGGAAATGAGCAGTCGTGAGGGGGGCTGTGGGTGGTGGGTGTCATGATATATGCTATCCCGTCATGATATGAGCTTAGATGTTGCCAGGACGTAAATCTCCAACAACCAACCTGATATATGCTACACTTATGGGCCACCCTACTAAATGCTACACGAATGGGCGGCCCTACTAACCCACTGATCCATGGTGGTCCATAAGTGTGGAATACATCATTACAATGGCATAGGTCAATTTAATTTCTACCTTCTTGAGATATTATATCACAATAACATCTTAGCGAATCATTGGCTTCTTTAATGCTTCTTATATCGGAGGCGAAATGGGCAGATAGTAGGGGGGGAGGCGCCACCTGGAGGGCAGGAGTAGAATCAGGGGAGCTGCTTGAAGGCAGACCTCCAGCTCTCCACACTGCATCCCCACCTCCAGTAACCCAACTAAACAAGAACATATCAAAAAGGGGCTACAGGAGTAGAAGCAGATAAGAGAACAATAATAAGAAGAAGCAGGATAATTACATTCATGAATAATATTTGCATAATTAGTTTTATACCTCACATACCTGGATGTCGTAGAATGCTATTCTTGTCATGTGCTGTATTTAGATACATGGTTGTGGCTGGTAGCCTAGGGTTTTGATGCTGAGGGAAATATATAATATTCAGTTAGATAAAAATTATGCTACTTTATCGTGTGGTTTATTTGTGAGTTTAACCTTACCATTAACCCTAAAAGGTTTGTTAAATAGGAATCATCTGACCGGACTTGAAGTGTCTATTTAACTAAATGTTTAGAGTTAAGGTTAGGGTTAAAGTCCTGATAAACTACACCCTAAAGTAGCCCTGATAAAACTATAATTCACGATGGCGGAGGCCGCACTTGTTTAAAGTGGATTTATGAGAGATAGCCCAGCCCCAACCCCACCCACACCCACAGCCTTAAAGGGAAATGGTATAGGTGGTCAGGAAAACAAACAAACTCGGAATAGTTCTAATTTGTGCCACAGGGTGGTGCATGCTTAGTACTGAACTTTTCCACTTGGTGGTGTAGAGTGACCTAGATTGATCATGTGACAACTGTTGTGAAGATGGCTGGGTGAGTGCAGAGAAGGGAGAGTAAAATTGAGGTATTTTCAAAAAATTTTAGAGTAGTTCAAACATGATTTTATATTCGCTTTAATGTAATTTTATATTCGCTTTAATGTAAGTACAATTACATTGCATAATTCAATCAGAAACACTTTTTTTCTTGGTTGAATGTAAAAAGGTTTTGGATTGTATTGGGTTTGAACCCACAAAACCAAACAACGTCAGATCATAAGTTCAACACCCTAACCACTAGACTACAGAGGCCACACATAGCTGGTTGTCTCAGTTCCAGCTATTAGTGCATAGGACGTCATATATACAAGGTGTATGTATGTATGTATGTATGTATGCCTTGTATGTATCATATATATACTAGACTAGTAACTAGTGCATATATCAAATTTATGTGCTGTGTGGCCATCATATGGCAACCCTATAGTCACTGCACGGCCACCGCATGATATTTAGAAATGTTATATCTGCACTATTATACATGCATGCATAGATATATACACCTTGTATATATGACATCATATATACAATAGTATATATGACATCATGATATAGGTATATGTACATACAAGGTATATACAGGTATATGTACATACAAGGTATATACAGCATTGTATATATGACATTGTATATATACAAATAGCCTGAACTGAGACAACCAGCTCATGTGGCCTCTGTAGTCTAGTGGTAAAGGTGTTGCATATATATGTTAGTACACTTACATCGCATAATTCAATCAGAAAAACGTATAGAAGGAAAAGACCTTTTTGTTGTTGAATGTAAAAAGTAGTGGACTGTATGGGATTTGAACCCACAAGAGCAACAAGATTACAATTTCAACACCCTAACCACTAGACTATAGAGGCCACACATAATTACTGCTCTCAGTTCAGGCCATTGCCATATACATAGTCTCTACACATACCGTATGTGAGCAGTACGCATATCCTGGGTGGTCTAAATGTATGTGAGGATGCGCACGCATGTGTTTTGTGCGCATCCATTTGAAATTTGTCAGTTACGCTGTATATAAAAGGGAAACAGTTTGTTCTTTTCTTGAATGTAAAAAGGAGTGAACCATATGGAGTGAGATATGTGCATTTGAAAGTTTTTGACTTTCAGATCTTTTGTATTAGCTAATGCAGCAGCCTTTCCATGCTGGCCAGATCAACCGGGCCTGAGCATTAATAGTTTGATGGGATATGCTGCAAATACACAGGTTTCCGGTTTTAATGCTATTATGGCAGCAGCCGTTTGGTTGTGCCTATGTGTTATCATTTGGACGTGATCCATCGCAAATGCACCAGGTTCTGCGCTTAATGCTATGATGGCAGCAGCCATATTCTATGATCCAGCCAGACCTGAGCGTTAATGGCTTGACGGGATCCACCGCAAATGCACAGATTTCCAGGTTTAATGCTATGATGGCAGCGACTGTTCTAGTCATGCATTATCAGTTGGACTGGATCCATCGCAAATGCACCGGGTTCTGTGCTTAACACTATGATGGCAGCAGCCATTCCGCAGTGTATG
The DNA here is from genome assembly GCA_030323885.1 of Branchipolynoe longqiensis. Lineage (NCBI taxonomy): Eukaryota > Metazoa > Annelida > Polychaeta > Phyllodocida > Polynoidae > Branchipolynoe > Branchipolynoe longqiensis. Next base: position 108,387,089 of record CM059186.1, on the reverse strand, counting down.
CGCCGGCGGATGACTCAGGATCGCAGAACGTGCAGTTCATCATAGGTGAGTGTAGAAACTGATATGGTGCTACGACCTCAAGCCTTCCTCCGGCGCATTTGCGATGGATCCCGTCCAAACGATAAAACATAGGCATGACCAGAACGGCTGCCGCCATTACAGCATTAAGCGCAGAAACCTGTGCAATTGCAGCGGATCCTGTCAAACCATTAATGCTCAGGCCCAGCTGAATCATAGAATGTGCAGTTTGTCATAGGTGAGTGTAGAAACTGATATGGTTCTACTACCCCGGGCCTATATATATATATATTAGTATTGGCAGATCAATATATATATATATTTTTGGTCCATATATATATGTATATATATATACCTTGTATATACATTGAATATATATGACATATATACTATTACTAGTGCATATATAAAATGTATTTACTGAGTGGGCATCGTATGATGCCCTCGCAATGCATACATTTTATATATGACTAGTATATACATCATACATATGATATACACATGGTATATATATATACAGAGATACACAATCACACACCTTGTATATATGACGTTGTATATACAAATAACCTGAACTGAGACAAGTAACTATGTGTGCTCTCTGTGGCCTAATGTGCTTAACTTGTAATCTGAAGTTGTTTGGTGTTGTGGGTTTGAACCCCATTGTAATATTACTGGATGCCCCGCTGTCAGAGCCCCAGTTATACCACAAACTCATCCTTCTATATGTGTTTCTGATTGAATTATGCAATGTACATACATACATAAATAGATACATAAACAGACATACATACATCTTGTGTATAGGATGTCATATATAAAAATAGTCTGAACTGAGAGAGCTGATTATATGTGGCGTATGTGGCCTAGTGGTTAGGGTGTGAAACTTGTAATCTGAAGTTGTTTGGTGTTGTGGGTTCAAACCCCATTCAGTCTAAAACCTTTTTACATTCAACAACAAAAACATGTTTTCTTTCTATATGTGTTTCTGATTTAATTATGCAATGTAATTGTACCAGCATATATTTTACATTAAAGCAAATATATTTCCTGTTTGAACTACTCTAAAGAAAATTGAAAATACCCCAGTTTTACTCTCCTTTCTCTCCACTCACCCATCCATTTTCAAAACAACAGCTGCCAGCTACAGGCCCAGCCTCAGCCCCCACCCAACCCCCACCCTGACCTCAGCACTGACCCACTTCTCACCCAGCCTCAACACCCCCACACCTCCCACTGACCTCAGCACTCTCCCTGGCCCAGTTCAGGTGCAGTGAATCTACAACTCTCCCCTACATATCTGGTTATATAAACATAACAACTAAGCAGAGTTGTGCTTGGAGAGCATTTGTCGGAGTAGGATTCCCGTTGCCACAAGGTATACCGGGCCACTTTAAGAGACCACGTCCCAGGGCGAGCTCGAACCCTTATCCCCTATGTTTACAATAGGTGTGGGTGGGTGGGTGAAATTCTTGGCAGGTGTTGTCCATTGTGAGCAAGCGGCTAGCTGTGATCACATTGTCAGTTTTGGTGGGAAACTGACCTGAAGCACCACCTTGGGGGAGTTTGGTGTTAATTCTCAAGTGTCCACCAGATGGTTCCACCAGTGCATTACTGCCGTTGCTGCAAGGATGTTTGTTTGTTGTTATATCTCCTAGAAACATCTAAGGTCATGTCAGGACGGGTACCAACTTGTGATAGTGCGCACTCATGGCGCAAGGATAGAGGGCTAAGTCGTATGTTGGTTCAGGGTTTGACAATAGGTGTCGCCAATGTCAGTGTGGTAAGGTTAAACCTACATCGTGTCAGGCCACCATGCCTACCACCCGGGAATTACCCATGTTATGAATAACAACATGGGCATTACCAAAACTCATTCATAGGGAATGGACAGGTGCCATCGTCGGAGTATCGTACAGACCTGAAGAGACGAGAAGACAACTACAGGCAGCGACTGCAGGACAAGTACCAGCAGCCAAGTGAAAGCGAAAGGCAGTCAGCTGAACAGAGGCTGACGGAGGAGCAGGCGAGGCAGTGGGAAGAAGCGCTAGGAAAAGTGCAGGAAGAAGAGGCAAGGCAGCCATGTACAGGTATGAACTTTGTGGTTTTTGGAGGGTTTTTTGTGTGTGCATTCGTTGATTAAGCAGCGGAAATTTCAATCACTGACATTTGGTGTCCCTCATTCCACTGCTCCTTGCCCTATCCTGCCAATGCCGAATGCCAGGCTAGGTAGCGACAATTATCAATTTTTAAGTAATTGGTTTGACACGGCCAGTGTTTCGAAACCCCCAATCCCACAACCTACCAAAGCTAGAGACGGACGCTCAACTCATTTGGCAATCCTGTCTGGCTTTCTTGTAGACTAGTTATTGACTTGAAAGTAAGAATGCTTATGGCTTTTTAAGAGATATATTATATTGACTGTGGCTTTTGAAAGTAAGAACTGCAAGGCGTTCCAGTATCGTCATTATTGACTGATAACACTTGAAAGTATGGGGGTATGTCTACTCATAGAGTTCACCTTCGTAATTTTGCTTTATAATATATATTATGCATATTATACATATATTATATATATGTTATATATAATCTAATATATATGAATTACATATGTATATTTCATTGTTTTCAGGATCAGCTTTCCTCAAAGTAAGTATTTAAATATTGAGTTATCAACTATGGCAATATTAATTTTGTTATTTGGAAGTGAACCATATATGTAAGCAGTTTTGATTCAACTGCAATTCAGTCGGCGCCACCTTCGGGATCCGCTGAAGGTTCTGGTCCAATCCGCCGAGGGGTGTGGGGGGGGGGGGGGGGTCCCCTTCCTCTCTGGCCTGGCTTGGCTCGTCACTGCCCGCCCGACCAGCACCGTAGCCACTTATCGGTGCACGCTCGCCTTGGTTTTTTTTTTTGTTTTTTTTTTCTCGTTATCTTCTTTTCTTCTCCTTTGTTTATTTACTGTTATTCTAATTGATCGGTAGGGTGGGATTGCCCCGCCAGTTGCCTATGCATTTGATTGGTAATTGATATGTACACAAATGAGATATATTGCATAGATATAATTCAAGGTGGATCATAGATATATATATATATATACCGTTGTTGGAATAAATGATCATATCGGGTAGTCTACCGTTGTTGCGTCTCCTTACATTCAAAATTAATTTAGGCAAGCATGCCAAAACTCTGACACCATAGGATTCAGCAGAAACCGATTCAATAATTTGACTCAGAATTCCCTTTTCTGTGGCAACAAATGCTTAATAAGTGCCCTCAGTATTTATATTAAATATGTATGATCAAATCTAGGTAATTGTTTTGGTTTTGAAAATGAAAGGCTTTTATTTGACTATGCAACTTGACAGGTCGTGAACTTTTAAAATGCCAATCAGGACGAACATTGCTGAAGACCAGCTATGTACGGTTTGAAGATTAACTAATTGAAACCTCAATGAACTGCTCTATTACTGTTGTGGGTGACCAGTAGTTTAACACTTTTTCTATAGAGTAGAATTAGTTTCTCAGGTAACCTTGTTCTCTTCTTAGATTACATTTTCAAATATGTTGCAGCTTTTATTTTACTATAGCCTATTTTACATATCCAAACAAAGGGCATGTATTATCATAAACCCAACCAATTGGGCATGTTGCTTAAGCAATGTGGGTAATTCGGGACCGAGACAGGACGCATAGGGATAACACATGACCCTCCAGCTCGACCTATTACCACATAGTTCCCCCTTTTTAAATATAGGCAGCCAGCTAACTGACTCCAGGTGGCGACACCGTGCCCTCGTGCTGGTAGCCGCCACTTGTACCCATGACCCCTCTGATGTCACTCTCGGCCCGCCGCCCCCGACGACGGCACTTCACCACCAGACACCGAACCGACAACACCACCCGCCTTTTCTCACCACTAGGCCAATCTCCAACCACACGATGCCGCAACGAAAAACTACACAACACACCGCAGCGGCCACTGCCGCAGCAGCCACCCAAGATGCCACCACAGCTGACGCCGAACACACACTGCGCCAATGCGACTGCCCACGCTCTGTAATAGCGAAGTAAACCGCCACCCAGTAGTGATGATGACACCAGTAGTGACACCAGTAGTGATGATGGGTCTGCGGTTGCGCAACTATTACTCCTGCGACAGTCCGTTACCGACTCCATAGAACAACAGGCGCAGTTCGCGAAAACCATGAGCATAGAGGCACTGGAAACCGCAAAACAGAGGAGACGATCCAAGAACAATTCGTCCAACGATAGGTCTGTTGCGAAATGGAGGAGATGCACCGCGAAGGACTCCTCCAGGTCGCCACATAGCCGCTCACCACGCCCAAGATCAACCGACTCACGGCGTAGCAAGGCCCGAACCGCGAGAGCGCGCCGCGATAGATCGAGCTGGGATGAGCAGATGCAGGAGAAGCAGGGAAACATGCTGCACACTTGCCTCCTCATCTAGCAACGACTCACGTACTCGTCGAAGCCATCATCGACTCCAACTCTGACGGCAGATCAAAGAAGAGAGGTAGGAAGCCCCTTCTTCCACATACCTATGTGATCTGTGACGAAAGGAAAGGCAAGGTAGGCCTGGGGGAAAGTAACTTGCACGAGTACTTTGCGGAACTGTCACGAATGCGCAAGGACCCTAAAGTACCCCAATCCTGGGTGAAACCCATGCTGGACCATCAGGACCAGATACTTGAGATGGCATCCGAATGGCAGTGGGACACGTGTCTGGCATGTTCGGAAAATGTATTCGGCATGATCGATGACGGACGCCTCTCTAGGGTATGGCACGATGGCCAAGCAATAAAGGACCTGCAATGGGGAGCTTGCAAAATCTTACTATTCGTACCGTGCTTACACTTGTCGAACTGACCAACAGACAGCCACATCTTCAAACACCCCATACATACGTCCCGAGTTCAACACCGACAATGATGGCCGTTCGTGGCATAGCCACCGACTCCGGCTTCACCAGTTCTCACAGCCTGGAGAGTGAGCAATTTGCACATGTGTGTGCTTGGTGCATAAACAAATATAAGAAGGTGAACCCACACAAAGAACAAGAGTGCAATAACAAAAAACGATAGATGGACAAGAAAGCAGCGGCAGCCGAAACCGAGGAAGCAGGCAAAGTGGCTTTTTGCTAGTCGGCCAGGGTCAGGCCGAGCAGAAACCACACAAGACCCACCAGAAACCCCGGGAGCAGTGGTGCTAATTCTAGTATCAGCAAACCCCGGTTGCAGAAACCGCCACACACGTGGAGCCTAAAAAGCCCAAGACGTAGCGGCCACGACAGGGAAGCTACCCATGCGGCACCACTAGACGTTCCTGCCAAAACCACACCACGTGGGGACGCGCCCCGACCAGGCCTACCCACACACACCCACGCACAGATGAGCGGCTTGGTGAGCAGCTCGCCCCCCAGACGACCCCACCGCCAAACGACCCCCACACTCGGGACGAGCATGAGGCCGCCTCAGATCTTGAACATGACCCCCTAGGGGCCACCCACCCGAATGGCCGCCCGCCACCGCTGCCGCCGCTGCTACCGCCGACACTAACAACCATTAAGATGGCCACCCACAACGGACACCGCCGTAACGACCCCAGAATGGCCGATCAACGATGCCAGCCCTGCCACACATCGGCAGGAATCCGTAATGGACACGGACCCACACCCGCCGCCCGCCACTGGCGACCGAGACACAACACGGACCCCTCCCCCAGAAGCAACCGCCGCCCCACCCACCCCCGATACCCCCACACCCTTACCACCCAAGCCCAACACACTCCAATCACATAGTCGCAAGGATCCCAGTCCCCTCAAATCTCAGGATACACCGCTGGAGGGACGTCCTTGTCGACTACAATGACGACCAACTTGTCGATTTCCTGGAATACGGATGGCCAGCGGACTATACCGCAGACGCACCCCCAGTCCCCTCAACAACCAATCATCGTGAAGATCCTGGACACATCAGATGGATATGCCACTACCTGCAAAGCGAAGCACAGCGAGGCGCCCTCCTCGCCCCTTTTGCCGAGCCCCCCTTCACCCTCCTGGGCGCAGACGATCCCGATGATGACCCACGCGAAGAAGAACACCGACGAGCTCTGGGACATCATCGATCTAAGCTACCCAAGGGGTGCAAGCGGAAACTCTGGCATTGTTAAGGGCTATTATCAAGACAGTCCCGTTACCTACACCTTACCCAGCATTGTCGATCTCACCGACGAGGTCACCCGTCTCGGCCAAGGTGCGTACATCTGGTCGATAGACCTTGCCCTGGCCTACAGACAGCTACGGACATGCCCTCTCTGTTCCCCTGCTGTGGATCAGTATTGACAGACAGACCTATTATGACATTGCACCGCCCTTCGGGTGCAGGACCTCCGCCATGGCCTGCGCAAGAACCATGAACGCGGTTGTATACCTCCTGCGATGAAACAACCACTTCATGCTCTGTTACCTCACTGACTTCGCCGGGGTGGCCACCACAGAGGAGGCGGACGTGAAGGCTTACATCGATGCTGTCGATCTAGCAGAAGACCTTGGCCTGGCCTTATCACCCTCAAAGTGCGTGAGGGTGATAAGAACCTCGAATGGCTGGTCTTCACTGTCGACACTGACGACATGACGGTACGAATCCACCCATGTAAGCTGGCAGAGGTCGTAGAAGAGTGCGCCACCTGGACCCCTGGCTCCCAAGCCTCCAAGAAGGACCTCCATCGCGAAGTGCGTTTGCCCCGCCCGAAGATTTATTAACAGGATCCTTGAGCTCCTCAGGAATGTAGCCCACACTGGGAAGCACCCCGTCACTGATGACATGCTATGCGATATAGCTTGGTTCCTTGGCTATGCCAAGGCATCCAACGGGGTCGTCCTCCTCTGCCCACCCCCGAAGCACGAGTGGGTGATCGAGTGCAACCCCTCACACCTCGCTGGGGGAGCATACTCACCCTCCGGCTACATAAAGAAAGAGTACCATCAAGACTTCCTCGACAGCGGACACCACATTAGCCAACTTGAGGCCATAAACCTCATCATCGCTCTTCATGCCCTCATACCACCCAACCCGCAGGACTATGTGATAGTGGTTAACACCGATAACCAGGCCTCCCAGATGGTCCTCGACTCTGGCGCCAGGAGGGACCACGTCTTTTGTGCATGCGCAAGGTCATTATGGAAATTTGCCGCCCTGAACTCTTGCGATGTGCAGGTTGTCCATAAGCCCGGGGTCGAACTGGTGTTTGCCGACGCACTCAGCAGGGCCCCCTTCGCCCGCCTCACCCACCGAAGAGCAGAACAGTTCGTTGATGACATGGACCTCACACTTGTGAGAGTCCACCATGACAACTCGTTATTGACTAACACTGTGTAGTCTGGGGAGATCGTAACTTTGCCTCTCTCTCGCCAGGGCTACAAGGACACCACCATGACACACAAGCTCTGTTCAAGGCAGCTCTCGCCCGTGGGACCTGGAGGAACAAGCAAATACAGACGGCCACCTACCATTGGCACGCCCATGAGAAGGCATTCGATCCTGCAAGGCCTACCCAGCTTGATGTCGCATCATACATTGTCGCACCAGGCGCCGTGATGAATTACCTTAGCACGGCCCAGACTTGGGTTGACCTCACCGACGGAAGGGTATTGAGTTTCGACATGTACCTTGTATTGATAGCGAAGCGGGGGGTCTTCAGGACCTCCACCCACCTGGTCCGACAGGCTCCTCCGCTCACTGTACCTCAATTACATTCAGTGGTATGATACCTCCGTTCGACGGGACCCCACGCCTGGGTGCTAACATCCGCACTACTGATGGGCTTCTTCCCCCTCCTGCAACAGGGAAACCTACTGACCACCCGGTGCACCAACGACCCAGGCCACACCATATGAGGTTCAGACGTATGTGACTGCGACACACACCTAGCGGTCCACATCCACTCCACTAAGACCTCCAAGACAGCCTCTGATGCCTTTACCATACACCTGCCTCAAATTCCGTTCTCCAAATGCTGTCCGCTACAAGCGTGGAGACACTACAAGAGACATACTGACACCACCCCCGAGCAACCGCTTTCTTTATACCGAGTGGTGACCCCCTAATAGCCCGGACCCTTACCCGTGCCCTGCGAGCGGCACTCGCCCGCGCTGGACAGGCCGGTCCCGACGACTGCACCCTTCACAGCCTATGCCGAGGCACGGCCCAGGCCTGCGCCCGCGCCAGTACCCCACTACAACTTAGTACAAGACATCAAGGATGTGGGCAATTGGCGCTCCGCCCCTATCCATACATGCGCGACCCGGGCACTCTCAAATCTATTTGGTTGAGTGCCCAGATCCCACAGAGACTCAAACTTACGACCTTGATTGAACTTGACCTATGATCTTGCGAACTTAGATTAAATAAAATCCCATACTATGTAGTCCCGTACCGTGTCCTGAATTACCCTACAACTCTTTAGTAACAGCTTGGAAATATGTTAATTCCATAAACAAACTAAACCACACCTATCTGATTATTTTTCCTCCAACCACTAAAGAGTTTTACTAATCTCGTCCATCAACTCTGAAATACCAATACTTGGGACATTGCATATACAAAAACGAATATACACATATAAAAAGTAAACTGTTAAAGCACCAAAAGCAATTTGTTGACTGTCAACAAATCTGACTATGCAGCTTTAATCAATTAGCTTACCAATTGAAATATTTTCTTTCTGGATATTAATGTACTGAATAAGGACCACTACTGTTACTGTGTAAAGTGTCTCTTTGCTTTTATGTGTGGATATATATGTGTTGCTCTGATACACTGTATTTGACAGAAGTGCGAATTCACTGAGACAATTACTTCAATGAATCAGTATATTAAGACGCCGTTTGGAGAGCAGTTCTGCAAAGGTTAGTATAAGGCCTTCGTCACACTATGGTTTGCGATCCCTTTGCGATCACTTTGAAACCACCAAAAAGGGTGGTCACAATTTGATCACCCAGTGGGCAACCATTTTGGTCGCAAGGAGGTTGCAGATGCACCTCGCAACCAAAATGGTCACCCGAGGGTCACCGACTATTTTCAGCGTTTGCAACCAGTCACTGACCCATCACCTCCCATTGTTTTTCCCGCCTTTTTTTTGCTTCAGTCGCAAGATCGCCAGCTATTGGTCGAAAAGTGGTCACAAGGGGTCGCAAGCCGTAATGTGACTGAGGCCTAACTTGTTCATGTTCTTGCAGCAGTAGCTGTATTTATTAACTGATACAACATTTTTAGGAATCCCTTTCGCTTCCTTGTTCAAAACTACGTTATTCTACAGGGAAAAGAGTTCTGAATGCACACAAAGTGTCTTCTCATACCACTTTCAGCCGACCAATCCGAAACTTAAAGATGATCCTTAAGCTGAGTCCAGTTTACCGTATTGGCCATATGGATGCGCAGAGAAAAGCTCACAAGACAAAAACTAGCAAAACAAAAGCTCACAAGGCCTAGACCTAAGCTCACACACCACTAATGAAAAAAATTCTTAATTTTGTTTATCTACATATAAATGTCACAGATATAATAAGCTGGAGTATTTTGATAAGTATTTCCTAATGGCCCTGTCACATTACGACGAATCGCGCAAGCGCATGGCCATCAGCTAAAATCACTTTCAAACGTTGAGATGCGTCTAACTTTTTGGTGCGGGGGGCAAAGTTGGACACATACATACTGTATACGAAACATAGCAGAACGTATGGCCAATGTATGGCCAACGTATGGCTAAAGGCCCTGTCACACTACGACGTTTCCCACCAACGCGCATCGACGTGTTGCCTTTTTGGTCGAAACATCGGTACACGTCCGGTACGTTACCGGCGTGTTACCGGTACGTCGGTACACATTGAGGGATAGCAATGTGTGAATGGACACGTCGGCGCGCGTCGCATCGCACCGATCGTTTTGTGCTTGCACAAAACTTTCGACAGGCTGCAACGCGCATCAGCGTGTTGGTGGGCGCATTACGGACGCGTTAGCAACACGTCGACACCCGTTTGCGGCGCGCTGGCGGAACGCTGTTAGGACGATGATCAACGTCGATTAACGTTGGCATTTCTTTCACCAAACTGCGATCGTTCCGTCGGCGCGTCGGTGACCTCCCATCGACATGTAGTGGGCGCGCTATTGGCATTGCTCCAGCGTTTCTCGACGCGTTAGACATGTTGCTGGCGCGTCTTGATGTGTTGCTGGCACGTCTTCCGTGCGCCTAACGTTACCCAGCGTTCTGCGAACCTTTAATGGCGCGCTTTTCCCACGCCGCCGGCACGCCGACGGCACGCCGACAATGGGCCGATAACGCGCTGGGAACCCGCTGGCAGGACATTCACATGTTGTTCCGCCGCACGTCGAAACCGTTGGCCGCGTGCCAAAAACATGCCACTAAAACGCTGCAACCCGTCAAACTTTCTCCCACAATGCCGAAAAGTTGGACGTTTCTCGATGGGTTGCAAATAGTTTGCGCATTGCCGTCACGCCGGTGAGAAATGTCATAGTCTGACAGGGCCTTTACATGCTCCCCGGCGAAAAATGCTTGCAATACGCTCATGGTACGCTCGCAGAATGCCTGTGAACGTTATATACGTAATTCGATCACCAGAAGTATGCCTTATACGTTACATACATCAAGACACGGTGGAGAAATGCAAAGCGTATGTTAGACATATGTTAGACGTACATTAGACATACGTAGACTACGTTAGACATGCGTTGTCAATACGCAGACTGTACGTTTCCACTGGCTCTCCGTCCGACTGACATAGGTCAATGTAGTGCTACGTAGTGAACATTTGTCTAAAATACGTCTAACGTACATTGACGTATGTCTAACATATGCATAGCATAGCATATGCCTGACGTAAAAGCCACACATTGTCAAACGTCGAAAGTTTTGTGCATGCACATAACTTTCCCAACCCCTTAATGAGTGATGCCATATAACGACGAACATTGACGTACATCAACATACCATACCAAACGCATACCGTTTGAGTAATGCATATCGACGTACATCGTCGTATTGGTGCAAAATCACCTCCATCGGCGTACACTTGTGCAATGCATCATAATGTGACAGGGCTCTCAGGGACTTGTCACAAGTTTTTGTTTTCCATTCAAATAAAGGATGAAAATTTAATTCGATTGTCAACTTTCAAAATGACATAACTTTCTTCATATTTATCCTAAAATCACGATTTCAAGACCATTTTAATAATAAATCACAGTTTTTTCCAAAGGAGCGAGGTATGATCCAATTACATAAATTAAAATCGTTTAGTCATGTACCTAATATGTGTGATTCAAGAGGTGTGAAATGAGGTGCGATAAGTGAGAACATCTGACTCTGGTAACACCTGATTAAAGATTGTGATCTTTTGTCTTTTTCTTCATAAAGAGTGTAAGCGTTTATCTTGTAGATCTAAGCTTTTGTCTTGTGGGCTTATGTTGTGGATTCGGCCATATGTCATGTACCTCAATAAATACCAAATTAGGTATAGGCCTATTGGCCTAGGCCTATATCATGGCTTAAAAATTATAATTTATTTCAAAGCAAAAAAAAAGGTAACCGATGTATATTTCCTTTCCAAGGCGTCATGAAGTTGAGAACTTGCAGTGGAACACCATCACGTGAGAAGGAATGGAAGACTTTGAAAACCTCATTTAAGTGCGGTAATTTTGATGCAAACGTCGAATATTACACCCAGCAGCCTGTCACCTGCTACTGCAACGACAATAAATGGTTAGTTTTGATACAGTTTGACTTGCAATTAACACTATTCACGCGTGACCTAATTAGGCATCAGAACGAAGTTGAGTACGCGTCGGGTATTGGAAATGGCAGTAAGACACTGCTGTGTGCTGATGTGTATGAACTAGAACAGAAATTAAAGGAGTACAATTTGAAGATATTCACATTTTAAACTATAATATTCATTTTTTCATACATTTTTTCTATCTATTGGTAAATTTTCATGAAGATTGAGCGATGATCAGATGCATTTCAGTAGGTGATGTCAACAAAGTCGCTCAGTCACCCTGGTTGCCAATCTTTTCTTAAATTCAAAATTGCATAACTTTCTTAATATATATATATTTTTTTAATATATTTTAACCCTTTAAGGCTTTTTATTAATTTGTAATTATTAAGACTAGTTGTTTAACTGTGTTACACAGATAACTATGCTGACAGTGCTGCAATACATGATACCGCCATAACTGTGCAGACTTGAAGTTGACAGTCACATTATAGTTAAAGAATGGGAAAATCACCATGTAAGGGTCACCCAATCATCGTGAAAATTAGCCAATAGATAGAAAACAGGTATGCAAAGATGAATATGGTAGTTTCAAAAATGAATACCCCCAAATTTGAGTGATTTCGAGAGGTATTGGTCGATGAAAATGTATTCACATTACTTTTCATACAGTGGCCCCTTGCAGATGCGCAAGTGGCCTCGGCATGGTTTCAAAATGGCCGCGGCATGAATAGCGCCAATACGCTGCAGCATGTACCTTTACAGTTGATATCATTACAATGGTATTATAATTTATATTGGACCCAAAATAAAGCGATCGATATAGGGGAATGGTCGATCTGGGGAAGTGGTCAGTTAGAGAGGTTTTACTGGAGTATGTAGTAATATCTAGATGGTGATGCTTTTAAGTGAATTTTATTAGACCCCCATTCAGTAAGTGGTTTATTTTTAGCGTGCATCACCATCTTGCATCTTGATATGTGTCGCTTCCTAGCCAGGCGCTCGGCATTATTAGGATAGGGCAAGGACTGGTTGGCACAGTGTCAGGATAATGTGACTGAGTGGGATTCCAAGTCATGGTGCTGGCGGCCTGGTCTCCCAGTGGGGCAGCACTATAAAGTCGGCATGAGTGCGCACTATCACAAGTCCTGATATGACCTTAGATGCTGTCAGGACATTAAACTCCAACACCCAACCAACGCAACTTGCGACTTGTGGTGGCGACTGCCGGTGTGGCCGTCTCAGCTGCCACAAGGCTGATATGCCAAATGTCGCTTCTGCGCATGCGTCAGAATCCAACAGCGTCGTCTGCGCATGCATCAAAACTGGGCCAGTCTCAAAGGCCGTAATCTCTGTTTTTAATACTTTCAGCGTAAATTGCTCTTAGGTTACATTAAATACTTCAGATCTTCCTCTTCAATCGCGCATTAAGATATTTTTAATCGATCCAATGAAAGCTTTTAAACTTATTTTACAAAAATAAATGCCCCACATAGGGGTAAACACTGCAGCAATGATATGTCTATGCAGAGCATTTATTTTAGCAAAATTAATTTAAAAGCTTTCACTGAGTCGATTAAAAATATATTAATGCGCAATTGAAGAGGAAGATCTGAAGTATTTAATTTAACTTAAGGGTAATTTTCTCTGAAAGTATTAAAAACAGAGATAATAGTGAAAGTTGGGCATGGCAAATCAGCCTTGGGGCAGCTGAGACGGCCACACCGGGAGGGACGCGCGATCACGTGACCGTTTGAATTTTGGCGGGAGAGTACAGGGTGCCACCTGTGTTCTTGCCGGGGAAGTTCTTGGTGCGCCCGGTAGGTGGCTCCACCGGGCTAGCGAAATCACTGGTAGGTGCGGAGGAGAGGGGGGGAGTGGGCGCCACCTGTCGGGTTAGTCTGCTAGGACCGTATGTGGCTTCGGTATGAATGAATGAAGCAAGGGTTTGCAGTCATACATGACGAGTGACGGTTGCAAAAAGGTGCCACACTAAACGGGCGGTCCCATGTGGGAGATGGTGTGGTCATTACAGGGCAGGTGGGGAATGTTTAGGCTTGCACGATGGCTGCACCGAAGGGAAGAAATAAAGGACCGGCAGAGGGTCCCTCCCAAAGCCTCCATGGGATTTCCTCATCACATGACCTAATATGGTTCCCTACATGCTTCAGCAGCCGATGACTTGAGGAGGGAGATGGGGCTGAGGAGCAGATGGAAGCTTCTTGACTTCTTATGCTCGTATAATTGATTATGCTGCATATATATAATATATATACTCTGCGTAATGAATATGTAATTTTACTTTAAAATTACCCAAATACACAAATTATAGTACTTCATAAATTAATTACTATAGTCTAAAGCCTGAAGATTCAACCTGAACCAAACGAGTTGAAGAATTTAAAAACGAGTTCTCAAAAGCAGGACTGTCTGGCCACCATAGACAGAACTAACTTGTGAAATGAACACACTGTGACATTACACCATTTATATATATATATTCAGTTGATGATCTAAAGTGAAGACGGTCCATCACACTGCATCTGACAGAGAGTCCCGATTTGCACAGGATATGTACGCGGGCCTGCCTAATCACAGAGAAGTGGAAACAAGCTCATGCTTATCATATTATAGCCGAAGACAAAATCGACAGGATCCGCATTATACCCCAGTCACACTACTGCTTACGATTGCTTTCGACCACTTTATGATCACAAAAAAAGGGTTGGTCACAAAGAGGCTGCAAGTGTTTCAAAATCGTCGCAAAGTGGTCCTCAGTGGTCGACGACAATCCAGGCAACCATTTTGGTTGCAAGGAGGTTGCAGCTACTGCAATAAAAACCTCCTTATGACCAAAATAGTCACCCAGAGGTCAGCGACCATTACTCTTTTGGTCGCAAGGATGTTGCCAGTGACTGTGGATTTGTTGGTCCAAAGTGGTCACAAGCTGTAGTGTGACCGGGATTTTAGTTGTAGAACAACACAAGCTATACAACAGAAGGAGGGAAATGAACACTCATCTAAATTGCATACTCATAGACAAAGGCCTATATAGGCCTACTTATATATTGGAAACATTAAATAGTTGAGAACAAAGTGTCTCAAATTACCATGCTTATTTTCTGAGGGTTTAAAGCTGCATAGTCTGATGAAGCATGCGATTTTCAAAACCAAAACAATTATCTAGATTTGATTCTACATATTTAACATAGATACTGGTGCACTTATTAAACATGTCGCCACATAGAAGGGATTACTGAGGCAATTTAATAGAACCTGTTACTGCTGAAGCCTATGGTGTAAGAGTTTTGGCATGCTTGCCAAAGCTAATTTTACATTTTTACACTTCAATTATCTCAAAACTTAGTCATTTAAAGAAAATGTTATTTCAAACTAAAGCAAGATAGAGTATAACGATCAGCTTAATATATTTATCTCAGAAAAATGACAGAAACTCAAAACCATCGGACTATGCAACTTTAAACTATGCAATAATTGGGGTCCTGAAATAACTCACACCTCAAGTTTGCGGTGGTTCTAAAATGGTAGCCGAAACAAATTTGACAATATATTTTAAAATTGTAGTTCTGGGCTACGGTTGTCATTTCCTGCTCCGTAATGATTATGTATATACCAGCTATTGGTGGTGTCTATTTCTGTAAGTAGGTCATTCTATGGAACGCAATCTGTTCACAAACTAACTAAATCGACACTGGTGGCAGGCAAATTTTGACATGAATTTTCACCTGTGCAATGTTTTGCTGATATACTGTTTAAAACTGTAATACTTGTAACATATTGACTTAGTGTAACCATAGTGACCAATGGTCTTTAAATTCCCTTGTAATTTAACTCCAGAACCCAAAATTAATAATAGCCAGAAAAATATTTTAAAAGTGCTGATAATTTAGCTTCATTAAAGCGGCCTAGTCCGATGAAGGATCAAATTTTCAAAATCTATACACTTATCTAGATTTGATTCTACATATCTAGCTTAGATACTGATGCCCTTATTACCTATTTTTTAGCACATAGATAGGAATACTGAGTCAATTTAATAGAATTTGTACGGCTGAAGCCTAAGGTGTCAGAGTTTTAGCGTGCTTGCCAAAACTGATTTGACATGTTTGCACTTCAAATATCTCAAAAGTTAGCCATTTTAAATCAAAGTTACTGCAAACTAAAGTAAGGTAAATCACAAGAATTAATATAACATATTTATCTCAGAAAAATTAGAGAAGCTCAAAACCATCGGACTATGCAACTTTAATAAACACATATATATTCACATTAAATAATTAGATAGTATAATATAGTTAGATATTATATATATAATACCCTAATTTTATTCTGATATATTGCTAACATTAGAAAATATATATTAATGGAAACTAATATAAAATATGTTATGACAATAAACAAGTTAGCTTACATCCATTGTTGTTCCAATTTATTGTTTTCTGGCGAATAATACAACTATTATTGCCCTAGGGGGGCTATATGAGGTCTCAGGCCCAAGGTCGAGTTTGAGTCTAGGCCAATGTATACACATTCGACAGGTCAAGAATGGATCATGCGGCCAATAAAACATTTAATTAATTTTAGTTTCAAGCATTGTTCAGCATCTGCTGAAATTTCAAAGAATTTTAACTGATATTATATATTTTAACTGCCTACTGCAAAACACACCAAATTAATATCCAGTCCAATATCAGTTTTATCGGGCTAGGCAGGTCAAGCCTCAAGGTCATCCTAAAGAATTTAATAACTTACCTTATACATTTAATTACTTATAAAATGTTTCTTTTTTCTCTCTTTTCTGTTCATAAAAAAAAAAGACGAACAATGTAGATTTGTACATTTTATCTGACCGTTTATTATAAAACAATGGCAACAAAACTTGACATTTAACCATCTATCACAGCCTTTGGTTGCAGCTCTGGTTCACACACATTAATACACACAATACCTACAGTAGACCTGATTCACACAAGATAGCCCGGAAACCGTTCAATTTGTACAATACGGTCTTCAAGCCTAAAGACGTAGTTTATGGATATAAGTAGTATATTAAATACACGTACAACCAGATAACATTGTTTGGTTGTTTTTTTTTATATTGTGGCGGTATTTATACTGTCCATAGCATATAAGCCCGGGTACCCAGGCTTGTTTTCAATGCTGGCCAGTTGTAGTGTTGGTGTTATCTTACCACACAGCAGCTAAGTTATTTGATTGCCTGCATTTAAGTAGCAGATAGATAATTGGTTGGTATGGTTAGTAGCCTATGTTAGTTTTTTTGGATTTTCTTGGCATATATGTATTTTATTTTGTTCTACTCTTATTACTAGACTAGCCTATTCCTATTTACATATCATAGGCTTGTATGTAGCTGTGTGGTGTGTTATCTGGCTATTCTTGGCATGGTTACCTTCCATTGGGCATCCCGCTGGTGGGCCATGACATATCGCATGCCCCTTTGCAGTGCAGCTTAGTGAGGGTTTCCTAGCCTAATTTGCACAGATATTTTTTGTAAGTTTTTAGGTCAGGAATTTGTTGTTCCTTTACCGTTTGGACATTGTATGCAAGCATGTATGTCTGTGTGTATGCATGGATGGATGTTTGTATGTATATGTGCTATGTATGCATGTATTATGTATGGATATTATATATCCGGCGGTACAGTGAGTGTATTTAGGGGGGGCAGAGGTGCGTTCACAGACGGGTGGCGCCCCCCAAGGTGGGATCTGACTGTGAGTAGGATGGAAGGTTTTAGGCTAACAGACATGCTCCTCTAGTAGATGACTGAGGGGGGAGATAGGGCTGAGGAGCAGATGGAAGCTTCTGGCCTTATTATACTGGAATAATGGCTTATACAGCATATATATGTTATATATTATATTACATATTTTAATTATGTTATATTATATATATTATATTACATATATATATTATATGTACATATATATATATATTATATGTACATATATATATATCACAATATTGTGTAAGCTTGCACCAATTCCGAAAATCTTAACTAAATAATCGGCCCCATGTGTGTGTGGGGGCGGGGGGGGGGGGGGGCCAATGTCTCTTTGCACTGTTACAATACAGTAGTACCTATATTCCAAGGACAGCTCTGCATTCAAACCAATGTTGTCCCGACATAGCAGGTGTCATTTCATCAGATGAACAGTCATATCAGACAGAAACAGTTTGTAGATTGAAAAATTGTTCACACATGTCAGGGGTGCGTCGATCGCAGAATTCATTTAAGACAGGTACCACCGTAGAGGGTAGAACAGTAACTTCTTTTCCCCAATTGCCCTATCGGGCAAGTGACTGAATTTTCTACTTGCCAGAGTGCTAAAACTACTTGCCCAAGCCCAAGTCAGCCAATTGAAACTGAAATCTGCTACTGCAGATCAGAAAAATAACGGCTAGCCCGTTCGGGCAAATCACTGAGAACTGCCCGACCGAGTAAACTAGGTGCCCCGGTCAACTGGGCAGTTCTTATTGTCCTACCCTGAGTCTGTATTTTTCTCAGATATTCTGACAACCTTGGCTGTTCTTTGAAAATGCCTGAAATATGTGGAGTTATAACCTAATCATGAACACATTATATAAAAATATATATTCCTGCTCAGATTTTCAGATTATTTTACTACATAGGTGTACCCTGCCAACAATTTAATTAAACACAGATTTATACTTTATAATATTATGGCATAAAACACTATAGGAATGTACTCGTTGAATTCCAGTTTAAATCGCGGAAATATAACTATCAACTACAGAAATATCAGAACTGTGTACAAACTTTAAATTATATTATTTATTAAACTGAAACCCTTTGGAATTCAATACACAGCGCACGATTAAAAGCCAGACCACTTCCTACCTTTCTTTCATTCATTTTGAAATATCACATAACTGTCAAATTTCATCGCAGCTTCTGCAATGCAAAGGATAGATATACAATTTTAAAATAGTATTTCTTGCCTTAATTGATATTTTGATATATATATCTATATATATGTTAATATAAATATAACACCATTAAACCATACGCTGTTAAACCATACTCGGTTAAACCAAACGATTGGTTAATCCAAACATTTTTCGGCGGCCCGGCAAAATACTACCATCTTTCATATAAAAAAGTTGGTTAAACCAAAGTCGGTAAATCCAAATTATCGGTGAATCCAAACAAAATTGTCAGACCCCAGGTGACTTCCGGTATGGTTAAACCAAACTTTCATGTAGTTATAAGGTCATGTGAGACCCCTCCCACCCACCCCCACCCCCATCTCCCACCCCCATCTCCCACCCACCCCCATCTGCTATGCACCCTATTTCCCACGCACCCCACCACCAAATCCTACCCCACCACCATCCCCACGCACCCCTATTTTCCACCTCCCACCCCCCAACCCCCCCCCCATTTCCCACCCCACTCCCATCTCACACTCTCCAACTCCCACCCAACCCCATTTCCCACCCATCCCCAATCTCCCCCCCCCCCCCCCCCAACTTCCTCCCTGCCAAGTCAAAGTCGAAGCCAAAGCTTGGTTAAACGAATGATTGGTTAACCCAAACAAATTTCTAAGGTCCCTTCAAGTTTGGTTTAACGGGGTTATACTGTATATGTATAATTATATACAGATATATATCCTCCAGTGCGACTGACACTGGTCAACATCCGGGGAGGAGAGGTGGGCCGAGATGGTGCCACCATTACAGTGTTGGGTCTTACAAAGAATAACAATAATCATAATAAGTAATATTCCCTTCCACATCTTTATACTCGCATAATACGTTATACATCACATATCTAAATATAGGAACCCATTATGCAGCTCTTAATTAATAAACCTTCAAAAAAATAATATCTTAGGCTCTTATATGTATGCACACTGCAGAAGGAACTTCATACAAATATTCTTACACAATAAAAGCTTGGTAAATCTAAGTCCATGAATTATACTGGAATGTAGTCACTATTGCTTTCACACATACAGAAATGAACGACAGATGCCTGAAATTTGTTCGCCATTGTTTACCAGATGCTCCTCAAGACAATATGTGGTGTATAAATACTTATTCGAATATTATTGTGAATGGAATAAACTCCCTGTACTACACTACCGTGCGGGGAAGGGGTCTGGAGCGTGCCGTTGGAGCGACCTGGAACACGGGGGAGTCTGCACTTAGCTACTAGCAAAGCCTACCCCTGCTCCATCCTCGGTCTGATTCGAACATGAGCATGAGCACAAGCATAGCATAATAGACATTTAGTTTCAAACGTTCAACATATAACGAGTGGCATTCGCATGTACTACGTCATCATTATGTCATCATTCAGCAGAACCTGCAATGTTACAACTAACAGTGCACCAGACGAAAGGCTGATTTGGCATGAAAGGTAAAACTACAAGTTTACAATCGCACACGCGCCCCCCCCCCCCATTTATTCTTTTTTTTAAAGAAAATGTTGACCCCCACATTGGGGAAACAATATGAGAAAAAAGTGTTTTTTTAAAGATTTAAATGGTTTTATGTTCTAACTGAACTTTCTAAAAATACTTCCGAATACTAAAGTAATATAATGGTTGAACTTCACAGTGCAACTTGAATGCCACA
This sequence comes from Branchipolynoe longqiensis, assembly GCA_030323885.1. Lineage (NCBI taxonomy): Eukaryota > Metazoa > Annelida > Polychaeta > Phyllodocida > Polynoidae > Branchipolynoe > Branchipolynoe longqiensis. The sequence continues at coordinate 108,366,613 of CM059186.1, read as the reverse complement.
CTAAAAGTTGAAGTTACAAGTTCAACCTCCAAATAAAGGACTCTTTTTTTTCTTCTTTTTTTTCTATTGATTCAGTATTTATTCTGCCCATAGCATGTAAGCTCCCATGAGGGTGCTTGTTTTCAAAGCTAGACAGCTGTGAGGAATGTTATGGTGTATGCCCGGGTTCCGGTTCCGGGTTGGTATCCGGGACATCCACCAGCATTTATTTAAGTAGTTAGTATCTATGTTAGTTTTTTGGTGTTTTTTTGGGGGGTATAACTTCCTATCATATAACTAATATCGTAGCGTAGTATGTACATCTAGTGAGATGGTAATAGGCTCGTGGATGAGGACGTGTCCCAGAATTTGTTTGTTTGTTTTGTTTGCAGCTTTCCTTTCACTTGTGCCCTGTCCCTAGTTAGTGCCTAGATGTGCTAGAACACATCCGTACTCTTCAGGACTGTGACCAGGTGGGTCGGCTGCGGTGTTAAATTGTTAACCATAGTTCTAACGGCATTGTCCCTGACTTTTGGTTTTACCACCTTCCTTTCACCTGTGCACTGTCCCTGGTTGGTTATCGCGTGCATCAGAACACACCCGTACCCTAATGGAACAGTTCAACGCGCATCACTCAGTTTGCTAAGTAGCATATTATAAGTCGATTCAGATTGAACAACTGATCATTTTCCCCACCTCTGTATGTAAGAGAACTTCATCTGATTTTACTAAAGGTGTAAAATATAATGTTCCCGGAGGCTTTCGAAAAGTGGACCTTCCTGTCGTCGGCGATCTGATTGGCCTATAGAAGTCATGTGAGTGGGGGGCAGGGGCTCACTGCGCATGTATGTGTCGCTTCACCAAGGTCAATTCGGGGTCATCCTTGACAGTATCTTCAGCGTCCTTCTTTTCGACGATGCTCGCCTCTTTCGCAGTGTCAATATCACGAAAGGCCAGAGGCGGGTCCGACGACATCAAATCTATGTGCATGGTATGTGGAAATAAACAATGAATAAATAAAAACTAGTACAGACCTTTAGCACTAACTGATTGCTCTTTCCCACACCCCTTTATTTTCCTTCTCCCCCCCCCCTTTTTTTTATTTTGGTAGACCCTACATTAGTTAATTAAGCATGAGGAATTTCAATCATCGACAATTGATCTTCCTCATTCCACTGCTCTTTTCCCTATTCTAGTAATGCCGATTAGGTATTGGCAAGATTAGGTAGTGGCAAGTATCAATTTTGAAGTCTTGGTTTGACTCGGCCAGGGTTCAAACTGTGAGTTCGAATTCCATGACCTACCAGAACGAGAAGTGGACGCTCACCTCATTTGGCCATCGCATCTAGTTTTGCAAAGTGAAAAGCCAGCCACACATGAGTATGTCTCTTCAGACATGAATACAATGACCACTGGACACTGACCATTCTCGATGTTGCTTGTTTGTTTTGTTTTGTTTCTATATTAGTTGATTAAGCAGGGTAAATTTCAATTGCAGATAATTAGTCTTCCTGCTTCTTGCCATATGCTAATAATGCTAAACGCCAGACTAGATAGCGTCCACCTCCCAGTAGGTTCTGTAACTTGAATCCCCTGGATCAAACCGTGGCTGAGGTAAACCAATGACTGATAATTTAGCCAAACTAATGACTTGAAAATTTAGCCAAATCAATGACTTGAAAATGTTGCCAAACCAATGACTTGAAAATGTATACTTGTCGTTACCTAGTCTGGCACTTGGCATTACTACGACAGGGCAAGGAGCAGTTGAATGAGGAAGACAAATTGTATGTGATTGAAATTTCCCCTGCTTAATCAACTAATGCATCAGAGAATATTTTTATAATAATTTGCTTAAAAATGTTTATTGCTAGACAATTAAAAAATCATAACTATAAAACAAGCAACAAAGATTAATTACAAACCTCGATAGCTGTACTCTTGAGGGATGGAGCCAATGAAGGGTGGTGCCGTCGATGCTGAGTTGGCCCAGAAGAGATTATACCAGGAGAGGAGCGCGATGAGTGACAAGAAGAAGGTGATGACGACCACCCCTATGAGGGCTGACGTCAGAGGCCACATGAACAGCAGGTACCTGCCACACACAGTAAAAGGCTGCGTTACCATGACAACATAACACGGATCTAACAGATTTTCAACTGTCACAGTCAAGGCCTTTTTAAGTCAGAAATACATTTTTTATCAATTGTTTTACCTTGTTTATAACATTTGTCTAGAGTAATTATTTAATAGAATTTCAACAACAAATCAAATAAATTAGGGTGGTGTCAGGTTCAAAATATATCACAATAATCCTTATGTTATGCTGATTTTAACAGCATTCAAAATTTGTTAGGTCCTTCACCTTGAACAAATTTACGGGCATTTCAACTTTCCAAAGGACTGGACAGTTTTCCAGTCCATTTCAAGGCATTTCCAAAATTAAAGCTTTTTCAAGAGATATCCTCCAATAGACTACATCACGGATCCGACTGCGCATGCGCTGAAAACGGCCGTGGGAGCAAAGCAAAGGCGTACGGCCATTGAGTTTGCCTATACGCGCATTGAAAAATGTCAGTTTTATTCAAAATTAATAGAAATCCAAAACCCTAACCTTATAAATTTAATATAATCTTTTTGTTAAACATGTTTTCTATATGTGTTCTAAGCGGTTTGTGCCTAGGTGGTGTCGTTTTATCAATATTTTACTTTTTCTGTATGGAGATTGCTCACTGCCATTGACAATGCATTGAGTACTCTGGCTATGGCTCTAACACTAGTCTGAGTGCCTAGATCTTTCTAAAACTAAATGCACATGGCATAAGATGTGCTGATTATATTGATGTAAATGCAATGCTGGATAAAATATTAATATCTTAACTTATTATATATATTTTTTTAGTTAGTATTCTATGTTTCAAACAAGAGCTGAGATGAGCTGAAACTAGCACATTTCATGCATGTGCCATGTGCTTTTGGGGGGGTTGTTTTGCTCTGATGCATCCCACAATGCACCGCGCCGCTGGAACCGTGATGTAGTCTATTCTAGGCGCTTTCCTGGAAGCCTGAATCATGGTTACTTCCACAGTCCTGCATCATGTATAGAGCTGCTAAAAGACCCATTAGAAAAGGTGTCAGAAGACTGAGTTATGGAAATAACATTATTTTGAAATCTATTATGCTAAATATATCCATTATGCACCTATCATAACCTATGCGGTAAATAATTTATGTAATCATGTATGTTAATGTATTTTAAAAGTCAAATCGGTAGCATTCACGAAAAATTATTCAGTGGCCACCATGTTGTTTTGTGGGTTTCTTTTAAATTCTCTTTAAGTTCCTCGACTGTCCGCCGATATAGATAAACACTGAGCGCTAGAACCAGGACCTCCACAGCTTGTTTATAGTTGATTCATACCAAGGTAGTTTTGGCTCAGATTTAGGCTCGGTTGTCATTCACCCCTTGCACTGGATAGGAGTGGATCCTTTATCTACACGGATCAGTGCTCGGCGGATTGATGTTTGTTTGTTTGTTATTTTACGTCATACCAACATCTAAGGTCATATCAGGACGGGTACCGACTTGTGACAGTGCAAACCCATGACAACTTTATAGTCCTGTCCCACTGGGAGATGCCAGGCAGCCGGCATCATGACCCGATATCGTATAGAGGGAGTGCATGTGACGTCATCACTCAGCAGTCAGCGGTCAGCGGCCAGTGATCTTGGATTACGAGCACCCTCCCTAGCCATGTTGTGAATGCATGCAGATGCAGTAAAACAGAGTTTTCTTGTGTTATGGGAGGTTCTGGGCAGTATACATCCAATGTGTTTACTTACAGCACTTTAGCAACAACTTCTGAGGCCAAACTGCTCAAAACAGTGACAAATAAACCAACAAATCAGTAAATAAGCACAGTGTAGGCAGTTGCAAGCCTTCTGTATGTAATCCAATATGGCCACTGAAAGTTGTCTTGTGACGTCATTACACCCCCTCTATTCAGTCACATCATCCTGATAGTGTGCTAACCAGTCCTTGACCTATCCTAATATGACTAAGCAATGCTTAGCACCGACCCCAGGGCCGTATTCGATTAACATGACCCGGGCGACTCGATTCGGCGTGCGCTACTCTGTGGCGGAGCGGCGTCAAGGCATTAAGCCCATAGGCTATTATTAACCAATCACTGTCGTCCTCCCTGTTTGCTGCGTAGCGAAGCTCGATGAGCGATTTCCGTTTGCTGGATTTTGATTATTCAACACGAGTATACAAATGGCGGTGCCCATATAGGGCTATTTCCGTTTTCGTTTGCTGGATTTTGACAAATTCATGTTCCTCTTCTATGAGTCTGGGTATTGTTTATGCATTTATGTACACATGTTAGTCCTTAGCCTCCCACTTGGGGGGGGGGGGGGGGGGGGGGTCGTATTAATTCCGAGCGACAGGCTAGGTAATGACAAGTATCACAGGGTTCCCATGCGGAAGGTAGGGAGTTCGAAATCCAGCATAGTCAAACCAATGACTTAACAAAATTGATATGTGCCTCTACCTAGCCTGACACTGGATAAGTCACTATCAGGATAATGAGTTGAGCGTCCGCCTCCCGTTCTGGTAGGTCATGGGATTCGAATTCCTGGGTTCGAACCCTAGCCGAGTCAAACCAATGACTTAAAAATTGATACATGTCACTACCTAGCCTGACACTCAGCATAACTAGGATAGGGCAAGGAGCGGTGGAATGACCGATTGTCCGATTGTCCGCGATTGAAATTTCCCATGGTTAATCAACTAATAATATTATAGCAGTCTGCACTGACCTCTCAGGTAAGTAACCACATAGGCGTGGGTAGTGTGGTGATAACAGGGAGTCTAGGTGGTGTAATGGTTAGCACACTGGCCCAGAATGCATAGAGATGTGGGTTCGAGTCCCACTCTAGGCGCAATATTTCCCATTTTCATCACCCCCACGACAATATACAACAAAAAATGTGACTGCGTGGTAAATCGGGTCATGGTGTCGGTGGCATGGTCTCCCAGTGGGGCAGCACCATGAGTACACACAAGTCGGTGCCCATGTTGATATGACCTAGATGTTGCTAGGATGTAAAACCACAACAAACAAGCTGAGGACTCCAGCTGTTACTTACCGCAGGCCTGAGAAGCGTGCCTCAATGAACAGGGTAGCCTTGTAAAGCTCAATGTACCGTGTTTCCAACTCCAGGTAGGCGCCGAGCACAGGCTTGTACTGAAACACACAGCTCACGGCATCAGAAAATGAAGCCGAGAGCATTCAGTTGTATTGCTAATTGCCCTTTTTTTCTTTCCTAAGCAATTGTTTGGATGTCCCATTAAGGGTTGCCTCTGCAACCCGCTACTGCTACCACTACTGCGCTACCTACTACTGCTACCCAGGTTCCTAAAAAAAAACTTGAATCACTCCCTCTGGCAGCACACCATTTTAGTGCTCGTCTAGCCCATCACCCCTTTTTTGTCCCTTAATCTCTTTTTTTCTTGTTTAAATTTTTTTAACAAAAAGATATATACAGACTACATCTTATAGGACCACGCCCGAGGTCTATAGAAACCGATAGAGGTCTATACAGGTATTAGGGAAAAGATATTATCAACCAGTGAAGTGCCTTTTTCCCATTTATTATTTATTAGATTGTTGATTGGACTTGTATGTCCTGGCAACATCAAAGGTTATCCCATTTATTCAAATTTTGTTTTAAATAACGGTGAAGTGAATACTTACTGGGTCCTCAACAAAGTTGGTGAAGAGAACAACGGTGACAGATTGCTTCTGTTGGCTGAAGCTGTAGAGAAGTAAGGGCAGGAAAAGAACCGTCTCAGCGATCCGATGCAGTGTACTCTTGTATCCCATCATGCCCTGTTTGTTGTAGAGAGGGCGTGGGCGGCGGGCGGGGGCGGGGTGGAAGAGACAGGTGGTGAAGCATCAAAAAGGTTGGTTGGTTGGCTGTTGGAGTCTTACGTCCTGGCAACATCAAAGTCATATCAGGATGGGTAGTGACTTGTGACAGTACGCACTCATGGCGACTTTATAGTGCTGCCCCAGTGGGAAATCAAGCTGTCAGCACCATAACCCGATATCCCACTCAGTCACATTATCCTAACACTGAGCTAACCAGTCCTTGCCATATCCTATTAATGCTGAGCGCCAAGCGAGGAGGTGACAAGAATCAATTTTGTACGTCATTGGTTTGACTCGACCGGGAATTGAACTCCCAATCTCCCGCACGGGAGGCCTGCGCTCTACCGATTTGGACACCGCGCCCGATACATCAGAAAGGTTTGGCCAGCAGTATGAACGATTCGACTGCGATGAATGGGGTGAAAGGAGAGTTGTCATCAGTGGTGCGAGATAACAGGTGTGAAAAGTCATGAAGAAACGGTGTGAAATTTGATGGGTGAGGGAGTAGCGTCAAATATGATCAGTGCGATGAGTGGCTGTGAAATGATCAGATGTGACAACTCATGAAAACAGATGGGACAACTCATCAAAACAGATGTGACAACTCATCAAAACAGCTTGTCACGAAAACAGATGTGACAACTCATCAAAACAGATGGGACAAGTCATGAATAAAGGTGGAAAATGTTATTGGTGTAGGATAAGCATGAACTATAACTATTAACAGGTGTGATCAGTGGTGCAAAATATGATGTGTTAACAGAGCAGTACAATGAACGAAGCAGCATTTTGTATCAGTTGAAACAATCTCAGGAGTATTGTGCATCATGTGATAACAGATGGATATAGGTCATGAATAAAGGTGAACAATGTTATTGGTCATGTAGGATGGTAAGCACTGAACCTATAAACTAATTTCAGGATTGTGACTCACGTACGTGCAAAATACCATGATGTGCTCTTAACAGAGCTAGTCCAACGACTAATGAGCTCAACCACAGACTTTACTTGAGCTCAAATCCTATTAAGCATAATCGAATAATTACCTAGTCATGGATCATGTAAATTTCATTAGAAGGACACAACCTCTTCTCTAGAGTATATATCATATGGGTCTGGGGTGCCTCTGTGGTAAAGCTATGGCTGTATTAGCTGCAACTTTCAACCCCAACTGAAGGTCGTAGGCGACTAGATCGTGAAACTAGCGTACAATCGCATATCTGCACATGGTAACCACACCTGCTCAGTCTTAGTCGAACGTCCCAGAGAGAGTGTTGGGTTCGACCTAATATGTATGGATGAATCTATTGTTTGGAACGGTCAAACTTCTGCGGGCAGTGAAACCCTAACAATAAATGATGAAAAAATATCTGTGCACCTCTAGCAGGATACTACATAATATATAGTCATGACGTGCTTATCCGTTCAGTAAACGTACGTCACACAATCAAGGTGGGCGACTTAGACAGTTCAGTTCATCAGGACTACCTCGCGACGCGGTTTACATGCGGCGACTAGTTGAGCCGAATCAGCCCTATGCGACATTGGTTGGCGTCCACACGCGAATGTGATGCCGAACTATAGAGGCGAACTAGTTGAGGCGACTTAACGCGTGGTGTGACACAGGGCTACATGGTGCTAGTCGGGTAGATCACTCAGGCAAGGGGGGTGGGTGCCAAATGTTGGTCGCATTGGCTGATGGGCAGGCACCACCGGAACCCAGGAAGCTGGATTCCTATTGGTAAGACTAGTATGCTCGATTCCCATTGGTGGAAGGAGGTGGTGTGATAATCTACCAAGAACCCATGTAACTATATAATAATAATTCAGGGCCGACTCTCTATACTTACTCTCTACCTTTGTCTGTAATGTTTCCTCATAGCAGAGACAGCACATATCCTAGCATTAGATTCTACAAAGTGGTGACCACGACGAGTCGGAACATGTTACTACAACATGTTAAAACCACGTGATCAGATCTTTAAGCATGGTCTGATGCATCACACATGTCCTGAGAAGGTTTGAACATCGTCACAGGGTGCGTGTTACGTGAGGATGAGGTGCTGGTTGAAACTTCAGATCGGGTGTGGTGAGTTGCGGTACAAGTTTAAACAAATCTAAATGTGACCTCTCCAAGTGAAATAAATATGGTGCGATGAGTTCAATGAACTTTTCTGCTGGTTGATAGTGGAAACTTCTGTCTAAGAGGCACCAGTTAAGTATGATGAAAGAAAATGAAATCTGATGCAGAAACCTAACTAACAAAACATTGGTAAAATTACAGGAGGTGGTACAGCAGAGTGTGCATGCTTAGTACTGAACTTTTCCACTTGGTGGTGTACAGGAGAGTGACCTAGATTGTTGTGCCATTGGCTGGGTGAGATTCTTTAAAGGGACCAGCTATGTCGCTGGACCTGCGCATCTCCGACAATGCCTCCGCACAACTTTGTTTAGTTTTATGTTTACATGAACCAAGTATGTGTGGGGAGAGTAGGGTCACCACCATCAGAGTTCGCGGCTGGGAATAGCTGGCAGCTGTTTTTAAAAATGCTGGTGGTGGAGATAAGGAGAGTAAACTGGGTATTTTCAATCTTCTTTAGAGTAGTTCATCAGGAAATATATTTGTGTAATGTAAAATATGTTAGTACAATTACACTGCTGATCAATGAGAAACAGATATAGATGAAAAACATTTTTTTGTTGATGAAGTAAAAAGGTCTGTGTGGATGGGTTTGAACACATCAAGACCTCGATTACAGTCCACTCTCTAACACTAGGGGGCTAGAGCACCACACTCAATAGTAGTCTCACTTCAGGTTTTGTGTATAGGACGTCACATATAAAGGGTATGGATGCCATATGTATGCTATGTATGTATGTATGTTGTATGTATGTATGTAGTATGTATGTATGTATGTATGTATGATCTGTATGTATGTAGTATGATGTATGTATGTATGTATGTAGTTGTATGTATGTCTGTATGTATGTATGTATGTATGTATGTATGTATGTATGATGTAGTGTATGTATGTTGTATGTAAGTCGTACGATATGTATGTACGTATGTAACGTAGTATAGTATGTATGTATGTTCGTATGTAGTGTATGTATGGACTCTCTGTATGTACGTATGTACGTACTATGTCCTTATGTATCTATGTATGTATGTATGTAGTCGTATGTACCTCATAGTACGACTATGTTTGTTATACACAGCCACATATCCTAGCATTAGATTCTACGAAAGTGGTGACACGACGATGTCGGATCATGTTACTCTACAACATGTTACAAGACCACAGTGCTGCATGAATCATTCCAAGTCATGAGTCCTGATGCCACTCAGCACATTGTCCACTGAGAAAGTGAATGTATATTTGAATATGTCGACCAGGTGATGACGTCATCTCCTAAAGTGTAGTTGGTTTGTGACTGGATCGGTTAGTGAAACCATTCAAGATCTGGTGTGGTGAGTTGCGGTTGGACAAGTTATTAAACAAGATCTAAATGTGAGCCCAGTCTCGCAAGTGAAATAACAGGTATGGTGCGCATGAGTATTCCAGTGGGAATCATGTACTTGTGTATGCGCACTGTTGCATGAGTGGCCTGAAATAGATGTGGTGTAGCAAGTTAAGTAACAACGAACAAACAAAACACATACCACCACGTTTTATATGTGATGTCCTATACACAAATATCCTGAACTGAGATTAGTAATTAGTTTGGTCTCTAGTGGACTAGGACTGGTAAGAAGTGATTGTGTGGGTTCAAACCCATCACAGCGAACTTTTTTTATATTAACAAAAAAAATCGTTTTTCATTAGATCTGTTTCTATTGAACTATGCAATTAATGTACTAACTATATTTCACATTACAATATATTCCTCATTGCACTTCTCTAAAGAGATTGAAAATCCTCAGTATTACCCCCAACGTACTAGGCACTCTCCTGTACACACCAAGTGGAAAAGTTCAGTACTAAGCATGCACCACCCCTGTGGCACACATCTGAACTATTTCCGAGTTCGTTTGTTTTCCACGCGGCGGATATCTGGCCACTTTAAAACTTTTGTTTGTGCTTTATGTTGATAATGCTACTAACATTAAAACAGGCTATGAAATGTATACACCTGACAGAATGTGTTAGTGTTAGTGGGCACTGACACCACATGCACTTCCTTGAGTAAATGTAAACGAAGAGTGGCATCGAATAAGACTACTTTGTCCCACCGACACCCAGCACGATACTGTGGATGTTCGGCAATGCATGGGTGATGCTATACACGATTTACAGTGTTTTCTCTTGTAACAAATACACTAAAGTTGCATGGTCCAATGGTTTTGGGTTTCTACAATTTTCTTAGATTAATACATTAGATTGATCATTATAATCTACTTTGCTTTCGTTTGAAATAGCTTTTATCTTAAATAGTAAACTTTCAGAGATATTTGAAGTTAAGGCACGCCAAATTAATGTTGGCAAGTACATCAAAATTGTAGCCCAATAGGCTTCGGCAATAACAGGATCGATTAAATTGACTTAGTACTCCCTTCTATGCAGTAACAAATGAATAATAATTGCACCCATTTCCAAGTTGGATATGTATAAATTAAATCTAGATAATTGTCTTGGGTTGGAAAATAGATATTTTCATCGGTAATATGCAGATTTAATGTCTTTCAAAATCAGGGCTCGCACCCACCTCATCATTTGAATAATGTGCTTGATTACAAAGTAACTTAATATTATTAATTGTTAGTAAATACTTTCGTGCAACACTTACAAACCGGTCACCTGAGAGATGAATCAATGAATCAGTAAATCATTAAAAGCATTCTAGACACCCAATAATCTGACGGTACTCACATAACTGGCCCAGGGGTCCCAGTGACAAAAATATATAAAAAGATCCCTGAAAACCTAGGTGTCCAGGGGCATAACCCCTAGAAATTTCAGTTGCTTCTGTCGTCTGCTCTCTCAGTCTTTGTACGCTGAACAAGAGTTCAGATTTATTGTTGCCTGACTCCATTACCTCTCTCCGGGACTAACACCGCTGGACTAACACAACTGGCACCAAACATAACACTTTAAATAAAACCAGTCTTCCAGCAAGCAACATATTTATCCTCTAACGGAGATTTCAAGAAGCGTATTTCTACACACAGAACTAGTACTATTTAGTTATGTCAAAGGGGTAATTCAATAATATGACTGAATCAGATTTAAACACTTCTCACAATGAAAATGGCCTTTGTTGCGTAAAACCACTACCAATCAAACACTAATCAATCAATATTTAATAAGATTCCCTCAAGATGTGCATTAAAATTGGGTATGCGCAACAAAAGCTGCAAGCAAGGCAGTGCTACAAAAAGTGACACATAAAATGATGAAAGGAATAAAATAAGCAAGCGGGGCATGCTTATACTACTACATACACTTACTGCCCTCTGGGCTGACTGCACCACCTCGCCATGTTTTGTGTAGAAGTCCAGACGCACCATGAACATACCTGCACACAAAATGACACAACAAGGTTTGTTTGTTCGGGTTTTGCATTCTAGCAACATCTACGGTCATATCAGGACGGGTATCGACTTGTGATAGTGCACACTATTCGCGACTTTGAAATGCTGCCCGCACTGGGAGACCAGGCCACCGGCACCATGACCTGTTATAACAATCAGTCACGTTAACCTGATACTGTACAAACCAGTCCTTGCCGTATCCTATTAATGCTGAGAGCCAGGCTAGTTGGAGACAAGTATCAATTTTGTAATTCATTGGTTTGACTCGGTCGGGGTTCACACCCATGACGGTCCATACTTGAAGTTAGCCAGCGGTCTTTCCTTTTCGATCATCCTGTACAGTGTACAGGTCATGGTACTGGTGGCCTGGTCTCCCAGTGGGGCAGCACTATAATTAGTATAAAGTCACCATGAGTGTGCACTGTCACAAGTCGGTACCCATTCTAATATGACCTTAGGTGTTGCCAGGACGTTAAACTCCCAACAACCAACCAGTATTCAACATTTTCTTACATGAATAGTCAAGTTCTAGAAATGTTAAGCATACTGAGCTTAGAATTGTTATGAATACCATTGGAGCCCACTACATTTTTATGAAAAGACCAATCCCTACATAATGGGTTGAGATTTAAATAGCCCCTCTACTTTGGAGTTAAGAAATGATAGGCAGAATCACATAGGATAGAAATTATAGGAAAGGAGGTTTTAAGGACCTTATAGACTGAGGCCGAAAAAGCTTTTACTTTGATTTTCGACAACCAAATGAAAGGCAGAATCACATTGGATATAAAGAATAGAAAAAGAGGCTTCAAACTCAGTTATTCAAAGGAGACCAGAGTTTTGTTCTTAAAGAGATCGTGATGGCAATGCAAAGAAAATACATTTATTCATATGAATACAAAAACTGCATTATTGTAAATACTTGTCCTGTGGACATATGTATATATGCATGTGAAATGCTTACATATAGATTAGTTAGACGAATCTTACCTGGGTATAGATGATGGATAACTATTGTTTTACCGAGGTAGGAGCCTCGGATAGACGTGGGCGAGGGAGAAGGAAGCACATCCGGGTCCAGCAATCTTTACCTACTAATTCAGGATAAAATTGATTCTAATAAACAAAAACTAAAGTCATCTGACCTAATCTTGGTACAAGTGATTGAATAGACGTGGAAGGGCGTGGTGGGTGGGCCCTTGCCCACGTCTATCCGAGGCTCCTACCTCGGTAAAACAATAGTTATCCATCATCTATACCCAGGTAAGATTCGTCTAACTAATCTATTTTACCTCGGTATACCGCCTCTGGCTAGCCGCAGGCTAGGGAGACCTTTACGTAATATCATTTTTATCCTGATATTCCTGTTTGTTATTTATTCTATTATTAAGTGTTATTCATGTATGTGGTGTACAATTGGTATGACAATAAAGCGAAAAGTTGACTTTGTCTCACCATTGTCTTTTAATTGGTGAGTAGCCTCTGTGCGATAGGTTGAGGCTTCTCTAGTCGCTTGTGATAATGTTTTGCAAACGATCTAGCGGTTTTCCATCCTGCGTGAGCCAGGATACGTTTCACGGAGATGCCTAGTAATCTGGCCTTAGAGACCATCGCCCCACGTGTAGAGTGCGATGTATATCTGGTTGTGTTGACTCCTGATAGTTTCAACACAGTCATGGTCCATCTGGCGAGGGTGTCCCTCGAAATACCCTTGTGTGGCTTAATAAAGCTCACCAAAAGCTGCCTTGAGTTTCTTAATGTTCTTGTCTTGGATATATATGTCCGTATTGCGGAGACTACACATAATTTTCGATCCTCTGTGAAAACTAGTGACACTGATTGTCGACAGGGGATCACCTAAACGATTTGACTTCAACAAAGTTGTTAAATCAAACGTTGCTTCCTTGTTATCGATTTCAAGACCATTGAGCGACAGGGCGACTATAGTTTGGCCCCTGTGTCCTGTAACCAGCAGAAGAAGCAATGCTACTTTGAATCCTAATAGTTTAACGTCCAGGAACTTATTCTCTGGCCATTCTTTGAAGAGTTTAAAAACAAGAGATACATCCCAAAACCTATTATATCTGGGTTTGGGAGGGTTCCTCTGATAAATTGATCGTACGATCCAGCAAATAACATGGTGTTTACCCATTGTTTCTACATTAATCCTAGGTAGGATTATTGACAGCGCACATCTGGCTGCATTGATAGCGCCATAACCTAAACCTTCATCTTCTAAGAAACGTAGGAATCGTCCTACCTGGGATATTGTCGGGTTCATTGGCTTAACTTTCTTAAGTAAGCAATATATGCCCCATTTCTTTAAATAGGTTGTATACATTTTCACTGTTCCTTTCCTCCACGCGTGAGATACCAACCGTTGTTGTGTTATCTTGTCCCAGCCGAATTGTTCCAAGTACTTATTTTAAAAAGGAATGCTACCAAAGGAGTCGTCGACACGTTTCCGTGGCGTGCTAATGGTCCCTGATGTTTCAGGTTTCCTCGGTATCTTGGGAAGCGTAGGCTGCTTTTGGCCGTCGAGACTAGTCTGGCTAGCCACGGTTGAGTGTCCCATTCGGGGACGATGAGGATGGCGTGTGTTTTGTCCATTTGTATCTTTCTGGCGACCTTGCTAATAATGGTAAAAGGGGGGAAAATGTAAAAGAAATGATCTTGCCAATTTAGCGAGAAGGCATCTATGTGCCAAGCATTTGGTTTGGGGTGCCACGAAACATATTTGTCCAGTTTAAAGTTATTACGTGAAGCAAATAAATCTATATCCGGCAAGCCCCATGTGTTACAGATTTCTTTGAAAATTGATCGGTTTAGTGACCACTCTAAGTGGTCATGGAAATGGCGACTCATCTTGTCTGCAAGAAAGTTCTGCGTACCGGGTATGTGTGTTATTGTTAACCAAACCTCAAACTTTTGAGCCCAATTCCAAATGAGTAGTGCCATTTCGTTACACTGTATTGATTTTGTACCTCCCATATTTCTGACATAAGCCATCGCCGTGGTGTTATCCGTATGGATACGTACATTATGTTTCGGTACTTTAACAAGGCTGGTTAAACCTAAGTAAATGGCTCTTAATTCTAAAACATTAATATGATCGGAAATTTCAGATTCTAGCCATCTTCCTCCTGTTGCTACATCCTTGCGATGTGCCCCCCAACCTTGCAGTGACGCATCAGTTGTAACTGTAGTGTTGGGTTCACCCATTCTAATGGGATTGGGAGACTTATCAAAGTGACTTAGCCACCAAGAAATGTCGGCTAGTCCGTTCTCAGAAATAAACATTTTCTTTTCAAAATTACCCTTTGCTCGGGCCAAAGCTAGATTTTTATCAATTTCCAGGGACTTAACGTGTGCGCCGCCATATAAAATAGCAGGGCTGTACGAAATCATTTTACCGATTAACACTGCGACCTCTCTTATCTTTGGCCTAGAAGTGTCTAACAGCTGTGACACGGTCATAGCCGTTGTGTTTAAAATGAAACCTAGACACTTAAGCTCCTTAGTAGGAGAAAAAACGGATTTCTTATCATGTATGAAGAAACCCAAGTTTGAGAAAAGTTGACATAAATCTTGAACGGCGAGCTCGCATTGTGTGAAAGATTGTCCCATAATGAAAGAATCATCAATGTATGGAAACATACAATGACTAAGTTTTGCCATTTTTGAAAAAACTGGTTTCAACAACTTAGTAAAAAGGCGCGGTGCACACGCCAAACCATTTGGTAGGCAGGTAAATTCAAAAAGCTGCCCATTCCAGACAAATCTTAAATATTTGCGATCTACGTCCTGAATAGGTACGGTATAGTACACATCTCTTAAATCTACACTCGCTAGCCAACACTCTGGGGTAATCAAATCGCGAGCTGTTTCTAAGGAAAACATTTTGAAATGTTGGTATTCAATGATTTCATTTAATTTAGTTAAATCTAAGATCATTCTTATGGTCCCATCGGGTTTAGGAGTGGAGAAAATATTTGAAATGAATTCACCTTTAGTATGTTTTACTCTTTTGATAATGCCTTTGGCTTCAAAAATCATTACCTGTTCATTCAGTTTAAATCTTTCTTCCGAATTGAATTTATATGGAAAAGGTGCTCTTTTCTGGACAGGTAATTCTGTGAAAGGAATTTTAATGCCTTTAATAATACTAAGAACCTCTGGGTTTGTGGTTAATTGTTGCCATTGATGTAAATAATTAGCAATGTTGCCAGCTTGAAACTTGCTTACGTCAGTTTGTGTTTCCTCTGTGACCATTTCAGGGCCAGGAAATGTTTGTGTGGCGTTTTCTACTTGTTCCCTCGTTTGGGGAACTGTGGTTTGGGAACAAAATCCCTTCTGTAACCGCGGTTGTCGTTCCAGTTTGAGGGTTGTCTGTCGCCTCGACCTCTTCCCCTCTGGCTGTATCCGAAGGATGGTCCGCCCCTGAACGGCCTTCCTCCTCGTCGGAAGCGAAAATCCGTCCGGCTTCGCCTGAAACCGAGGGGATTTTGGAATTTACGGCCCTTTTGTTCGGTGTTCTTGGCACTCTTATTGTCCACTTCTACTTGCTTGTAAAGGTAGGCGAGCTGACCCCCGAACATTTTGGACTTGTCCAGAGGTTTGCCTTTGATGGGGGTAGGTCCCGAATACACTGTGTATTCCTTGCCATCATTATCCGTCATTTTCTTTGACCGGGCAACTTCTTTGCCAGCGTCTGTAGTGACGGATTTGAACATGTTTTCGAACCTGCGATGTGTCATGTAGTTACTCGCTGCAGCGAGCAATGCAATGCCCTTGTCCATTACATGAGCCAAGGACGAGAATTTATTCTCGGTTTGCATGCGGTTAGCGACCGGGATAATGGAAGTCAAGGACCCCAAAACTGCCTTATGGATTAAACATAGGGCAGTTTCATAGCGGCGACGTTCGTCTGACAGATGGATGCCAGCATCCATCTCCTTACAGACCGAAGCGGGGATACCTTTGATCCCGGAGATCTGTTCGGTCAATTTGTTAATGACCTCAGCTGGTTTGAAGGTGGTAAAGTGGCCATTTACCGTTTTCCTCATCATGGTTGTAGTACAAACCTTCTTTGCCTTCTTTTTTATAATTTTCTTACCGACCGTAGCGCCGATTTTGGCGTAAACCCCAGCGCGTTCCGTATCGGAATCCGACTCTGTGGATGAGGAGTCCTCTGACGAGTCCGAGGACGAGTCTTTCTTTTTCTTTTTCTTCGATTTCTTAGATCGTTTAGCGTTAGCCTCCTTGGTGAACTCATCACCCGAGCTGCTCACTGTGCGGCGTTTCTTGCTGCGCGCTTTCGGTTTCGTAACCTCAGTGGCCGAAAGCGTATCTTCCTCGTCGTCGGAAAAATCTTCCCAATCCTCATCAGGGATTTGGGAAGGGCCCGCAAAGGAAAGAGCCTGGAATTGGCACATCTTTTCCTCCATCATTGTTGCCATCTTTGCCTCCCAATCTTTGGGTTGAGGTGGCTGGTCACTGTCCCGGTCGGACGTCTGGACCCCGGGCTGTGGGGACGGCGGAGCCGTAGCAGCTGGTGACGAATCGTAATCCGGAGGGGCAATGCCCACGGCTGCCGCGGGCGGCTTATTCCGCCGAGTGGCCATCGGTTTCTGTAACGACAAAAAGAGTTACTTAAACCGGAATCATCTCAACTACACAAAGTGTAAACCAGTAAACTGGGTTGAGGTAACAGGTACAGAGTTACGTGTATTACAACGTTTCAGTACAGGCGTGAAGCTAAAGTTTGCCGTAGGTGCATGGTAACGAAACCAACCAAACGGGGGGAGTCGATCCTTAGATCGCCCACTCTCTCTGTTCCGTACACTTCTCCCACCCGCGGCTACGACGCCAGCAAGTTGGAGAAAATATTACGAAACTCGGAGGTTCGCCTTAAAACCGGTGTCTATAAAAAACACCCAGAAGCATCCCCAACAACATCCTCTATTAGGATCCGGGAGAATTTTCTTAGGAAATGAGCAACTCGGGTTACCATTTCTCCCTGTCTCAAAAACAGGTGTCGATAGAACAAAGGACTATCGGTTTCATTCGTGCCCATGGCACCCAGTGTTCTATCCTCAAGTACAAAACACGTACAAAGTCCAAAAGGGACCTGAGAAAGTTCTGAACTTTCATAATGTGATGCTATAATGCATCATAAACCATTTAAACTAAGTTTCCATTACTTACTTTGTGAATAAGTAGTCTTAGTAGATAAATCCTGTTGGAGCAACTCACAAACGTCCTCCCGTTGTGAGTCACTTATGCTAATTGCTGGACCCGGATGTGCTTCCTTCTCCCTAGCCTGCGGCTAGCCAGAGGCGGTATACCGAGGTAAAATATATATATATATATGATACATATCTGATTCTAAGATTTCAATTGCTTGTTAGTAGTAACAATGTATTTTGCATAAACATTTAATTTAAGCGTAACATTGGTTATACGGCTGGAAGATCGCCCCTTGTGGAAGCCTTATTACGTATCTGTGGTTAAATAAAACTCAACTCAATATAAATAGATAATAAGATAGATTAGATATAATTAGTCGTGTTAATTGACCATAGCCTGATCAGGTAGTTACCCAGTTGTCGGTTGGAATGCGACTCCGGCATGTCTAGGTCCAGGGAGACTGCATACTGCTGACCGGGCATCAACAACTGTAACAAAGGGAAAGGTTGGTTCTTGGTTGTTGGAGTTTTACCTCCTGGCAACATCTATGGTCATATCAGGATGGGTACTGACTTGTGATTGATTGATTGGTGGTTGCTTTACGCTGTGTCGTCCGCATAGGCCATATTCACGGGCTCTGACTTGTGACAATGTGCACAAGTGCTGCCCCACTGGGAAATAAGGCCACCAGCACCATGACCTGGCATCCCACTCAGTCACATTATCCTGACACCGAGCCAACCAGTCCTTGTCCTATCCTATTAATGCCGAGTGCCTGGCTAGGAAGCGAAAAATATCAATTTTGTATGTCATTGGTTTGACTCGACTTGGAATTGAACTCCTGACCTTCTACTCGGGAGGCCTGCGCTCTACCGATTCGGACACCGTGTCCATTACAAAGGGAAAGGTTCATGAGGTCAGTTAGTAATGTGGTAAGCCACAAGGTGGGGGCGCAAGGCAACGACTGCACCTGCATTATACAAGGGAAGCCGGCAGGTAGCAGCACGCATATCTGAGCGTTCATGTCTCAGACAGTTCAGAACAGATTAACACTATGTATGCCCTCTTCCCCCACCGCCACTTTAAAAAAAAAATAAACAAAGAAATATATATTAGATTATATTAGTCTAATTGACTTAGGATTTTACTTAGTTTTTTTGTAGCAGGCGAATGTGACAGTAAAACTCCCATTTTTCCAATCAGATATGGTTCCAAGCACTGGAAGCTAAGGTAATGTAATTAGCACACTACCACTCTATATAATTAGTTGAATGTAATAACAATATTTTATAATTTTAAAATTGTTCCTGTAATTAAATAGTGTAAATGACCAAAGTTAAACATGGGTGGAAGACCAGTGCCTCAGCGCTGAAGAAAGATTCTATTCAGATGAATAAAAATGTCCCTAATACCAGAACTGTATTCCGATAAATGTTCTCCAGCAGAACTCTGCCTGACTTTTGAGTGTGATGGGGTTGTAAAGAGAGCGGTTTCTCCTCCTTAGTGTAAACCAGGTTAGTGTATTATTACATTAAGCTAATTTGTTAGTGGTAATGTGCTAATTACATAACCGTAGCTTCCAAATTATATCAATTTTGATTGGTAAGAACTGAAATTTTAACAAATTTCAACATATAGCCATGCATAGCCCAAGATTAGAAGTGATGTCGGACCAGGCCAGTCAAATATCAGTTCTAGTAGACTGGGAATATTTTGCATTCATTACAATATCACCATAGGTTTTACGTCCTGGCAACATCTAAAGTCATATCAGGACGGGTACCGATTTAGTGCGCACTCATGGTGACTTTGTAGTGCTGCCCCACTGGGAAACCAGGTCGCCAGCATCATGACCTGATGTCCCACTCAATCACATTTTCCTGGCACTGAGCTAACCAGTCCTTGCCCTATCCTAATAATGTCGAGTGCCAGGCTAGGATGCGACAAGTATAATTTTTTAAGTCGTTGGTTTGACTCAACCAGGGTTCAAACCAATGAGTTTGAATCCCACGATCTACCAAAACGGGAGACGGACGCTCAACTCATTTGGCCATCCCGTCTGGTCTAGAGAATACATTGTCAATAACATATAATACTTACGCCAAGTTGTCTACTATAGCCGAGAGACAGGTTGGCAGCCGGGAAGCTGCAGGGACCGCGCATATCACATTTAGAGCTGAGGAAAACAACACAAAAGGTTAGTATTTCAGGATCCGTACACATGTAAAGATATGGAATTCAAGGCAGTTTTTGATAGGAATTCAAAACTATTTTAGGGGGGGGGGAATGTCAAGGGGG
The DNA here is from genome assembly GCA_030323885.1 of Branchipolynoe longqiensis. Taxonomy (NCBI): domain Eukaryota; kingdom Metazoa; phylum Annelida; class Polychaeta; order Phyllodocida; family Polynoidae; genus Branchipolynoe; species Branchipolynoe longqiensis. The sequence continues at coordinate 108,346,678 of CM059186.1, read as the reverse complement.
ATTTTGGACTAATTTAGATCACTGGGGACAGTTTAATAGAAATCAAGGCTTTTCAAGACTAATTACCCAGAATATGTCAAATTCAAGACTTGTCAAGGCCTCAAATGGGGCAAATGAAGTTCAAGACTTTTTCAAGACCCCATACATTTACATAATTTACAAAGTTATCGTTGCATTTTTTGTGTTGATTATGGTTCTTCTGTAATTGTCTTCTCTTAATTCCGTTTAGGTAGATCAATATCTCATTATCAGCTTTGATTTCAAACACAGCTTAATGTGATACTAAAGAACAGAATTGGATGTGTGTGTTCGTTCCATTACAATGATACTGTATTACTGGTTATGCACACAATGCAAGAGGCGTGTTGAGTAAGAAACTAACCACACAAAAATGAAATACCTGAAGAAGTTGAACATTGCGGTCCCTAGTCACTGTCATAATATAATCTATACATATACTTAAACAGACAATTACACAGGATTAAAATAGTTGCCGAATAATTAGCGACGCTAGGCCAACGATAGGTTTACTAACTTGAAAATGAAATTGACATCTTTGGTGTGAGACATGGCGGGGACGTAGGCATAGTAGAAGCTCCAGTAGGTAAATATGGACACCCAGATTAGCACCATAAACAGGACAACGATCGTTATGATGGCCACCACGGTGCTCCTACAGTACTCCACCCACGCCAGCACGGCAGCCATCAGCTGGTTGGAGATCCTGGAGATAAGATGGCACAATTGGATGTGCATGTATCACATAGTTGTTCACTGTGCTAAAAGGCTTATTCCACAGATCTAGCTAGCATATAACTTTCTAAATCTGAAATGACTAAGACAATATGACTACAAAAAAAGGTTAGAAAGATTTAATTTGGGTGACGAAATTCAATACGTTAGTTTCAAGTTCCACTTTCCCACCTGTGATGAACAAACAGGTTCAGTGAACCTTCTAATTTCTCCAAATTTGGATCAATGATGAGGTTGGGTGCGCCCACTATTCGATTGACTAACGGTTGTGTAAAACTCTATCTCGTACTTAGATTAAAGATTCACCCCTATCCATAGTATCTCAGGATCAGGGCTGCTGTAGTAACTATCTCGTACTATATCATCATCAAATAAACTGCATTGTTCACATAACATAAGATAATCGCACAACCTTGTGCATAGAACAAACTATATACTTGACAAGAACAGGAGTATGGAAACCTGTCAGTTTGATCTTTAAACAACAAAATATTCAATATTTGTAGTAGTGGCAACATGTGAACACATATCTTTTGTGGTTGGTAAGTTGACACATAAAAACAGAAATTATCGAAAGCTTATAGTTAAAAGAACCGTTGTTAGGGGTTCCATATATGTGGCATGGCCAAAACCCCACATATTTGTGAGGTAGATTTGATCTTATTCGGTAAAGGTGGAACTTGCAGGAGGATACAAACTATTAACAATAATACTAGGGTTAACAGGGCAATGGTGCGTTCAAAATCCACACGTAGTTATAAGCATAACTGTCGGATTTATTTATTTTTAAATAAACGTTCTGAATATTATCCTTACCTGGAATACTTATAGTTATACTACGTATTATTTCGATTGCTACTAACTTTAGTTTAGGAATATGAAGGCAGTGAGTCACGCTAAATGGCCTATCCCTAGACCTAGTAGGAGGGCATTGTATGGCATAGTATGGTGCTATACAATATATATTAATTTAAGTTTGGAACAATAAGTACTCATAAAAATACTACAGCGACATCCTATTGACATTGTACTGAAGAATGGTAAATAAATGCCTACCTTGAACAGCCGGAGAGGAACATAAGCAGGATCATCTCCAAGACAGAAATGGTCAGGTGTACGGGCAGCAAAAGTAACCTAAGAAGCATCGCGTTGCCTTATATTTATAAATCCGTTGATCTAATGGAACAGAATATAATATATATGACTTGTGTATAGGTTTATAGTAAATAAAATGGCAGGTTGGTGATGCACAACCAAAATGATGGTCTACATCTCTTGTAAATCGTGTAGCTTGGCGCCCTATAAATCCCTTATCAGGTAAATTGACATGGAAATGGAGTGGTCGAACTAACACTGTTCCTCGCTGATGCTGCTCCTGGCCTGCATACAGGCAAGTTGTTGGCTAGCAATGTTGGTTGTTGTTGACAGTGTAGTGTTAGACTAGGCCTACTCTACTGTACAGTGTACTGACTGAGTACTGAGTAGCAGGTGGGTCTGCCGTCTAGCGCACTCGTAGTGGTACCACCCCCGAAAACTTGGTGTCACTCTTTAGAGTCGGTCTTAATATAAACTATAGGAATTATACATGTGTCCCCTTCGTGACCTGCAGTTTGTTGTTGTATCCCGACCAAGCATAGTCTCTGAAATTGCCCTTTGGCTTCTAACAAGCTCTGCCCTTTGATACACTGGTCAAGCAGTCTGCTCTAGATTTTCGCAGGTTTCACTCTGCACTTCTCTGGTTATAGGGTTGTGGGTTCGGGAACAAGTTAAAAGAAACCGGAAGTACCCTTTGTTGTGGTCACGTGTGTGACGGGGGAGGGCGGGGGTACTTATGTTGTTGTGAAACAGAGGCGCGTTGAACTTTACTATGGTTTGTAGTTAAAAGCTGATGACATTGATTGATCAACGTAGATCTAAATTAACTGGATACGATAATTAGATGCACAATTTCAGACTATGTTCTTATAGCGATATGGTGTTTTGTGTTATGAATTTCAGCGATTATGGAATAATAGATTAGTTACTTTCGCACAGGCCACAGCCAGCGGCAGCGCTGTTTGACTTCTAGTCGTATCATACGGCTATGCGTGGGTGTAGCCGCCGAAGGGCATAGATAAGGGATTCACCCTGTACTTACAGTACTGTAACTACAGGGCGAATCTTTTAACTAGGATATGCCCGGCTAGGCTGGTCTAGTGGTGAATATTTTATCTAGGTATAGATGGTGGATATTACTAATAATATCCACCTCCAGCCGTGGGATGTCAGATGAACCATTACCCAGGATATTTATGGATATGGGTGCGGGAGTAGCTAGGCCTAGGCTAGGGTTCTGGGTTACAGTCTCCTGATAATCGCCTCGCTGTGAATATGCTGCCGACAGCGACACGGCGTAAAGCAACCACCAATCAATCAATCAACCTGATAATCGCAATGTCCAATGATACTGCCAGGCCCAGTGGCAGTGTAGCGAGTGCTAATACTGTTATATATTCGGTTACTTGTTTTTTAGGCCCAAAATGTGAAATGGAAAACAAAGAAACAAAATGTTATCCCCCGTCCAAAAAAACACCTAATTTTCTTTCTCACATTTGTTTCCATTTTGGGCATGCCATAGAGCAGGAAGAAATGTATACTATGGATGCGTTTGTTAGTTTTTAGTCATAATAATTGGTGTATAATACTAAGTATATTGTATGTCTATAGTATATCAACATAGACCATATATATGTATTCCCTGGCTTAGTGGCAGCAATTAAATACGTATCACAGGATAGACAGAGAAAAAGAAATACGGCATCTCAACTCTATTTTTTAAACCCCACATATATCTGTATTTGAAAATCGTTTGGATATAATGCTAGAAACCTAGAAGTTATGCTCAAACAAATCATAGTTTCACCTCCAGTGCAACCCGCATAATATTGAGCGATTACCATTTGTGGCCCATGTATTGTGGTATTAATTGATCGCACAATCTGGGGGTATAGATAGTTGTATCAAAACTTGTAGGCTCGATTATACAGCTCGTGCACATACATCGAATATATGCTATGCAATAAACGCTATTTAACACTATACGGAATGTGCAATTAACACCACTTTGATATTTTACTTTTAATCATGTTAAAAATAGACTTTAAATTCCTAAATATTCTCAAATGTAATTTAACAGGCGAACCAGAACTACCTTGATGAGCATAATAGTCCAGGAACCTCTGATTCGTCTACCATTGATGAAGTACTTAGTCAACAGTTGATGAAATACATCGACAATGCACATGTGTACGAAAACAGCAGCAACAAGTAAGTCGATCTACAAAACTATAAATATAAGTACTATGTGCATGTATATGAATGTAATACTAGTCATATATATGTTTATGTAGACTTATTCCTATCTATTTTGTTTAGACATCCCTTTTCGATTCATAGTTATTCATTGATTTACAATGTAAGATATTTTGGAAGCCATTTAAATGTTTTCTCCAATTAATTATTTAATTAATTAAGCTTTTCTAAATCCATTTAATCGTTATGGGTTTTTTTTTAACGTCTACCTTTCTATATTAGAAAATTGTACTGCGGTGATGTATTGAAACGAAATGAATAAGAAGTACATAGTCTGATGGTTAAAAAAAGAAATCTTGTATTAGCATTAACATGGAGCTTTCTTTCTTTCAGAGACCATATGGTTGATAGATTCTCCCAGTTGGTGTCCGATTGGGTAGATGCCATCGCTAAAACAAAGGTGCACAGTGACATGACATATATTAATAAGATTGTTGACGTTTCATTGCATTAATATGTTATTCCCTATCGTAATTATCTGTATACATATATACACGTGGCAATATCTTCGAATAGAATCCAATAATGTGAGTCGAGAACATGATAAAACAGACATCCCATTCCGCTCACAGTTTATGAACAGAAAGAATCGTCAGGTGCCATAAATAATCACAAACACCGGGCTTCAAATAAGGTTATCCCTACTTTGAACACCATTTTGTATATTACTGTGAACAAAAGTTTTATTTTAAAATAACAGATATAGTAACAGATGTAGATAGTTAATGATAAGTGGATCCCTTTTTAAAGTCATCATCATCATGCTGTCGGTCGCGATGCGACAAAGACTGCTTTTCATGAAAGCTGCCTGCAAAAGTGTTGAAGTGCTGCTGGCTTTTGCAAGTTACCAGCGGCACTCTCTCGGGGAGCAAATAGAGGTTTCACACCGGCAAGAACATGTCAGGACAGGCGCAAAACTATGTGTCCCTGCAGTGGCTGGTCGGGAGATGTTGGGAGTTCCATACATCAACCGCCCTTAATGCTGCCACAGTGACATGGTTTTCTGCTTAGGGTTTGCTCCCTTAGCCTTCGGTTCTGTCACAAACCTGTACCACAAGGCAGTGGTTTACAACTCTGCAGGGCAGGGGCGTCAAACTCCCTGAGGTATTGCTATACCTGCAATACCTGCATACCCATATTAAAACAATAGCAACATTATAAAAGCGGCATGAAACAAACCATACATTTGTCTTCCCTAAAACATGTTTATTTTCTTAAGTGTTTTTTTCCAGTTAGTAATGAGCAAAAAGAAATTGAAAAAGGAAAAAGATAACAGATTGTTGGTTATCCTCGTGTCATGTAAATACATACATGTACATACATATCATTAAATATTTAATGATCTGTCTAAATGTATTAATGATCTGTTCAAATAATTTATATGTTTACATATTTTATATTTAATGAGATCATAAAATAAATTTAATGATGTCATGAAATGCATTTGAAGAGCTCATCATATGCATTTGATGATCTCTCTAAATGGTACACCATTTAAACATATGTAAAATTATATTTGATCATCTCTTTAAAGCGATTTAATGATATGATGAAATAGACTGTATTTGAACAGATGTTGAAATGGATTTGATCATATGATAAAATCGATTTAAACACATCATTAAATACTTCTGGAACTAACAAAAACTGATGCTCCCTATTACTGGAGGTATGTGAATAGATGACAGGGAGGGGGGTCGGGGAGAGGGAGGGGAAAGGGGAGAGGTAGGGGGCGGGGAGAGGGGGGAAAGGAGAGAGGTAGGGGATGGGGAGAAGGAGGGGGACAGGAGAGGGAGACAGGGGGGGGGGGGAGAGGGAGAGGGAATCAAGTATAGGCCTATATATGAAACGCTTTAAAATAGATTAATTTATTAAATATAATTAGATATTAATTTATTATCATATACAACTTTTTCATTGAAATATGCTAATTATATATATATCAAGTGTCCATGTTACCCAGTAACAAATAATTTACAGCACGGCAACCGATGTCACAGTGTAACTAAGTTATAAGGTCGCCGTAGTAAAATGTGTGTGTATGTGTTGCATAACTAATGTATACGAGTATAACTTCTAGGGGAACGATGTCCAGTTTCGTATAACTTTACTATGTGTAAGTATATATTTTACCTCTGTGCCCAATGCAGAACTTGGACTTGTCCATTGGAAAGACTGGTGCGCATGTGCGAGTGTTCGGTAGTCACAGCATCGGCATCATGACTAAAGGTAGTATTTCTTTTGCAGTAATATATCACCCCCAACTCCCATCCGTCCCCATGATCGGTCAGCAACTGAACGACCACTGTTAGATTATAAGCCAAGTTTCACCTCAGTAAAATGTTCAGGCGTCAGTCAATTCTGTCAGGTTGCAATGGGTATCCTGGATATGACTGCATTTACATATCGCCCTCTTGATGGGATATGACCAATGTATGAATCGAGGGTCTTGCTGGCTTAATGGTCAAGTCACTGCGACATAGATTTCTGGCATTCTCTTAAACACAATACAGTATAACCCCATTAAACCAAACTTGAATGGACCCTAGAAATTTGTTTGGATTAACCGATCATTGGTTTAACCGAGCTTTGACTTTGACTTGGCTTTAGCAAAAACGGGGGTGCATTATGAATGTACAATGTATGTGGACACTATGATTATTGTTTTTTATGTATATACAGTTTAACCCCATTAAACCAACCTATGTTAAATCAAACGATCGATTAATCCAAACTTTTTTTGGCGACCTGGCAAAATACTACCATTTATCATATAAAAAAGTCTCAGATGGCCTTAAAACCACATGAAAGTTTGGTTTAACTGTACCGGAAGTGGCCTGGGGCCGACAATTTTGTTTGGATTAACCGATACTTTGGATTAACCGACTTTGGTTTAACCAACTTTTTTATATGATAAATGGTAGTATTTTGCTGGGCCGCCGAAAAAAGTTTGGATTAACCGATCGTTTTATTTAACCGAGCTTGGTTTAATGGGGTTGTACTGTATCAGCATTCATTCAGCTAAATAAATGTCATAAGGAAAAGAGTATGCTCGGCATTACTAGGAAAGGGAAAGGAACAGTGAAATACCGAGACCAATTGTTTGTGATTGAAATTTCCTCTAGGCCTACGTAATAACGTAAAGCCTACTTCCCACCATGAAAATATAAATTCTGAGCTACTTAAAATTAAGGCCAGTTCCTTATTGCTTTGCTTATTTTATTAAGGGTCGAGTATATGGAAGAATTAAGATAGATTTTCTGTAAATGTTGATTTTGTTTTCTGCATGATGCATATTCTTCAGGAGGAGACATGGACCTTCTAGTTGTGGTACCAAAGTTCATTTACAGAGAAGATTTCTTTACCAGCTTTGTGGGTTTGCTGAAACAGGAGACAAACATCACCAGGATTAAGGTGAATGCCATAGCCTATATAGCCTTGTGTAAAGCACCCTTTGTTTCACCTATTACGGGAATCGATAGGTGGCGCTGCGACTGAACTCGGGCCAAGGACCGACATGGTTATGCATTGGCGCCAATGGGTGGTGAGGGTTTCGGGGTGTGTTGAGGGTGTAGGTGTGTGTGTGTGTGTTGGTGGTGTAGGTGTGTGTGGTGGTGGTGTAGGTGTGTGGTGGTGGTGTAGGTGTGTGGTGAGGGTTTAGGGGTATGGTGAGGGTGTAGGTGTGTGTATCTTGGTGGTGTAGGTGTGTGGTGGGGGTGTATGTGTGTGGTGGGGGTGTAGGTGTGTGATGGGGATTTAGGGGTGTGATGGGGGTGTAGGTATGTGTGTGTTTGAGTAGGTGTGTGGTGGTGGGGGTGTAGGTGTGTGGTGGGGGTGTAGGTGTGTGTGGTTGAGGTGTGTGTGGTGGGGGTGAAGGTGTGTGGTGAGGATTTAGGGATGTGCTGGAGGTGTAGGTGTGTGTGGTGGGGGGCTTTAGGTGTGTGTGGTGGTAGTGTAGGGGGTAGTGGGGTATAGGTGTGTGAGGTGTGGTGTAGTGGGTGGGGGTATAGGTGTGTGGAGTGGGGTGTGTGGTGCGGGTTTAGGGTTGTGGTGGGAGTGTATGTGTGTGGTGGGGATTAGGGATGCTAAAGAGTGTGAGGTGCTGCTCGGCAAGACACCCCTACACCTCGACCACAAATTATATAGACCTCCACCACAGACACCCTACACACCCACCACACATACCTACACCCCCACCATACCTGCGTACACCCCAACCACACACACCTACACCCCCACCACATCCCTGAGCCCCCACCAGATACACCCACCACATTCCTAAGCCCCACCACACCACCTACCATACACATTCACCACACACCCCTACACCCCCACCACACACCCCTAAATCTCCCTCACCACACACACCAAAATCCTCACCACACCCCTACTCCTCTACCACACACCCCTACATACTCACCACACAAACATACATCCCACCACACACCCTTATGCACCCATGACACAAACATACGCCCCCACCACACAACCACCACCCACCATACACACCTACACCCCAACCACACACACCTACACCCCTCAACCAACCGGGCGCGGTGGCCGAATCGGTAGAGCACAAGCCTCGCGTGTGGAAGATCGGGAGTTCGCGAGTTCGATTCCCGGTCGAGTCAAACCAATGGCGTAAAAATTGATACTTGTTGCTTCCTAGCCTGGTGCTCGGCATTATTAGGATAGGGCAAGGGCTGGTTAGCTCGGTGTCAGGATAATGTGACTCAGTGGGATATCGGGTCATGGTGCCGGTGGCATGATTTCACAGTGGGACAGCACTATAAAATCGCCATGAGTGCGTGCTGTCGCAATTCGGTACCCGTCCTGATATGACTTTAGATATTGCTAGGATGTAAAACAACAACAAACAAACAAACACCCCTCAACCGCATTACACCCCCTCAACCCCCACCACACACACCTACACCCCAACCATGCACACACTCAACCCCTACTCTACCCCACCTACACCCCACCACACATACCTACCCCCATTTGCACCCCCACTAGCCTGAAAAGTGTGTTTGCTCTCACAACCCCCCCCCCCCCACACACACACACACCACCACCACTACCAACCGTCTTGAATGCTAGATAATATTGTGATTTGGCAGTTCATATCCCCCCACTCTCCTCATCTGGAAATTTACCAAAAGAAGAGTTGATTCTGAACAGTATTTGCTCATCCCCCCCCCCCCCCTGTCTCCAACAACCTAATCTCGATCCATCTATGTGTCTTTCAAGACAGGGGCATGTACATTGGGGGTGGGTGGGGGAGTTAAGGGGATTTTTGTTTGTTTGTTTGGGGTGCGCCCTTTTTTCAATTGGGCCCCTGCCCTTCTGAAAGTCTGTACACATAATACCTCTGTCACACTACTACTTGCGACCACTTTGTAACCACTAAAAAGGGGTTGGTAGCAAAAGGTCTCAAAGTGGTCCTCAGTGGTTGCCGACTTCCTTGCGACCATTTTGGTTGCAGCTACTGCACTAAAAACGGTGTGACCAAAATGTTTACCCGGAGGTCGGCGACCATTGCTTTGGTCGCAAGGAGGTCGCCAGTGTCTGTCGGTTCTTTGGTCCAAAGTGGTTGCAAGTCGTAGCATGACTGCGGCTTAACTGACTCAACGGCCAGCTGACAACAGAGTACTAAAAGAAAGTCATGATGGCCCAAGCACCCCCATGTCAAGTCTAGTATGATTCCCCTTATGCATCCGCCCACCCTCCTCGCCGTGACGTAAGTTTTGCACGTCCGGATTTGAGCTTATTTTTTTATTTGATGAATCATATCTGTTTTAAACTTTATTTTACAACAGCCGGTGGCTCAAGCCTACGTACCCATCATCAACGTTCATTATGAAGAAACAGAGGTAGGTTACACGAGGTTGCAACTGATAGATTTATTTATTTATTTATTTCTGAGAAAATATGAAAGTTATTTATGTATTAATATTAGTAATAATACCACCGTATTGAAAATTGCTGCACATAATAGTGTGGAGTTAATTGATAGAGACGGTTAATCCCCAGTCACATTATGGTTTGCAATCACTTTGAGCCAAAGAACCTACAGTCACCGGTGGGCGACCTTGCGATCAAAGCCTCCCTCCTGGCAACCAAAATGGTTGCCAAAATTTTTTTTGCGCAGTAGGTGTAACCTCCTTGCGACTATTTTGGTCGCAAGTAGGTCAGTGACTGCTGAGGACTACTTTGTGACCACTTGCGACCTCATTGCAACCAACCGTTTTCTTGGGGTCGCAAAGTGGTCGCAAGCAGTAGTGTGACTGGGATATCATGTAAGCTTGGCACTGTTGTTACTTCTCTATCTACACAGGTCGACCTGTGTATGTGCGTGACGACATATGACGTCATACCGGATGACCTTGACCTGCTGAATGACGACGTGCTGGATGGCATGGATGAGTTGTCCGTTCGTAGTATCAGTGGGGTTCGTGAGGTGGCTGGCATTCTCTCACTAGTCTCCAACATAGCTGTTTTTACAGCGGCTCTCAAGGTCATAAAGCACTGGGCCAAATGTGAGTGCACAAATATCTCAATATGGAAAACTAATTTAGCATCTTTTCAAAACTTAATCTTAAGAAGTAGGGCCTACATATTATTTACTGCCATATACTTGTATAAATGTCATAGCGGTCATATATTTGGATAAATAGGCCCCTATGTAGTGAGTTACAATCACCTATACTCACGTGAAATGCCACATATATATATATATATATATATATATATATATATATATATATATATATATTTTACCTCGGTATACAGCCTCAGGCTAGCCTCAGGCTAGGGAGAAGGAAGCACATCCGGGTCCAGCAATTAGTATAAACAACTCACGATTGGATTACGTTTCGTTGAGTTGCTCCCGCAAATTTAGTCTACACACGCAAATACGCAGTAAGTATAATAAAAACTGTGGTTAGCTTAATTATGATGCATTATAGCATCATTATGGAAAGTTCATAACTTTCTTTGGTCCTTTTGGATTAGTTTATTCGGTTATAAAAAACCAAGGATAGAACGCTCTAGATTCCTTCTCGAAGGAACGAAACCGATTCTTAGCGGTTCTATCAACACCCGTGTGACCATGGGTAGAGATGTGGGCTCTGCCTCATCTCCTGTGGAAATTCTCTCGGACTCTAATAGAGAGTGTTGTTGGAGATGCTCCTGGGTTTCTTTTATAGACTCCCCACAAACTTTTCAGGCGTTTCTCTGAGTTTCGTAGCATTTTCTCCGACCTGCTGGCGCAATAGTCGCAGGAGGGAGAAGTGTGCGGAACAGAGGGATGGGCGAGCCGATACACTGGTCCAGACCGCGCGTAAGATTTGGGCTTGACCCAAAATCCACGCACAAATTTAGCTTATTACGCCTGTGTTAGAACGGTATAAACACGTTCTCTAACGCCACTAGATGTCCAATTAAGTTAATTGACACAATTGTGACATTTAGAAATACCGGGACTGACCATTCACTTGTTTCAGATCCCGATGGCCACGAAGCGGAGTAAGCGCGTTGCAGCAGCAGTGAGGGACGCGCTCCGAGAGGCTCGGACGAGGAGTACGACTCCTCACCGGTGTTGTCGGCTATGCCTTCACCACAGCGTGGGGCGCATATCCTCTCCGAGGCGGAAGAAGAGACAGTGCCTGAGGGCCCTACAGCCCCAGATTGGGAGACACGTTGGGCGGCTATGGAGAGCCATATTCTGTCTCTCAAAGCACCGCTGTCTCGTAAACGGCCATTGCCGATGTTCCAAGATGAGTCGGACTGGGAAGACTTCTCAGAGACAGACTCAGCAATGGAGCCTAAGGCTCCCCCTCCTCCTCCTAAACGGAGCAAGAAGAAGAAGCAGGTCACTTCTTCGGGTGACGAGTTCACCAAGGAACGAAATAAGACCGGGCTTCGCAAAAAGCGGAAGCCCAAGTCCAAGAAAAAGAAGAGGAAAGATTCTTCTTCATCCGATTCCTCCCCAGATTCCACTTCGACGGAATCAAACTCAGACACACAATATGAGGGTGTCTATGCTGCCATTGGTGGCAAAGTGTCAAAAAAGGTGGAGAAGGCGAAAGCTAAGCGGGTGAAAACTACCACGCTTATGCGCGAGACCATCAATGGTCATTTCCGCACGTTTAAACCGGCAGAAATCTAAGCTAGGAGATGAATTGACGGGCATTAAAGGTGTCCCCAACTCCATCATTAAAGAGATGGACAGAGATGTCAACATGACGGAAGACCGTAAGAAGTTTGAGAGCGTGTTGCACATAGCGCATAAGGCGGTGCTCGGTACCCTGACGGCCATCACCCCGGTGACAAATAGGATGCAACGAGAAAACAAGTTCTCATCCTTGGCTAAAACCATGGACAAAGGCATAGCTATGCTAACGGCGGCAGGTAATTACCTGTCGTACAGAAGATATGAGAATGTCTTCAAGTCGGTTTGCACAGACGCCGGCAAAGAGGTGGCCCGCTCAAAGAAGGTCACGGACAATGATGGGAAAGAGTATACGCTCTTTCTGGCCCCAGAGCCGATCAAAGGGAAACCTTTGGATAAAACGAAAATGTTCGGGGGGCAACTACAATACCTCTGTAAAGAAGTAGAAACCGCAGCCAAGAGTGGCAAAAACATGGACGGCAGGAAGAAGCCGGAAGCCCCACGCTTCAAAAGGTCACGAGGGGATTTTCGCCCACGACGGCTCGGCAGAGGATCAAGACCGGGCTCAAGCTTCAGCCAGTCTTTCCGGGGCCGGGGCGCCCGCCCACACTGGACCGACAACACCGCACGGCCACTGGGCCGAGGCTTCAACTCTCCGCGACCCTTCCCCAGGGGCGGGTCCAAGTAGAGGCCCAAACACAGACTTTACAAATCCCCGCGGCCTCTAAAACCACACAAACTGTAAGCAACTTTGTGGCTGGCAATATTGTTAATCATATTTCTGAATGGAACAAAATTACCAATGACCGAGATATTTTACAAATAGTTAAAGGTGTTCAAATTCCCTTCATACAAATTCCGGTACAAGGGAGAGTTCCTTTTCCCTATATAATTGAACAAATTGAACGAGAGGCACTAACTGAACAGGTAAACAAATTCTTTAACAAAGGAATTATACAAAAAGTGACACACTGCACAGGAGAGTTTATTTCAAACATTTTCTCGAGACCGAAACCTAACGGGGACGTTCGAATGATTCTGGATTTAACGACCCTTAATAAAATGATCGAATATCGACATTTTAAAATGTTCTCGCTAGATACGGCACGAGATCTGATTACACCAGATGCGTGGATGGCTAGTGTTGACTTACAAGATGCATACTACACGGTTCCCATAGCGGAACAACACCGGAAATTTCTCCGCTTTCTTTGGAATGACCAACTCTATGAGTTTACCTGCATGCCGAATGGCTTAGCGTGTGCCCCTCGTTTGTTCACTAAACTGCTAAAGCCTGTTTTCTCAGTTATGGCGCGGAATGGTCATATAATGTTCCCTTACATAGATGATTCCTTTATAATGGCATCAACATAAATTGATTGTGTAAACGCAGTTCGAGATTTATGTGCATTACTCACTAAATTGGGGTTTTATGTACATCCAAATAAGTCAGTGCTTAAACCAACAAAACAACTCAAATGTTTAGGGTTTATCCTTGATACACGGTTCCTCACAGTGTCGATAACAGAACAGAAACTAACTAAGTTTATGACCACAGCGACCCAGCTCCTTAAGTTACCGAAACCTAAGATTAGACAGGTCGCAGTCCTTATCGGGATAATGATATCTTATGCACCCGCTATTCTATACGGGAAAGCCCATATTAAATCTCTAGAAATAGATAAAAATTTAGCGCTTGCACGAACTAAAGGAAATTTTGAACGAAAGATGTTTATTTCTGAAGAAGGGTTACAGGATATTGGATGGTGGATGCAACATATAGCAAACTCACCAAATCCAATCCGCATTGCGGAACCAAATACGGTAATTACCACTGACGATGGGGTTGCAACAGGTGGTAGATGGCTAGAAGATGAAAGGTCAGACCACATTAATGCGCTTGAATTGCGTGCTATTTATCTGGGCCTACGTAGCTTAGTCAAGATAACTAAATCACAAGTTAGAATACTAACTGATAACACTACTGCTATGGCATATATCCGTAACATGGGTGGAACCAAAGCAAAGCCTTGCAATCAGTTATCTAAACTGATTTGGAACTGGGCACAGGCTCAACAAGTCTGGCTGACTGTAGCACATATCCCAGGGTCACAAAATACACTAGCAGACCATAAGAGTAGAAAATTCCATGACCATTTAGAATGGTCCCTATCTACACCTTTGTTTAACTTCATGTGTGCAAAATGGGGTACACCTGAAGTGGACTTGTTTGCATCACGAAACAATAACAAGTTGCCCTGTTATGTTTCTTGGCATCCCGAACCGGATGCTTGGAAAGTTGATGCATTTGCTATTACCTGGGCGAATAATTATTTCTATATTTTCCCACCATTTAGCATTATCAGCCGAGTGGTGAGAAAGATCAGCATGGAGGGGACACACGCCATACTGATTGTGCCCGATTGGGACACGCAACCTTGGCTGCCAGCAGTTTCACAACTGGCAAAAGAACATATACGATTCCCAAGAAAAGCCGGGAACCTAACGCACCACGGACCGCTAGTGGTTCACGGCGACGTGTCAGCAACACCCCTATTGGCATTCCTTTTCTAAGGAAACAGCTGCAGCAATTTGGGTTAGACAAAATTACTGAAGACAGGATAGTAGCCGATGCATGGAGGCCAGGAACTGTCAAAATGTACACAACTTATTTAAAGAAATGGGGTGTACATTGTTTGCTAATGAAAGTCAAGCCAACAAATCCAACAATTGCACAAGTAGCCCGTTTTCTTCGTTCTCTGGAGGATGAGGGACTGGGGTTTGGGGCGGTCAATGCGGCAAGATGCGCATTGTCAATTATATTACCTAGAATTGACGGCGAAACAGTTGGTAAACATTATGTCCTTCATTATCTACTTCGCTCAATCTATCAAAGGAATCCTCCAAAACCAAAGTATAGTCGCTTTTGGGATGTTTCTATAGTATTTAAGTTGTTTCAGGCTTGGCCTCACAACTCTTTGTTAGATATAAAACAATTAGGTCTTAAGGTCGCGGTCTTGTTACTATTAGTAACGGGACACAGAGGACAAACGATTGTTGCTTTATCCTTAACTGGATTAGAAATAGACAAGAAACAAGCTACGTTTGATTTAGCACAATTGCTCAAATCAAACACGCTAGGTGACCCTTTATCTACGGTTCACTTAGACTACTTCCCAAATGATCGTAAATTATGTGTTGTGTCAGCCATACGGGCTTATATATCCAAGACAAAGGACTTACATGCATCACAACAACTATTAGTGAGCTTCATAAAGCCACATAAGGCAATTTCCAGAGACACCCTTGCCAGATGGACAATCACGGTGTTGAAATTGGCTGGAGTGGATACAGGCAAATACTCTTCCCACTCAACCAGAGGTGCCATGGTTTCCAAGGCACGGTTGCTCGGCATTTCTGTAAAAAGAATACTAGCGCACGCAGGCTGGAAGACGGCTAAGTCGTTTGCAAAACATTACAACAAACGACTAGAAAAGCCTACCGGCATTGCAAAGCGCCTGCTCACCAACTAACAGGAATAGGTGAGAACAAAAACTTTGAATGATACAATTACTAATACAATGACACATAAACATGTTACAATAAGAATAAATGATATTAAGGATAAAAATGAATTATGTAAAAGTCTCCCTAGCCTGAGGCTAGCCTGATGCTGTATACCGAGGTAAAATAGTATAGTTATACGAGTCTTACCTGGGTATAGATGATGGATAACTGTTGTTTTCCCGAGGTATAAGCCTCGGGTAGACGTGGGCTAGGGCCCGCCCACCACACCCTACCACGTCTATTCCGTTGTTGTACCATTACGGGAAAATCATATTATACATTGTATTGAAAGATCATTTTTATCCTGAATAAGTAGGTAAAGATTGCTGGACCCGGATGTGCTTCCTTCTCCCTAGCCCACGTCTACCCGAGGCTTATACCTCTGGAAAACAACAGTTATCCATCATCTATACCCAGGTAAGACTCGTATAACTATACTATATATATATATTTATATAATACAGGTAGGTGTGGATAGGTTGCTTGTATCTGGGAGCCTGGAGTGTGTAATTGTTAGGGCGTTCGCCACGGTCAGGGCGTTCGGGCGTTCCCCACTAATGTGGGATCCAGTTCCTATCTAGGCCAATATCAGAATATTCTTTTTAGCAAAACTCCCACAATAAATAGTTGTGATTGCTCACAACCGGAAAACTAGTGTTACTGAGAAATGACTATATTCAGACGAATAAATAATATCACCAAAAACACACTAAATATGTTGTGGGAATAAAGACAAGGACATGATCTCCTCTCAGTTAATTAAGCCAAAACTGGCTATATGTTACCATATTTTATATGGGACTTTAGTTCTCATTTTTCTGACCTGGTGCCACTTGCGAGTGGTTAACTGTTACTTACTACCTTGCTACCACTGTTGGGCGGATATATATATATATATATATATATATATGAGGTGCTTCACTGTCGTTGACATGGCTTATATAAGTTCTGCAAAGGTCTACTGGAGTCACACTTGCTATCCGGACCGCACTTCGTCCATACCTCTCTCTATCTACTCTCCGCTGGCCTTGCTCTTCTTTGATATGTCTGAAAAGAGTTCCAGGAGGGGGAGCCCGCCAGAATTTCACTTTCTACTCTTACTCTATCCGTGTCTTTGGCTCGCTGGATGGTCGCCATAGAGCAAATGGACGGTCCTTTAACTCAACTCTCCTCATTTCTCTTTCCTAGACTCTACCCTTTTTTTTCTCCCAGGCATACTTCTCCCCCTGACCTAGGGAGTTGTGTGCTTGGGTGGGGCCCTTTACCTTTAGGTTTCTCTCGCTTTATTCTCATTGCTGGAACCGCTGGACCCATCTTTACCCACCCTTGCTCGGAAACCCTTGCTGCTGTCTGCTGGATACAAATGCTGTGCTACCGCTGGACCGGAGATTCTGGACCACCCCAATGACTTGTCGTTTAATCGTTGTAAAGACATCCCCCCAGCTTCTACAATCGTCCCACCAGAAGATTATTCTTCAACCAAATATTGGGCCGATTTATCGGAGCCTCGCTATAATGTTGCAGTTCTGCGACCGGTAACCGTCGTAGGTTACAAACAACCCAGTATCTCTCTATACTGGAGTGGCTTAGTCCGAGTAGAACTGGCCCAACCATTCTAAGTCCATATTCAACATATTTAAATGTGCATACTCTCAGATAGTGTGGTCAATGAAACTTGTAACGTTATACTTCTGCATCATTGAACAAACGCGCTATTTCCTTCATTATCCAGTCATCTCGGGTTTCGCAAGCCCTCCACAGATAACACAATATATAAGTACTGTTATCTTCGTTATCAGGTCGAGGTGTCCACCATTACCCACTGGGCTTTTTCGGGGGCATTGCATGGACCATCATGGTTGTAAAAATCCAGCAGATGCACCCAGAAGGCATTGTCCTCGATCTTGTGACAGAATTCTTCAGTACATTTGTTCAATGGTGAGTTGCTATTACAGTTTCATAGTCTGATGGTTTTGAGTTTCTGTCATTTCCTTAGATGAATATATTAGATTTACTGTTATCATCTACCTTGCTTTAGTTTGAAGTAACATTTGTTGTAAATGGCTAAGTTTTTAGATATTTGATGTGCAAACATGGAAAGTTAATTTTGGCAAGCACGCCAAAACACCATGGACTTCTGCAGTAATAGATTATATTACATTTATTCAGTATTTATTTCTATGTGGTAACAAATATTTAATAAATACGTCAATATCTAAGTTAGATATGTAGAATCAAATCTAGATAATTATTTTGGTTTTGAAAATTTAGTGCCTTCATCGGACAATGCAGCTTTAAATAAGAGAAGGGGAAACAAATGTATATGCACGGTTTCTTTATGCAGGGATGAAAGATCTCCGCGATTTTGCGGATTTCCGGGATTTTTCATGTAGCTATAAGTGTATAATAATACATTGTTCAAATGCTGCAGCACTATAAGTGTATACTAATACGTTGTTTTACACTGCAGCACCGCCATACTAATATGTGGTGCAGACGCCGCAGCACTATCAGCGTATACTACTAATAAATGCTTCAAACGCCTCAGCACTATCAGCATATACTGCTAATATGTGCTTCAAATGGTGCAGCACTATCAGCGTATACTACTAATACGTGCTTCAAACATATATGTATGAAACCCAACTTCCAGGCATTTTCCGTGATTCCCTTACAATACTAAACCTATGGGAGAAATCAGTATTTCCGCTTTTTTCCCCCAAAGACCACTTTCATCCCTGTTTATGGTACTATGTTTTTTATGGGTCATTCTCTAAAACTGGGCAACACATATTTAGTTTCCACGTTACGATGCTGATAATTAATTCTTTTATTGATAGCAAGTCAAATAATTATTGTTGCTCTGTGCAGTCAATATGTCAGGTCCTAGCTTCCATATGCGCCGGTACACAGCTGCGTACCACCTGAGATTTCAATTACTTTTTATTATTCAAATGTGTGCTGTTTTATTCCATTGCATGTTATTCCAATAACGTACCACTTGAAAATCCCAAGCTAGGCACTTGAATATGGTTTTTTTAATGTATTCTAATATGCTAAAATTACATTTTATAGCTGGCATACAAATACATATAATGTTTTTGGGGTCAATTCTTACTGATATAGTCTATGGCTAGGACAGCAGCCCCAAGTGGGTGCAAAACAAAGTAAATTCAGAGGAATCAAATATTTATTATTTCTAATTAAACATTTTTAATCTTCCTTCATTTTATGCCAGGCGGTGGCCGGAGCCAGTCTTACTTCGTCCTCTGAGGCCAAACACGAGACACCTACCACAATGGAATCCTGAGGTACGCACAGGCCACCTGCTGCTATGTGATTGGTTGGGTGTTGGAGTTATACGTCCTGGCAACATCTAAGGGCATATCAGGACAGATAGCGACTTGCGACTGCACACTCATGGTGACTTTATAGTGCTGCCTCACTGGGAAATCAGGAGGGCATCACCATGACCCAATATCCCACTCAGTCACATTATCCTGACACTGAGCTAACCATTCCTTGCCCTATCCTACTGATGCTGAGCGCCTAGCTCGGAAGCGACAAGTATCAATTTTGTAAGATATTGGTTTGACTCCACCGATAATTGAACTCCCAATCTCCTGCACAGAAGGCCTGCGCTCTACCGATTCAGCCACCGCACCCGGTCGCGGGTATATGATGAGCATTGTCTGCTTATTGGATGCATAATGTAAAGCCCAGCAGAGATGATCACTATAGTGTCAGACATCCTGCAGCCGACCAGACGTGGTGGCCGAATCTGTAAGAGTGCAGACTTCCCATGCGGAAGGAGTTCTATTCCTGGTCGAGTCAAACCAATGACTTACACAATTTATACTTTTTGGTACCTCGCTTGGCACTCGGCATTACTAGTATAGGGCACGGACTGGTTAGCTCAGTGTCAGGATAATGTGACTGAGTGGAAAATTGGGTCATGGTCATGGTGGCCTGATTTCCTAGTGGGGCAGCACTATAAAGCCACCTTGAGTGTACACTGGCAAAAGTAAGTATACGTCCTGATATTACCTTAGATGTTGCCGGGACCTAAAACTCAAACAAAACAAAACATCCGGTGGCCAGTGTGCATGGATGTTTCTCTCTTAATTGTTATCGGCCTCCTTATCTGCTTATCATAGAAGCCCAACCCTTTACCGATTGCTTCCTTTTATACTTTTTTCTTTTTATTATATTTGTAAATGTATCGCCATCAAATGTGAGAAATACACGAGCAGACTAATCGATGTACCAAGTAATAACTCTATACCAACTCTATATAAAAATTTATACTTTTCGCTTCACATCCTGGCGCTCGCCATTATTAGGATAGGGCAAGGACTGCTTGGCTCAGTGTCAGGATAATGTGACTGAGTGGGATATCAGGTCATTGTGCTGGTGGCCTGGTTTTCCAGTGGGGCAGCACTAGAAAGTCGCCATGAGTGTGCACTGTCACAAGTCGGTACCCATCCTCATATGACCTTAGATGTTGCTAGGACGTAAAACAACAACAAACAAACAACAAACCCAAACTGATAGGCACCAGCAATAGGATTGATCGCCCTGGGTTCTGCTTTGAAAGAACTGACCCGAGCTTAACTCCACGCTGAACATTTATGATTTAAGAAAGTAACAATTCCACTTATATAAGCAGGGATAAATGATCTCCGCTATTTTTAATTAGATGTATACAACAACAGTTGCGTAGTTTAAATCCCGTTTTTATATGACTTTAGATGTTGCTAGAACATAAACCCAAACAAAAACCATTTAGGTATGGCATTATTTCCGCGATTCCCTGAAAGTGCCAATCCTATAGGGGGGGGGGGGGGAGGGGATCCGTGTTTTCGCGGAAATTCGCCATTGGTGTAATAATATCGTCTTACCCAGGTGCACTCTGCCGATGGGCGTCACGTGATGCCGGTGATCACCCCGGTCTTCCCCGAGCACAACTGTGCCTTTACTGCCTCACTCAGCACCGCCCAGGTCCTGCGGCAAGAGTTCGCCCGGGGTAGGCATGGTTTACTCACTTGTCAAATTGTAATATGTCGGGACTCCCCAAACATTACTATGCTCCACAGGTGTGTTCTAACAACTGTCTGTCAGTCCCCACCTGTAATTACTCTCAACAACTCATCAGGAAGAAAGGAAGACAAGTCGTGCAAGATTGACAGTGAAGAGGTTGTGCTTTATTGGCATCAACTCCTGTTCACCTACTGGCGACCTGTCACCCTCACTCCTTACCAACTGCCCACACAGATCCTCATGACTCTTGCTGGTGTATATAAGAATCAGTGCCTACAGCCCATTGAACCTGAGTCCAATGGTTGTTGCACACAGCTCAGTGTCTTTGGAATAGATGTTGCTAGTTTGACTGGAGAAAGTGGAGTCCTCTCTAAGAGTGCTTCTCCAAGAGTCTTCATGTGGGGTCTGTGTGTCAGGTATAAGGAATGCAGGTGACTGGGCTCACACAGCCAGCCAATCACACACCCTCTACACCCTGGGTGGGCAACGCCCTAATAGGGGGAAGCTGTCACTCAACTCCAGGTGCAGTGGTGTCCATAATGTATGCAGGATGGATGGGTGTGCTTGTCCATCAGTCCCATGGTAACAGGTAGTTGCAGACAGTTACAACAAACATATATCAATGCTCCTCTCCTTCAATGGCACTCTTTCTGGTGCATGAAGGGAACATTTAAATAATTATTAACTGTCTCTCAAGTATGAACATCACATCACAATCTCGGTCGCTATGTGTTATCACATTTCCATATAGATGCTTATGTCACAAAGCGAGTGGGGCACCCATTGCTTCTCTGTTACATAATCATGGTCCCCACTCCGTCGCCCGAGAATAATAATGTTCTTTGCCAATATATAAATCCAAACCGAAAATCTGTATATTTTTACAAAATGATTCGGACAGGGGAGCCAGACACAGTCATTGTTTTGGAAAATGGATTTATTTTATTGAAATAAAGATTTTTAGTCTTTTGAGTCTATATCCAGGGGAGTCGACTCTTGAGGGACCAAGGAGTCCGCCGAAGAGGACCCCCAAGCCGAGCCTTCTGTACCTTTAAGAGGGTGGGTGGGCGTGGTAACTTTAAGCATCCGATTGTCCCGAGCTGCTCCGCTGAGTGAAGTCTATGGGTCGGCAGTGGGCTGTCTGCTGTGACTAGTACCGGACGCCTCCACCAGGGTAGCGCGCCGGCTCCCCCCACCGAATCAACCACAATTTGAAATTATGCGCCAGTCACTTTCCAGATACTCAGCCGCCGACCTCGCGCCAACATTCTGACAAATATTCCCCAGTCGAGCACTCAGCTTTGACTAAAATGATCTGCTATCAATTGTGGAAGAACCGAGGTGGCGGTGGAGGTGGTGATGATAATAATAATAATAATAATAACTTATTATTATAAATTGATCTCAATTCTTCCAAAATTATATAGATGTTTCTATGACGTAAAACAACAAACAAACAAAATCCAAAATTATTATGCTAATTCTGTACACCTCACTATATTACTTTTAAATACTGCAATTTTCTGTTTTGGTGATAGATCTCTACATAGAGAAAATGACTAAATATATATATAGAGAGAGAGAGGTTCAATGAAGTAAAGGTTTTCTATTTGATAGTGGACAGCCCCCATGAGGAACCGGGTTAGAATAGTTCCTCTGCACCCCCTTGCTCGTGTCGGTGGAGGAATGGATCATGGTGTATGAGGACTGCAAGGGGCCAAGGCTCCTTGTGGACCAACACTGCACTTTGGCCCCGACTTCATCTAGACGAGAGGTTGGACTGGCCCGTTACAATCAATCGGCTGGTCATGCCAAGCCCTAGGTAGATTAATGGAGAATGAATATATTATATCATACACCAACTGTGTTCATAATTATATATATCACCAATACCAAGTCATCCTTCACTTCCTAGAAGGCGGTGGCTAGGGTCAATCTAGAACTGGTTATGCTTTTTTGCCTCCATGCTAGAGTATATTATCCTCGTATCCCTGGTGTGTATATGTCGGTTACCGCAGCGCTACACTCCCCAATTTTGAGGGCTCCGTGGTGGGTGGGGAGTGAGGACGATGAACCAAAAAAAAATAAATATGGCTACACAAAACACCCCAAACAAAAAAGCAAATATTAGACACGGAAACAAAATCGGACTCAGATTCGGCCTCAGGTCCGAACGCTGATGATTGGCCACAGTTCATTATGATCGAATCATTAAATGACGAGGCATCAGTTGCCAAACTTTCCCCTTTTGTCATTCACAAGGGTATTATGGGAATCGCTGGCATAGTTTAAAGACGTGAAGAAGCTACAAACTGGACATATTCTGGTGGTGTGTGCTCAGAAGGTGCATGCCGACAATCTGCTACGTGCAAGCACGCTAGCAGGCGTCACCATCAAAGCCTCTCATCATCGAACTGTCTACTCTAGCAAAGGAGTAATCCGGACTAGAAATGTTGATGAGGATATGATAGCACATGAGCTCAAGTCTCAGGGAGTGTTAAACGTACGAAGAATAGTTATAAAGAGGGATAACACGTCCATAAAAACAGGGACATATAGCCTCACGTTTGACAAGCCTTTTCCTCCCCAGAATTTGAAAATTGGATACCTTAGTGTGAATGTGGATGTCTTCATCCCAAACCCACTTCGGTGCTTCCAATGCCAGAAGTTTTGTCATGGTAAGGATATATGCAAGAACGAAACCATCTGTTTTAAGTGAGGTCAGAAATGTCACGCCAACACCAGTTGTCAAAACCAGGCAAAATGTTCCAATTGCCTGGGTGACCATATGGCCATATCTAAAAACTGTCCTGTCTAGAAAAAAGAAAAGCTCATTCAGCAGATCAAAACTGAAAGGCGGCTAAGCTACCCAGAAGCTCCAAGCCTAGCTGAGGCGAATACTCCTTCGCCAACCACCAAGAGATATGTTGTGGCGGCCAAAGTCTCCAACAGAACAATTGAATGCCAGACTGAACTAACGTGGTTGACTGGGGGGGGGAAGCCCAGTACCTTCACCCCAGTCCTGAATCCGACTCCGGTTTCAACTCCAAAAATTAACGATAGTAATAATAGTATTGCGGTGCAGAGGCTGGCCGAGCCGGCAATGCCCAAAAAGAAAAAGAATAATTTGTCGGACCGAGTTCCGAAGGGATCTTTGACCCCTATGGACAAAACATCCAGGGGTCATCGATCTCCAAAAACTTAACCTTAAATCGATATCAGGCGCTGGCTGATATTGAGATGCCTGAGACTGTGGAAACCTGCAGTCGAAGTCTCTCCCCCAAACCAAAGGCGAGGGGCAGAACACCTGTCTCTGCTCCAAAATGACAGTGACTGGTGGATCTCTTATTCAATGGAACTTCCGAGGTTTTAGGAGCAACATCGAAGAGTTGTCTCTTTTTTGTTGCAACCTCAATCTACTTGCTGTTTGCCTACAAGAAACTAATATTAAAGCTTCTGAGAGTTGTAGTCTTAAAGGCTACACCATTTATAACAAGCACGCACCAGATGGAGACCGAGCCGCTGGCGGCTACTCCATCTTGGTCAAAAGCGATGTGGTATGTACGCCAGTGGCATTAGACACAACACTACAGGCTGTAGCTGTTCGTCTGACATGCATATGACTGTAACTCTCTGTTCTATTTCCATTCCTCCGAGCTCCGTTCTCACTTTCCAAGAACTGGATGCCCTTGTGGACCAGTTACCATCCCCATATTTACTTATGGGTGACTTTAGCGGCCACATCCCATTATGGGTGGGGGGGGGGGGACAATAGGAACGCTAAAGGCAAGAGAATTGGGTATAGTCTGGACAATGATCAGGAGAATCAAACGAAGGGGAGGTGATTCTTCTGTAGTCCACCACTTGAAACAACGGCACCATTCTCACATCACTCGACGAAATAAGTGAAGAACTGGCTTGCGCCTTTGCTGGAAACTCGTCTTTGATAAACTGACTCATAAACTGATTCATTATCAATTTTTTAGACATCTCCCCCAACCTGCGCTGAGACTGTTGCTTCAACTCTTCAACAACATCTGGGAGTCGGCTGTCGTCCCGCCTCTTGGCGGGAGGCGACAGTAATACCAATTCCCAAACCTGGTAAAGACCAGAGTGAAGCAAACAACTATTGTCCCATAGCCCTCACAAGCTGCATCTGTAAAACCATGGAGAGTATGGTAAACAACCACCTCATCTGGCTACTGGAGTCAGGACACCACCTGTCCACCTTCCAATGTAGCTTCAGACGGGGCCGCAGCACCCTCAACCATTTGGTTCGCATGGAGACTTTCATAAGAGATGCTTTCCTTAAGAAGGAGCACATTGTAGCTGTCTTTTTCTACCTCAAAAAAGCCTATGAACCAACTGGCAACAGATGGATATGACATCCACCTGTGCTGGGTATCTGGCCATGCCGGCATACAAGGAAACAACCAAGCTGATCAGGCTGCGAAGAAGGCCCTGAACTGTGATCTTGAACCGTGTCTGATCCCTCACTCTGATCTGAAACCACTAATAGCCATCCACATAAAATTCAAATGGCAACATGAGTGGGATGAAAACATTAATAAACTTCAAGAAATTGAACCATCTGTGGGAAAACCACCACAGACTCATGCATGAGGTCGGCGGGACCAAGTGGTCCTTCGCCGCTGCCGTATTGACCACTCATGGCTTACACATGCTTTTCTGCTCAAAGGGGAGCCTCCCTTGAATGTATTGGGTGTCAGTCCCCGCTGACAGTTAAACACATTTGACTAAGTTGTGTTGATTTTTTGGCCCTGCGCCAACAATTTTAGACTGCAGACAGTATGCATGACCTTTTTACTCAAGTAAAACAAGAAAACGTATTAGCCTTTTTGAGGGCAGCTGGTCTGTACCACCTCATATAGTTTACTAAATAAATTCTATCAGTTATTAATAAAACTTTTCCTTTTTTTTTACGGGAATTTGTTTCCCTTGGCCACAAATATATAATTGTGAGCTTTTTAATTTAATGAGTGTCTCCAAAGACCCTATAACACTAAGACGGCTCACTCAGCCTGTACTGTGTAATCAAGAGAACATCCAGCACACCAGGTAGTGGGTTTGATCATTTTGATAGCATTGGAGTGTCAGAAGAAACCCTGCTCTCGCTTGGTAGGTGTGTGGTGGGGGTTTAGGGATGTGGTGGGGTGTGATGGGGGTTTAGGGATGTGGTGGGGGTGTAGGTATGTATGTGTTGGTGGTGTAGGTTTGTGATGGGTTTGTGCTGGGGGTGTAAGTGTGTGGTGTGTGTGGTGTGGGGGTGTAGGTGTGTGTGGTTGAGGTGTAGGGTGAGGGTCTAGGTGTGTGTGGTGAGGGTGTAGTTGTGGTGTGTGTGTGGTGGGAGTGTAGGTGTGTGGTGGGGGGGGGGTGCTGGGGGTTTAGGGATGTGGTGGGGGTATAGGTGTGTGGTGGGGGGTTTAGGTGTGTGTGGTGGAGGTTTAGGGATATGGTGAGGGTTTAGGTGTGTGGTGGGGGTTTAGGCATGCTAAAGATTGTGAGGTGGCGCTCCGCAAGACCCCTACAACTCCACCACAAATCATGTACACCTCCACCACACACCCTCACACCCACCACACACACCTGCACCCCCACCATACCCACCTACACCCCAACCACACACACCGTCAACCCCCACCACACAGAATGTGTGTATGGTGGCGGGGATGGGTGCGGTGGAGAGGTGGAGGGGCAGGGTGGGGGTAGTGGTGGTGGTGGGAGTTCTATAGGAGTAGCAACATGCAACCCTTGGGGACCTCCCTCCCTCCCCCTCCCCCCCCACCCCCCCCCACTTACATCAGGGAGGGGGTTGTGAGGTATGGTGTGAGAGTGCCAACTGAGATGGGGGGGAGAGAGGGCATGTGGGGGGAAAAGGGGGGAGGCGGAGAGGAAGGGGTAGGGGAGAAAGGTGTGGTGTGAGAGCGCTGGGAGTCTACTGGGTAAGGTAGATGAGGAAAGAGATAGGGAGAGGGAAGGGGGGGGGGGGGGGGAGGGGGAAGGGAAGGGTGGTG
The DNA here is from genome assembly GCA_030323885.1 of Branchipolynoe longqiensis. Lineage (NCBI taxonomy): Eukaryota > Metazoa > Annelida > Polychaeta > Phyllodocida > Polynoidae > Branchipolynoe > Branchipolynoe longqiensis. The sequence continues at coordinate 108,319,756 of CM059186.1, read as the reverse complement.
AGGCCGGGGGAGAGGAGAGGGGAGGAGGATGGAAGGGGAGTGGGAGGGTAAAACCGGGAGGGGGGGAGGGCAGGGGAATGAGGGAGGGTCAGAGGGAGGTGGGGACCAGGCAGTTGGCGCAACATCGGACAAATCCAAATGACAGGAAATCTCTCTTTTTAAAATTTTAAACTCACCCTCTTGCCTTGTAGGCCTATGTGTTTACATGTGAAACACCAGCCAGCAGCCGGGCTGATCAAACCGACCACAAGATGGCACTGCAAAATTGACATTACCATGGGAGAGATAGGGAGTGAGCCGTCTTAGTGTTATAGGGTTTTTAGTGTCTATTGGCACATAATTGATTGTCTGCTTTTACATGGAAAAGCAATGGTTTGAACAAAAAACAAACATTTCTCGCCGTTAAGATGGCCTATGCTGCCGGCACGGCGTAAAGCAACCACCAATCAATCAATCATCGATAGTGGACAGGGCGACATTGACTGTATTTACTGGTTTAACCCCCAAAAATAAGTTTAAAGAAAGAATATTATCATTTAAACGACGATTACTGGCTATCGAAAAACCTTCTCTTCGTGAAATAATTGTCAGTGGCAACTCAGTTGCTAGCATATTTAACCACTGATAATTTTACTGTAGTTTTCACTTATTTGCTTAGAAGCAAATGACATTTCCTCAGAGCAGATTATGCGTTGTTTTACACAGGTTCGGAGCTGATCGATAGCATTCGACAAGGCAAGGAGACATGGGCAACTCTATTTCTACCACTACAAATAGAGAAACAGTACAAGTATGCATCCATCATTATCTAGATGAAAGAGTTAGCACTACAATAAATAATATAAATAACGATGATATAGTACAGCCATGTTCTCATTTGCTCGATCCAGTTATGTACTGGGACCCGTTAGTAACATACGCTCTTCTGGCCATAGACTTGTAACACTCTACCAACTAGGTGGAATTGGTTTCTGTTTGATATGGATCTGATATTCTGTGTGTAGGAGAGGTGATATTTCCTCCGAAAATCACCAAAATAAATAACGATGTTGCAATAACTGTTTGACAACAATGTCATTTTAGATAACATATTTAGAAACCATTGTTTATAATTTACATATATTTATGTTAAATGTACCATACACATTATAAATAGCTTTCACAGTCCAATATATTAAATATTACTCACATTTAAGATGGATGTTCAGCATAAATCACATGTTGCATGGATATTTTACAATGCTTTAAAGAATGCCGCTTCATTTGTCAATTTTTCACAATTCAGACATTTTCTGGTGGTTACTGCCCAGGCCTCGTGCGAGGAGCAGCTGAGACATTGGTAAGTTTATCATATGGGTATAGCTTTCCCAGCATCTACCCTGCCTTTATCGAATAAATATATTTGACCCCATTCCTAAGCCTCCTCTTAGCTTAGGGACGGAACAACACTTCCGGTTCATCAGTGTGTCTCCCTTCAGACACTGGGTAAATCTTAAGCCTCAGTCATGATGGAACACTAAATGTAATTGATAGCACATTATTATACTTGAAGTCAATCTCTTATTCTCACTTAAAACCCGTGAATTACTCTCACTTTAGGTGTATAAGGCGCTCTTACTCGAAGAATAAAAGGCACTCTCAATCTAAGTATATACAAGTGCTTTCAATTTACGTATGTAAAGTACTCTCACTTCAACAGTCCGGTTTCAAACAGCAAACGAGATTATATAACCCCTAAAGCTTGGTTCAGGTGGTTAATGACCATTGACTGTTCCTATGACAGCCCTAACCTCTGTGGGCATCCTCTGGGGAGTGCCGTGGTGGGTGAGGGTTTACAGTTATAATTGAGTATGCTCATGATGAGCCAATATGTGGATGTTTGAGGCTAGGTCTAGATGTTTAAAGTATTGGACTCTGAAGGCCATTTATTATGTGCATGGTACATTTAACATAGATGTACGTAAATTGTAAACAATGGTTTCTGAATATGTAATCTAAAACGACGTTGTTGTTCATTGCCACACTTTTTGTTCAGGGGAGGACTGGTGGAGGCCAGGATTCGGTTTCTAACCCAGAACCTGGAACAGCAAGCTGCAGTGGGACTCATCCACCCAGGCACCGAGTCCAGATCCAGCAAAAAGCAAAGGTAACAAACACTTTCCTCACTATGCTCTACAATCAGCTTCATTGTGATATGCCTAAATCCCCTGTCTGCTTTTTAAACAGATAGGAGATGTATAGTCCCATCCCATTTTGAGTTTCTGCAACTCTTTTTACATTATGGTGTCTTTTTGGTTTCCTTTGGGGGTTTGGGGGCGGGGGGTACATTAGTTGATTATGTAGGGGAAATTTCAATTGTGGACAATTGGTTTTTCTCATTCCACTGCTCTACTAATTCAAAGTGCCAGGGTAGGTAGCGACAAGGATCAATCTCCACCTGCGATGACACATTCAGTCTCGTATCTGTAAGTATAATTAGGAAACACGGAATTAGCTTGAAAGGATTAATCAGCAACCAATATGCTGTATATTAGCTGTGGTGATTATGTGTACCTTGGATCTGTACACGTTGACTCAGACGGATGATGACGATATGATGATGACCTGATTTGGTTTGTGGATAACGGAAATAAATACTGAGTACCGGTTATATGTCCAGTGATGAAATCACAACTTATCCACATGGGGTCGAGGGGAGGTGACGATATCAGTTTTGTAAGTTGGTTCTATGTGTAAACGATAGATGGCAGGTACATCAGTTCTGAACCAATCTTTGCTGGCCGCCTCATGGCAGACGTCGCTGGTTCCTAGTGAGTGTGCATTCTGAAAGGAGGGGGACGCTGGTTCTTTTCTGATGTGCCCCCTAAAATGTGCCTTCTGAGGCCAGAATCAATTAACACGACCCGAGCGACTCGGGTCACCCGAGTCGTCAGAATTTCAAATCGAACACTGCGAGTAGAGTCGACAAATACACGTGCCGTGTGCAAAACGATCTGACTCAAGTAACCCACCTCCTAGCTGGGGTTGGCTACGAGCGATGACGTCACATTTGCGCTGGTACCATCCTGCAGGATAACAGCTACCAGTACCAGTCATACATGGTTTTTTTCAAGAATAACTTAGATTAATGAAATGGAAATATAGCTAAACTAGGCCATCATAAAATACTTTAAATCCTATTTTGCTGTAGTTTTATCGGTTATTAAAAAAAAAAGAATTGTCCACCCGAGCGCAAACAAGCGTATTCGATTATTCGACCCGAGTCTGTAGGATGTGCGCAGATGCCAAAAAGTGGCTCGGGTGACCCAAGTTGATTAATCGATTACGCCCTAAGAGGGTGGGACGCTGGTTCCTAACAGGTGTGCTTCCTAACAGAAGGGCATGCTGGTTAATCGCTGATGTGCCTTCCAGAAGGATGGGCACTGGTCCTCGTGGGTATTCCTTTTAGTTCTAGAAGGATGGGATGCTGGTTCCTAATGGGTGTGCCTCCTAGAGGGGGACGCTGGTTACTCGCTGATATGCCTCCTAGAAGTATGGGCGTTGATTCCTGGTGGATGTGCCTTTTAAAAGGATGGGACGTTGATTCCTAATGGGTGTGTCTCCTAGAAGAAGGGGACGCTGGTTACTTGTTGATGTGCCTCCTAGAAGGATGGGCGCTGGTTCCTGATGGATGTGCCTTCCAATAGGATGGGATGCTGGGTTTTGCCTTCTAGAAGAAGGGGATGCTGGTTACTCGCTGATGGGCCTCATAGAAGGATGGACGCTGGTTCCTGGTGGATGTGCCTTCTAAAAGGAGGAGGCGCTGGTTCTGAGCAGGTGTGTCGCCTAGAAGAAGGGCACGCTGGTTACTCCCTGGCCGTAATCGATTAACACGACCCGGGCGACTCGGGTCACCCGAGTAGTCAGAATTTCAAATCGAACACTGCGAGTGGAGTCGAAAAATACACGTGCCATGTGCAAAAAGATCCGACCCCAGTAACCCACCTCTTGGCTGGGGTTTGCATGGAGCGATGACGTCACATCTGGGCTGGTACCTGTAGTATAACACCTACCGGTACAACCCCTCCACTGTGTTTTAATACTTCTTTTTTATTAACACAGATTTTCAGCTTCTACAATCATAAAATACTATAAATCCTATATTGCTGTATTTCTATCGGTTATTGGAAAATAATATTAAGTTTCAGATTAAGCCAACGTTTTGTCCACCCCGAGCGTATTCATTTATTCAACCCGAGTCTGTAGGATGTGCGCATGCGCCAAAAAGTGGCTCGGATGACCCGAGTTGATTAATCGATTACGCCCCTAGATGTGCCTCTTAGAAGGATGGGCGCTGGTTCCTGGTGGATGTGCCCTCTAAAAGGAGTTGACGCTGGTTCTTCTCTGATGTGCCTACTAATATGAGGAGGCGCTGGTTCAGAATCGGTGTGCCTCCTAGAAGAAGGAGACACTGGTTACTCGCTAATGTGACTCCTAGAAGGATAGTGCGCTGGTTCCAGGTGGATATGCCCCCAGGGGCGTAATCGATTAATCAACTCGGGTCACCTGAGCCACTTTTTGGCGCATGCGCACCTCCAACAGACTCGGGTCAAATAATCGAATATGCTTCTCCATGCTCGGGGTGGAAAAAATCTGGCTTAATCTAAAGCTTAATAGATTTTTCAATAACCAATATATGAACAGAAAAATAGGATTTAAAGTATTTTATGATTGTAGAAGCTGACAATCTGGGTTATTAAAAAAAAATCATTAAAACAACACGTAGGAGTTGTACTGGTAGCGGTTATCCTACAGGTACCAGCTCAGATGTGACGTCATCACTCCTCGCAAACTCCAGCCAAGAGGTGGGTTACGGGGGTCGGGTTGTTTTGCACACGGCATGTGTATTTGTCGACTCCACTCGCGGTGTTCTATTTGAAATTCTGACGACTCGGATGACCCGAGTCACCCGGGTCGTGTTAATCGATTACTGCCCTAGAAAAAGGGACGCTGGTTCCTGATAGGTGTGGTTCCTAGAATAAAGGGGTGGTGGTTACTGGCTGATATACCTCCTAGAACTCCTAAAAGAAACGGAGGCTGATTCTTGGCTGGTGTGTCTCCTAGAAGGGAGGGTTTTGAATCATATTTTCCTCCAAAAACATTAAGTCTTCTCTTTTCTTTTAAACTTCGATGAAAGGATGCTCAGATAAACAAAACCGATATCGGACTGGCCACGCTCAATATCACTTTTACTATATTTAAATTTTTGATATTTGACTTTTCAGTTTTTCCTGATCAAAATCATTATGGTTTGAAAGCGAATGTCATTAAAAAACACTTTATCTCTCTATATCATATTCTCTGATTGACTCGATCCTCTCGACCGTCATATTGCATCAGTAAATACATAATCCCAAAGTCTCTTAGCCTTCAAACTCATATCGGGCAACAACTACTTAATATTTCAGTGGTGGTATTGACATCTATACCCGGTGCTGGGTGCTCGGGTTGGAACTGAGTGTAAATCCTGGTGTCCACCTGAATCTTACTGCAGAGGTCAAGCGCTTTACTGACATAGGTAAGTACCACAAGTATCCTAGATGGTTGTCCAGCCATATTATCTTCTTTTTTTCTCTTTTTTTTGTGTATATTAATTGATTAAGCAGCGGAAATTTCAATCGCGGACAATTGGTCTTCCTCATTCCACTGCTCGTTGCCCTATCCTAGTAATTCCAAGCACCAGGCCAGGTAGTGACAAGTATCAATTTGTATGTCATTGGTTTGACTCGGCTAGGATTCGAACCTGCGAGTTTGAATCCCACGACCTACCAGAACGGTTGGCGGATGCTTAACTCAATTGGCCATCGCGTCTGCATCTAGCTTTGCAACACTTTTTTTTCTTGAAGATTTATACTGCTATCATGGATTAAGTCTACATAGTCTTGTTTTCACCATTAGACAGTTATTTCTTTCCTTTCTTTTGATTGTTGTTGGTGTGTTCGGAACCTTTTATCAATATTTGTTATTGGTTGATTACAGCTTTGATATTTGAAGTGTAAATCAAGGCTTTGAAGCAGATGTTATACTACGTTCGATTAAATATAGGTGTTCCAGTGGTGCCCAGGGATGGAAGTAACATACAGATATGATCAACTGTTCTAGATAAAACAATGACAGGGTTTAATCTCAATCATTTGTAAACCTGTTTGCATAAAATTAAAAGAATGTCCTGCCGTGTAACAGGGTTATATTGGATGAGTGGCTGTTGTGTAATACTTTCTTTTCTTTTTAATCATTAACAGATTTTAAAATGTAAACATGTTTACAAATTATTGAGATTAAGTCCTGTATAATTCCTCACTTACCAGTCATTATGATTACATATAACCGTACAGGAAGTTGGGTGTGCACAGTGAGCTGATGAGAGCAAAGTAGATAATATATGGAATAGAGGAAGCAAGTCTATCCAAGGGAGGGCGGTGGCAAGTCTATGGTTGGGAAGTTTGATCAACTCATTCACACCAGTCCTTGCAACATGACTAGTTCAGTTGGACCGAAACTTAGTCACACATCCTCATACATGCCTCATAAATCTACTTCTATTCATAACCACTAGATTTGATCATAATGTAAGTTGACAAGTTAACTCTCAGACTGGGGACCAGACGGGATGGCCGAATGAGTTAGAGCGTCCGTCTCCCGTGCTGGTAGATCGTAGGGTTGTGGGTTCGAGTCCCGGTCGAGTCTAACCAATGACTTTAAAATTGATACTTGTTGCTTCCTAGCCAGGCGCTCGGCATTATTAGGATATGGCAAGGACTGGTGTGCTCAGTGTCAGGATAATGTGACTGAGTGGGATACCAGGTCATGGTGCCGGCGGCCTGGTTTCCCAGTGGGACAGCACTATAAAGTCGCCATGAGTGCGCACTGTCACAAGTCGGTATCCGTCCTGATATGACCTTAGATGTTGCTAGGACGTAAAACAACAACAAACAAACAAATCTCAGACTGGGCGAGAGTTAACTTGTCAACTTACTCTTCCCTTCTTTCTGTTAGTTTTGTGTAGGGCCTACATTAGTTGATTAAGCAGGAGAAATTCCTCATTCCACTGCTCCTTGCCCTATCCTAATAATGCTAAGCGCCACGCTAGGTAGCAACAAGTATCAATCTTTAAATCATCGGATTGGCTCGGCCATGGTTCGAACCCGAGGGTTCGGATCCCACGACCTACCAGAACGGGAGGCGGACGCTCAACTCCATCGACCATCGCGTCTGGTTGAGGTGGAGGAGGGATAATTGTTTTACCCCTCCCCCCTCCCCCCTCCACTCAGACTGCAATGCAGATATTACATTGCGGACATTGCTTACGATAGCTTCGCCGAGTTGTGCGTGTGTGGGTTTGGCCGCATTTTTAACCTGTTCATTATGACTTGTCTCCGAACAGTTGTAAGACTCGCTGTGGAGAGGAACATTTACAAACCTGGAATGGTGGTTGACGTGCGACATGTGAAAAGGTAAGCCGGTTTGGGGAGAGAATATTCCTTTCACTTTTCTCACTTTTATGACTTTTCCTTCCCTTTGACTCGGCCGGGGTTGGAATCAATCAATGTAAGGAAATATGTTCCAAGATGTAGCTGTTCAACCATGGAGAAATTGAAGTACAGTAAAACCTCTTTAACCGACCACCTTCACTGATCGATCACTCCCCTATATCGATCGCTTTATATTGTTCCTAAACGATCGCCCATACAATACCATTGTAACAATAAAAACAACTTCCTAAACCGACCACATCCCTAAATGAACCATTTAAAGTCGGTTCCATGGTCCGTCGATTTAGATAGGTTTTACTGTAGTTGTTATTTAGCTGTTAACCGCAAGGAATGAAAACAAATTATCTGCAGAACCATAACTTCAGCCTAACTGCGAATCCTTACACTTACAGTATCATATTTTTCTATTTCTAAAATGTATTGGTGCGAAGCAAACAATTCAATTTAAACATTCCTTTAATGGGGCAAAAATAGTGGGCTACATTATTACAAATATAAAATTTCAAATATCCATGTAAACAATGCATGCCTATTAGTATAAACATTCATATCATCAGTGGTAAAAAATAAATAGTCCAGAGTAATAAATAAGAAAATTCACAATTCGAATCACCTTTTGGGCACAGTTTCTCGACAAAAGATAACTGTGGTTAAAACGAAACCATATGGGTTTTTTTCAGCAACGCCCATAGTCTTAATTTTAAGGTATGTTTTTATTGGAACAATTTCCAGGCTTAAGTCTTGTAAGCCTCTGAAGTTGATATATGATTTGATCTATCCTTTTATTTTATTTATTGTATTTCTTTATTTCTAGAAAGAACATCAGCGAACACTTTCGGTGACATCGAGAAAGATCCTGATTACAAGTTTATTCATCATGTCTGAAAACCAGGAAGGAGTAGGCCTACGCCTACATTCCATACCGAACTGCAAAATTGTGTCCGCTTCTTTATGTAATGCAATGAAGAAAGATATATTGACATTTTATATTTTATACATTAATTACACGTATACGCCGACATTCTGTTCTACATTTTAAGGGGAGCCGGTGATTTTATTTATTGCACGTCCTCACTCAAATGTAGCCATGCAGTTCTCAGATATCTCGATTTTGGATTTTAGTAATCAGCTGAATATATATATATATATTTTACCTCGGTATACAGCCTCAGGCTAGCCTCAGGCTAGGGAGAAGGAAGCACATCCGGGTCCAGCAATTAGCATAAACAACTCACGATTGGATTACGTTTCATTGAGTTGCTCCCGCAAATTTAGTCTACACACAAGCAAATACGCAGTAAGTATAATAAAAACTGTGGTTAGCTTAATTATGATGCATTATAACATCGTTATGGAAAGTTCAGAACTTTCTTTGGTCCTTTTTGGACTAGTTTCTTCGGTTATAAAAAACCAAGGATAGAACGCTCTAGATTCCTTCTCGAAGGAACGAAACCGATTCTTAGCGGTTCTGTCAACACCCGTGTGACCATGGGTAGAGATGTGGGCTTTGCCTCATCTCCTGTGGAAATTCTCTCGGACTCTAATAGAGAGTGATGTTGGAGATGCTCCTGGGTTTCTTTTATAGACTCCCCACAATATTTTCAGGCGTTTCTCCGAGTTTCGTAGCATTTTCTCCAACCTGCTGGCGTAGTAGTCGCAGGGGGGAGAAGTGTGCGGAACAGAGAGATGGGCGAGCCGATACACTGGTCCCGACCCCGTGTAAGATTTGGGCTTGACCCACAATCCACGCACAAATTTAGCTTATTACGCCTGTGTTATAACGGTCTAAACACGTTCTCTAACACCACTAGATGTCCAATTACGTTTTAAACAACAAAATTGTGACATTTATAAATACCGAGACTGACCAACATGTTTGGTTTCAGATCCCGATGGCCACGAAGCGGAGTAAGCGCGTTGCAGCAGCAGCCGAGGGACGCGCTCCCAGAGCCTCGGACGAGGAGTACGACTCCTCGCCGGTGTTGTCGGCAATGCCGTCACCACAGCCCGGGGCGCATATACTCTCCGAGCCGGAGGAAGAGACAGTGCCTGATGGCCCCACAGTTCCGGACTGGGAGGCTCGGTGGACTGCTATGGAGAGTCATATCCTGTCTCTCAAACCACCGCCGTCTCTTAAACGGCAAAGGCCGGGGTTCCAAGACGAGTCGGACTGAGAAGACTTCTCAGAGACAGACTCGGCGATCGAGCCGAGGGCTCCTCCTCCTCCTCCTCCTAAACGGAGTAAGAAGAAGAAACACGTTACTTCTTCTGGTGACGAGTTCACCAAGGAACGTAACAAGACCGGACTTCGCAAGAAGCGAAAGACCAAGTCCAAGAAGAAGAAGAAGAAGAAGAGAAGAGGAAAGATTCTTCTTCTTCTGATTCCTCCACGGATTCCACTTCCACGGAATCAGACTCAGACACACAATATGAAGGTGTCTATGCTGCCATTGGTGGCAAAGTGTCTAAGAAGGTGGAGAAGCCGAAAGCTAAGCGATTTAAAACTACCACGCTTATGCGCGAGACCATAAATGGTCATTTCCGTACCTTCAAACCGGCGGAAATCATCTCCAAGCTAGGAGATGAATTGACGGGCATTAAAGGTGTCCCCAACTCCATCATTAAAGAGATGGATCGAGATGTCAACATGACGGAAGACCGTAAGAAATTTGAGAGCGTGTTACACATAGCGCATAAGGCGGTGCTCGGTACTTTAACGGCCATCACCCCGGTGGCAAATCGAATGCAAAGAGAAAACAAGTTCTCATCCTTGGCTAAAACCATGGACAAAGGCATTGCACTGTTAACAGCGGCAGGTAATTACTTGTCCTACCGAAGATATGAGAATGTCTTTAAGTCGGTTTGCACAGACGCCGGCAAAGAGGTGGCCCGCTCAAAGAAGGTCACGGACAATGATGGGAAAGAGTATACGCTCTTTCTGGCCCCAGAGCCGATCAAAGGGAAGCCTTTGGACAAAACAAAAATGTTTGGCGGCCAACTACAATACCTCTATAAAGAGGTAGAAACCGCAGCGAAAAGTGGCAAAAATATGGATGGCAAGAAGAAGCAGGAAGCCCCACGCTTCAAAAGGTCACGAGGGGATTTTCGCCCACGACGGCTCGGCAGGGGTTCCAGACCGGGCTCACACTTCAGCCAGTCTTTCCGGGGCCAGGGCGCCCGCCCAGGCTGGACCGACAACACCGCACGGCCACTGGGCCGAGGCTTCAACTCCCCGAGACCCTTCCCCAGGGGCGACCAAGTAGAGGCCCAAACACAGACCGCGACCTCTAAAACCACACAAACTGTAAGCAACTTTGTGGCTGGGAATATTCATAATCATATTTCTGAATGGGACAAAATTACCAGTGACCAGGATATTTTACAAATAGTTAAAGGTGTTCAAATTCCCTTCATACAAATACCCATACAGGGGAGAGTTCCGTTTCCCTATCAAATTGAACCAATTGAACGAGAGGCACTAACTGAACAGGTACAAACATTCTTTTTGACAAAGGCATTATACAAAAGGTTACACACTGCCCTGGAGAGTTTATTTCAAACATCTTCTCGAGACCGAAACCTAATGGGGACGTTCGAATGATCCTGGATTTAACAACCCTTAATAAAATGATAGAATATCGACATTTTAAAATGTTTTCACTAGATACGGCACGAGACCTCATTACACCAAATGCGTGGATGGCTAGTGTTGACTTACAAGATGCATATTACACAGTTCCCATAGCGGAACAACATCGGAAATTTCTCCGTTTTCTTTGGGATAACCAACTCTATGAGTTTACCTGTATGCCGAATGGCTTAGCTTGTGCCCCTCGTTTATTCACTAAACTGCTTAAACCTGTTTTCTCACTTATGGCACGGAATGGTCACATAATGTTTCCTTACATAGATGATTCCTTTATAATGGCGTCAACACACATTGGTTGTGTAAACGCCGTTTTGGATTTATGTGCATTACTCACTAAATTGGGGTTTTATGTACATCCGCATAAGTCAGTGCTTCAACCAACAAAACAACTCAAATGTTTAGGGTTTATTCTTGATACACAGTCCCTCACAGTGTCGATAACAGAACAGAAAATAACTAAGTTTATGACCACAGCGACCCAGCTTCTTAAGTTACCGAAACCTAAGATTAGACAGGTCGCTGTTCTTATCGGGATAATGATATCGTATGCACCCGCTATTCTATATGGGAAAGCCCATATTAAATCTCTAGAAATAGATAAAAATTTGGGATTAGCACGAACTAAAGGTAATTTTGAACGAAGGATGTCTATTTCTGAAGAAGGGTTACAGGATATTCAATGGTGGATGCAACATATCGCAAATTCACCCAATCCAATCCGCATGGCGGAACCAAATACAGTAATTACCACTGATGCTTCGTTAGAAGGGTGGGGAGCCCATCGCGATCGGGTGGCAACAGGAGGTAGATGGCTACATGATGAAGAGTCAGATCACATTAATGCGCTAGAGTTGCGTGCTATTTATTTGGGTCTACGTAGCTTAGTAAAGATACCTAAATCACAAGTTAGAATACTAACTGATAACACTACTGCTATGGCATATATCCGTAACATGGGTGGAACCAAATCAAAGCCTTGCAATCAGTTATCTAAACTGATTTGGAACTGGGCACAGGCTCAACAAGTCTGGCTGACTGTAGCGCATATTCCAGGGTCACAAAATACACTTGCAGACCATAAGAGTAGAAAATTCCACGACCATTTAGAATGGTCCCTATCAACACCTTTGTTTAACTTCATTTGTGCAAAATGGGGGACACCTAAAGTTGACTTGTTTGCATCACGAAATAATAATAAGTTACCCTGTTATGTTTCTTGGCATCCCGAACCGGATGCTTGGAAAGTTGATGCCTTTACTATTACCTGGGAAAATAATTATTTCTATATTTTCCCACCGTTTAGCGTTATCAGCCGAGTAGTGAGAAAAATCAGCATGGAGGGGACACACGCCATACTGATTGTGCCCGATTGGGACACGCAACCTTGGCTGCCAGCAGTTACACAACTGGCAAAAGAACATATACGATTCCCAAGAAAACCCGGGAACCTAACGCACCACGGACCGCTAGTGGTTCACGGCGACGTGTCAGCGACACCCCTATTGGCATTCCTTTTCTAAGAAAACAGCTGCAGCAATTTGGCTTAGACAAAATTACAGAAGACAGGATAGTAGCTGATGCATGGAGGCCAGGAACTGTTAAAATGTACACAACTTATTTAAAGAAATGGGGTGTACATTGTTTGCTAATGAAAGTTAAGCCAACAAATCCAACAATTGCACAAGTAGCCCGTTTTCTTCGTTCTCTAGAGGATGAGGGACTAGGATTTGGGGCGGTCCAATGCGGCAAGATGCGCGTTATCAATTATATTACCTAGAATTGACGGCGAAACAGTTGGTAAACATTATGTCCTTCATTATCTACTTCGGTCAATTTATCAAAGGAATCCTCCAAAACCAAAGTATAGTCGCTTTTGGGATGTTTCTATAGTATTTAAGTTGTTTCAGGCTTGGCCTCACAACTCTTGGTTAGATATAAAACAATTAGGTTTTAAGGTCGCGGTCTTGTTACTATTAGTAACGGGACACAGAGGACAGATGATTGTTGCTTTATCCTTAACTGGATTAGAAATAGACAAGAAACAAGCTACGTTTGATTTAGCACAATTACTCAAATCGAACACGCTGGGTGACCCCTTATCTACGGTTCACTTAGACTACTTCCCAAATGATCGTAAATTATGTGTTGTGTCAGCCATACGGGCTTATATATCCAAGACAAAAGACTTACGTGCATCACAACAACTATTAGTGAGCTTCATAAAGCCACATAATGCAATTTCATGAGACACCCTTGCCAGATGGACAATCACGGTGTTGAAATTGGCTGGAGTGGATACGGGCAAATACTCTTCCCACTCAACCAGGGGTGCCATGGTTTCCAAGGCACGGTTGCTCGGTATTTCTGTAAAAAGAATACTAGCACACGCAGGCTGGAAGACGGCTAAGTCGTTTGCAAAACATTACAACAAATGACTAGAAAAGCCTACCGGCATTGCAAAGCGCCTGCTCACCAACTAACAAGAATAGGTGAGAACAAAAACTTTGAATGATACAATTACTAATACAATGACACATAAACATGTTATAATAAGAATGAATGATATTAAGGATAAAAATGAATTATGTAAAAGTCTCCCTAGCCTGAGGCTAGCCTGAGGCTGTATACCGAGGTAAAATAGTATAGTTATACGAGTCTTACCTGGGTATAGATGATGGATAACTGTTGTTTTCCCGAGGTATAAGCCTCGGGTAGACGTGGGCTAGGGCCCGCCCACCACACCCTACCACGTCTATTCCGTTGGTGTACCATTACTGGAAAATCATAGTATCCATTGTATTGAAAGATCATTTTTATCCTGAATAAGTAGGTAAAGATTGCTGGACCCGGATGTGCTTCCTTCTCCCTAGCCCACGTCTACCCGAGGCTTATACCTCGGGAAAACAACAGTTATCCATCATCTATACCCAGGTAAGACTCGTATAACTATACTATATATATTCATATATATATATATATATTATCTGATTATATATATATATATATATATATATATATATATACACATACATACATACATACATACATACATATATATATATATGTATGTGTGTGTGTATATATATATATATATATATATATATATATATATATATATATTAACATTCAATTCCAAAAAGCGTGGTTAGTCTAAAAAGTCTAAAAAGACAATTATGGGAATATAAACACGGACATAATGTCCTCGTGGTTCCTCTCTCCAGTCATCTAATCTTGATTTATTTTTGTTTACATCATGATCATAGATTGCCTGCACATGTGCATTACATGGTTGGTCAGCCGGTAAATATAGTCGATAGTTTAGTAGCTTAGCCCTTTAATTTTTAATTAAGCCTATATATATATATATTATATATATAATTTATTCACAATGCTTTGGAAGCATGGGACAGGCATGTCCAGTGCAAAATAAAAGAACCACAAGCTTTACTGCATTCAGTGCATTTCACATTCTGTCACAAATGTATTTTCCCCAAAAATGCCTCACCCTGGGTATGGCAGTTGTATAATTAGCTATATAAATATTTAGATAAAAATTATTTGAAATTTATCAGCACATTTCCTTTTCTATAATTAGCCACAGATCACTTGGAGCGTGAAGCTGGTTTATAGTTAGTAACTACCATGAATCGTGTATATGGCTGAACAACCCTATAGAAAAGGTTTTGGATGATTGGGTTATATATATCCACATGAATTCCGAATCTAATATGCTAAATATGGGTACACACAGTGAACTGAGATCCAGTGCACTTGGCAGTTTGAATGTTATGACAATTATCCATTCAAATAAAGTATTGCTTCACTGATTTCTATACAAAATAGCATCACTCTGCTCTTTTTCTAAACCAGGCCATGCAGAAGTGTGAGTCACGTGACAGTGACATCACTGGACTTCGTGGCTAAGCACACCATCAACTATCTATATTAAAGTTGCATAGTACAATGGTTTTGAGTTTCCATCATTTTCTGAGATAAATATATTAAGTTGACCATTATAATCTACCTTACTTTAGTTTGAAGTAACTTTTATTTTAAATGGATACCTTTTGAGATATTTGAAGTGCAAACATGCCAAATTAATTTTGGCAAGCACGCCAAAGCTCTGGCACCATACACTTCTGCAGTAACAGATTCTATTAAATTGTCTCGGTATTCCCTTCTATGTGGCAGTACATGTTTACTAAGTGCACCAGTATCTTACATTAGATATGTAGAATCAAATTCAGATAGTTGTTTTGCTTTTGAAAATTTGATGTTTTCATCGGACTACACAGCTTTAACATATATTACGAGAGGCTTAGTTCCTGCTTCTGACATGACGTCACACTTCTCAGGGGGGATCCCATTGTCACTCCGCTGATCCACTTCCGCACACTCACAATGGATCCAGGGTACTGTCCATGGGCTTTGTTAAAGTCGCCAGCTATCCGCCGCGTGGAAAACAAACGAACTCGATTTGAAATTCTGATGCGACTGAAAACTCCCCAAAACACCAGCGGCCTGTCGTGGCTTCTGCGCATGCGCGGATTTTCGCACGTTGCGGCAATCACTGCTATTTGTTTTGTTTACACTCGGCGATTCGACGCTGATCGAGCTGGCTACGTTAATATCGCTTGGAATTTAAGGTTAATTTAATTAAATTTCATTATTTGAGTATGTAATTCTGTTAAATATGACAGCTTTGAATAGATTTGGGCTTAATTTATTGCCGCCCATACTGGGAACCAGCAACTCTTGTTACTGTGTGAGCCTGTTGCCGCACAATTTCAGCCAATCACAGCGCAGCTTTTCCATTGCAAATGGCCGCCGTCTATGGGGGCGGCCATTTTGGAGACAACCAACTGGCTTTGCAGTTCAGATTAGCACAGCCCTGGTCCCTACTCTCCCCACACATACTTGGTTCAATTAAACATAAAAACTAAACAAGGTTGTGCTTGGAGAGCATTTGTCGGAGTACGCGCAGTGTGCCAGCGAGCTATAGCTGGTCCCTTTAACTGTCATCTCGGCACTGCCGGCCGACTCACCTGCTGGCCAAGAGAGCCTGCTCATATCGCGCTTGAAACAATTTTTGTTGTCGTGCATCAGTTGATTAAGCAGGGTAAATTTCAATCGCAGACAATTGGTCTTTCTCATTACACTGCTCCTTGCCCTATCCTAATCATTCTGAGCACCATGCTAGAAATTGATAAATATGAATTTTTAAGTCTTTGATTTGACTCGACTAGCATTTAACCAAGTGGGTTTCGAATCTTACCAGGCACCAAAAAGCGAGACGGACGCTCAACTCATTCAGCCATCCCCGTGCATTAAAAGGCTGATCTAACCAGTGCCTTACTGTCTGCTACCTCCAGATAACCTTAGGTTTCAAACAACACATCACCTACCAGACGGGATGGCCGAATGAGGTGAGCATCCGTCTCCTGCTTTGGTAGATTGTGGGATTTGAACCCTGGTCGAGTCAAACCAATGACTTAAAAATGGATACTTGTCACTTCCTAGTCTGGTGCTTGGCATTATTAGCATAGGGCAAGGACTGGTTGGCTCAGTGTCAGGATAATGTGACTGAGTGGAATATCAGGCCATGGTGATGGTGGCCTGGTCTCCCATTGGGGTTGGTTGGTTGTTGGAGTTTTACGTTCTGGCAACATCTAATATCATATCAGCACGGCCCCTTTGGGGCAGCATTATAAAGTCACCATGAGTGCGCACTGTCACAAGTCGATGAAATGACCTTAGATGTTGCCAGGACGTAAAACTCCAACAACCAACCAACCTAACACACCCGAAAGCATGACGGTGTCACCTGTCTGTGGCGATTAGACTCATATACCTGGATATTGTCAGAATATTACTGGTAGTGTACAATTGCGCCCAATCGGTATGGCAGTATGGCATAAGGTCTAATCCTCGGCTTCTTAGAGCCGTCGGGTTTCACACCAGGTGTTCGCCACCTGTAATCACCTCGCAGCACACCCCTGTGTGCAGATTATCCCGGATGTGGACCACATCACGTGGTAGTCACGTGACTAATTAGTCGCTTCCACATCGGTCGATGCCGCTGTCATATTGCAGGTACACGTGTCCACCAATGGCGTAATTAACATCACGATCCTGCTAAACTAGTAATCAGTGCAAGTTGACCAGGGACGTAGCTAGCATGGGGAAGGGGGTGAATCCCCCCCCCCCCGCAAAAAGACGCTCATTTTAAAGCTGCATAGTCCGATGAAAACATCACCACCCTTACCACAGGAATTATCTAGATTTTATTCTACTTATCTAACTTAGATACTGGTACACTTAGTAAACATTTGTCGCCACATATAAGGGAATACTGAGTCAATTTAATAGAATCTTACTGCATAAGCCTATGGTGTCAAAGTATTGGCATGCTTTCCTAAATTAATTTGTTTGGTTGCACTTCAAATATCTCAAAAGTTAACCATTTAAAATTAAAGTTACTTCAAGCTATAGCAAGATAGATCATAGGGATTAACCTAATATATCTATCAGGAAATGTCAGAAATTCAAAACCATCAGACTATGCAACTTTTAGTTTAAACACAAATAACATAACAATTTACTGTTTATTCATATTGATGTTTTAAGTATGTAACCTCCCTAAAATGGCTTTGGATTTCAAAATCACAGGGGGGGGGAGGGGGATTGCCATTAGTGCCTCACGCCTTCGGCCAGAATTTATGGTTTTAAACCCGAACAAAAATGGCTAGCTACGGCTCTGTTGACCATTTATGGTCATCGTATCATAAGCTATATTATTCAGTAGTGTTACTCTAATCAACTAGGTGATGGCACCTTCTGTGTGTTATTCTTTTTTATTTGTGTGGGCTTGATCACATGACACTGACTTTAATGCGCCACTCTTA
This sequence comes from Branchipolynoe longqiensis, assembly GCA_030323885.1. Lineage (NCBI taxonomy): Eukaryota > Metazoa > Annelida > Polychaeta > Phyllodocida > Polynoidae > Branchipolynoe > Branchipolynoe longqiensis. The sequence continues at coordinate 108,301,670 of CM059186.1, read as the reverse complement.
ACCTCACACCATGCTGACTTCATTCCACCATTCTGACTTTGACCCATCACTGTGACCTCATCCCACACCCTGGATAAAGGATTCATCTCTATCCATAGTAGGGGGTGAATGACAACCCTGCCTAAATCCGAGCAAAGGCTGCTTCAGTAAGAATTAACTGTGGATGTGGTGGTTCCAGTTTGGAGTGTTTATCTATACTGGCTTAAAGTTGATCAATTGAGAGACAATGCAAAGAAAAACCTTTTTAAAAAAACACAACAAAAACAAGATGACAGCCACAAAAAGTTCTCGATTCAACTTTCATAGTAAATGCACATGTATATCAATCTACATGATTTCATAACTTATTCACCCTAAAAGTAGCGGACTGTGATAAATAAGCATTTGAACTATATATTTTGCACTTTTGATTGCAAATTAATTTTGATTATGCTCATAACTCAGCTTCCCGACACTTTTTCTAATGGGTGGTTTAGCCGCCCTGTCCTGGAGACATTCACAGTGCAGTGGGAGTAACTACGCACCTCATGACGTCATCACACGCTGTTCACTGGTTCTAGATAAAAGATTCACCCCTACCCAGAGTAGCGGTGAATGACAATGTAGGCTAAATACGGGCGAAAATTGTTTTAGTATGGAACAGGAAGTGGAATTCCTGGTTCCAGTATCCAGTGTCTACCTACATTGGCATAGAGTTGGTGAAATGGGAGAGGATGTAAACAAGCAAAAATGGCAACCACAGAATGCTGTCGATTTTACATTTAAAGTGCGTTAAAAGTACATTTTTATTATATTTTTCAAATCAGAAGTAGCAGGTAAATATGAAAATGACGGTGAAGAATATATTTTGCTTTATAAATTAAGAATTTATCTGCTCATTTCATTTACCCAGCATGTAGATCATTTTCGCCAGCTTTTATGTAGGGTTGTTCTTCACCCCTACTCGGGCTACTGCAGTGTGTGTTTTTTTTATCTAACTAAGTTGTTCGTGCTGTTCGCGTCACATTTCACATTACATCAAAAGCGGTGTCGGAGCGGTTTTGCCCAGCACTAGATGGAGTGGTATTCAATCTTTTATTCATCGACCTGATTGCTGTCATTTTAAGGTCAATTCAGTACATAAGTGCCGAGGGTTGATGGATTGTGCTATGTTGTCGGGACTATGGATGAGTTGGATAGGAATGTCGGTCGAACGGATGTTGTCAACATAGGGTCTAGTGTGACAAGGCCGCATTTTACTAAGCGATTAGAGTTCCCGATAAGTTATCTTGAATGTAGGGTATCAGGAATAATTCCAAATTTAGATAAAGAAAAATCCATCACCCCACTATGTATCGATGTTAAAGCCAAGACTCCATATACGCGCTATGCGGCATGCGAATGTGGTATATGCGGAATATATATATGCCAACCCCCAATAGCCGATGTTTACTTTTTGTGCTGGGATATGGTTAAACAAAAAAAAACACCAACAAAGTTATCCATGACATTTTTGGGGGTTTTTCCTCCAAATTTGTGAAAGAAGATCAAAGTTACTATTGTTTTCTATGGCAAACGCAACAGTATTCGCATTCGGATTCGCACCGATCGGTCCATGGGTCGATCCATTTGCCGCATTCGTATTCGCGTTCGTATTCGCATTCGGACGTATGGAAGCACCACTATTCATTTACATGCTTTTCGATTCTTTGCTGCATTCGCATGCCGCATGCCGCATATCGCGTATAAGGAATCTTAGCTTTAGTCATGATCTTGACAGAACGGAATTAGCCAGCCCGGGACATGTGGTTTCATGTTACAATGTATCTATTTACAATGTAGAGTAACATAATATGGTCTATGTTAGGACTACGCATATTGGGATAATAACTGATATATAGACAAAATCCTCCGATGCGACTGACAGTTGTCAACATCTGGTGGAGGTAAGGAGGGCTGCAGGTGGTGCCACCGGTACAGTGATGGGTCTTACGCAGTAGGGCCTATAACAATATTATAATTCCTTATGTATCTTACTGCAATGTTAGCATGATATATATATAATTTGTTGAATAACTACAAATCCTGCCGCCCATGTCACCTTGACGGGGGGGGCGGGGGGGGGGCGATGCATGCTGTAATATCATTCCACAGATCGAACCCTGGTCGAGTCAAACCAATGACTTAAAAATATATACTTGTCACTTTCTAGCCAGGTGCTCTGCATTATTAGGATATGGCAAGGACTGTTTGGCTCAATGTCCGGATAATGTGACTGGGTGAGATATCAGGTCATGGTGCCAACGGCCTGGTCTACCAGGTGGATAGAACGATAAAGTCGCCATGAGTGTGCACTGTCACAAGTCGGTACCCATCCTGATATGACCTTGGATGTTGCCAGGACGTGAAACTCCAACAACCAACCAATTACCCTGCCCCTCTCTCCACACATCCACTCACCAAGCGCATGGCTAGGCTATTGTCAGGTTGAATACAATTCAATTACGCGGCTTGACCTGAAGGATAATAGTGGGAACCATCAATTTCTAAAAGACTGGATTATGGATATATTTGGTATTGGGAGAGAGGGAACAAAAACAGCTTCCTTTTTATCAAACCTTTCTCAATACAAGTGTGGAGTATTTTAGAGTTTTAGGAGAGTTGGTTTATTAAAGGGATTAATGTAAGAATTTCTATAATGGAATTTTCCCCTTGTCGAATCTTTAGTATTACATTGGCGGTATGTGTAATGCTTTTATTGTGTGTAACACACCGGGACGGGATGGCCTAGTTAGAGGGTATATTACTACAGTGATCAGCCACTCTGCTTTATAGGAGAAATCGTAGGATTGCTCTCCGGCCGAGTCAAACCCAAAACAGACATTTTGAACTCCATAACAGTTTCCTATTTAAAGCTGCATAGTCTGATGACAACATCAAATTTTCAAAACCAAAATAATTATCTAAATTCGATTCTACATGTCTACCTTCGATACTGGTGGACTTATTAAACATTTATCACCACACAGATGGGAATAGTGAGGCAATTGAATAGAACCTGTTACTGCAGAGGGCTATGGTGTCAGAGTTTTGGCAAGCTTGCCAAAATTAATTTAGCATGGTTGCACTTCAAATATCTCAAAGGTTATACACACTTAAAATTAAATTTACTTCAAACTAAAGTAACCTACATTATAACGATCAACCTAATGTATTTATCTCAGAAAATCTCAAAAACCACAAAACCATCGGACTATGCAACTTTAATAGAATGCGACATGGACTAGTTTGTGCCTTTCCATTGCTCTGTAATTACGTGGGGTGTTGTACCAAGGTGCCATCCCAAAAATAGCTCAATGTGGAACTTATATAAAGTCCCCTGAAGTGCACACTGTCACAAGTTTGTAACCGTCCTTATGTGACCTCATATGCTGCCACTGGCAGTGCCAGGAGGTACGACTGCAATCACTCATTGTGTACGACAACTTGCTGTATCTTCAATAATCATTTCCCAGTTTCAGAGATGAAAGACCTCCGCGGTTTCGCGGATTTCCGGGATTTCTTATATTCAGCGATTAACGTTAAACAAAATTCCAAAAGAAGGGATGCATATGACATCAGTTCGGTGGTTTGAATCCCGTTCTTATGTGACCTTAGGTGTAGTTAGAACATAAAACCTAATCAAGAAGCTGTTAGATATGGCCGATAATACAATCACAACAAGGCTAGTTGACACTTGACTTCGGGTATTTTTCCGCGATTCCCTGACAATGCTAAACCTATGGGAGAATTTCCGCATTTCCGCTTTTTTTCTCGGAGATCACTTTCATCCCTGCAGTTTACACCAAATGAAATTACCTGAATCTGCAATTGGATATTTTTCTTTTAATTTTGTTTTAAATAATTATAGGGTAGATGTACCTGAAGGTATCAATACTAGACTAGGCCTAGTCTTCCAGGGTAGACCTGATGATGCGTCATGGGGGGTAATTGTATATATGTAGTGGGTGGAGGGAGACATACATGAAAGGAGTGAGAGATGGGGGGGGGGGGGGCAGGAAGGGAGGCAAATAAACAGACAGATATACAGCACGCAGGCTTACATAATACATAGGTCTACAGGCAGGTAGTTATATATGTAAGGAAAAATACAGGTCAAGCAGGCAGGCAATCATACAGGCAAACTGACATCAAAGACCCTATAATACTAAGACGGCTCACTCCCTATCTCTCCCATGGTAATGTAAATTTTGCAGTGCCACCTTGTGGTGGGTTTGATCAGCCCAGCTGCTGGTTTGGGTTTCACATGTAAACACATACAATTATATTATGCATGAGATAGGTAAGTATGAATACACATCAATATGAAATTGCTATGAACAAATACACATCATCATCAGCATCATCATCAGCATCGCCATCATCACACATCTTTCACATTCATATATACATTTATACATATAATATAGCACCTGTTTAACCAAGAGAACAACCAGCGTACCAAGTGGTGGGTTTGATCATTTTGATTATACAGTACAGGCTGAGTGAGCCGTCTTAGTATTATAGGGTCTTTGCTGACATTCATGCAAACAGGCAGGCAGGCAGCCATAGTTACACAACTAGTACGGACTGATACAATGATAGTACACTAGCGTTATCTCGGCGGGAAGCCCTATTATCTTTGAGAAAATAGCCTCTTTGTAGCTAGGCATATGAATACATTTATTGCAGAAGTCGTAATACGTCGCATAGTCTATTTTTTATTAACTGGTATGTGATATGTTATTCCCGGAATGAGTAGTTAATACAGATGGCGGTTTGTATATGGATCCAACCCCCAAAAAACACTGTCTCATGATTTAGCCATCTCAATTAGTTGTTCTGCTAGCCAACTCAATTAGAACTGCCTCACTTAGCTGTTATGTTAGCCAGCTCAATTAGAATTGCCTCACTCGGTCAGTTATTGTGTTTGATATCTGAATTAGGGCTGCCTCTTTATTAGTTATGTTAGCCAACTCGATTTCTAGTGTTTATTCCATTATGAAAACTTGCCAAAATTCAGTGTGCAGCAACCAGGTTTGTAAAACTGCACATTTATCCTATATAAAATTCGACACTGGTAATTCGATCGGGGGTCAAATGAACACCATAGCTCAAACGAGGTAAGCTCCCCGATCTGATAATGACCACCAAATACATCTAGATTCTAATTAATTTCCTTAAATGCAACCTCCCAGCATCCCACTCGATACATTGATTCAAAAGTGCAGTCGGTGCCAGGTCAGCGAGTGCAGTCGTCGACCGGTCAGCCCGGCGACAGGTGGGCGACCGCTTTGTCGGTGTAAAAGCTGGGTGTCATTTTGGTCACAACCTGGCACTGACTGCTCATGACCTGGCGCCAACCACACGGTGAGCGCGGCATTGCACGTGTTGCTGCCACCAGGTTGGTGCCAGGTCATAACCAGTCGCCGCCATTGCACCGACTGGTCGGCGCCAGGTTGCCAACTAATGGCGACCCGGCGCCAACCACACTGGTCGCAAGGAGGTTGCAAGTGCAACAGCTGCATCCTCCTTACGACCAAATATTTCCAAACTTGTCTCTGGGAGGTCGGCATCATCGCGGTGCCGGCACATAAGGAGGACGTGTATGGTCGGCGCGATCGTGTGACTGGGGTATAAGTTATTATTGTACCACCCAATAGGGGGGTAAATTACCTCGAATATTTCCACATACAGCCTTCCGAAGCCTGTCCTTGTACGTTGTTTCCAATGTTCACTGGCGGCCTTTGGGAAATTGAGACGAATATACCCTTGCTTGAATCAATGCTGAAAAAATTAACCATTTATTCTTATTCTTATAAGAGCTCCCAAACAAAGAGCCTGTCCTCTCAGGCCACGGTCGGACAGATCATAACTTATAAGCTTAGCAGGTGGCACAGACGGGAATACAGGCGGTGTTTTACTGTTTGGAACTTGAACTGGTTCCCGGACGGAGAGTGGATCTGTAGGAAATCATGCGCTTGTCCCCTGGCCAGGGCCGCGTTCAGGCTCCGTCTCGGAGGCGCCTCGGCGACGGGCCTGACGTCATGCTAGTCTGAACGGCAAAGGCAGTTTGTTGTCTCAAAAATGGCCGCCCCTATAGGCAGCGGCCATTTGCAATGGAAAAGCTGCGCTGTGATTGGCTGAAACCACTGCACATGGCGGCCATTTTCGAGGCGCTTTTTGTCTCCTAACTGAAAAGGGAGGCATCGCCTGAACGCAAATAGGCCAAAAAGCGTCGCCGAGGCGCCTTCGAGACAGACCCTGAACGCGGCCCAGGAACAAATCCTGAACTGGTACCCGAACACAAAACCAAAATTACCACCTGGTCCCCGCACCCTCTTTAATAATACCAAAGACAATGTATGACAAGATGCGCCACTCAGCACTTTCCTGTCAAATATAGCAAACAAAGTAATTGGACAGGTTCCCTAGCTCACCCTGACTTCTTTCTGTACCATCAAAGACAATGTACAACAATTATAGTGTATTCTAATATTAATAATGAAAACAATATTATAGTATAGTAAAGTTCAAACATACTTTAAACACTAATCTGTGCCATACATAAATAAAATTAGTGATTATGTCTGAGTAAGAAAACTATTATAGGCCCACTACTACACCTGATCAAAGACAATGCACCTTGTTTGCTGTGGGATGGCACCACTGCATGATTATTTCAGACATTCCTATATGAAAGTGCTGAATGGCACGTTTTGTCATACATTGTATTTGCTATACTAATAGAAACAGTCCGTGGACACATTTGCAGAGCGACTAGCTGTCGCGTTGACTCCAGCGTCAGTAACGCCCGGTTGGTCACATCGTTGGAGCTTGCTACTGTCTGGCCAATTTAGGGCCTACAGTTGATGACTAACATTCGGTACAGCTGGACTCACGCCAACCAGCGTCAAACTACAAATGCCCGATTGCGTGTCTGGTGTGGCTGAGCTCACAGACCGGGCAGACGAGCCTCTGCTTTCCCGGTTCTGTCTGAGCAACGAGCGTTTCAAAGACGCGCGCTGCATAGCCTCGAAGTCGCGCAGATTGTCCTTGACCTCCAGTGCTCCCGTCGACTTGAGAATGAGTGAGACGATGAGCAGAAGAATGGCGAGGACATACATGGACAAGAGCCCGACGACGAACAACAGCGCCCCTTTGTAATCGTATTGCTCATCGCCTTGGTTACGGGAAGTCAGTCCGCGCAGTTTATTCAGCAGCTCCAGGTAGGCGTCGTTGGCATCAGTCACGTTTGCCGGTGTTTCAATGGTGCCCGGCGCTTCACCAAATACAGGGGTGGTGAGGTTAGTAGACATGATTCGGAAGAAAATATCTATGTATGAGAGACGATGCGCAGAAGAATGGCGAGGACATACATGGAAAGGAACCCGACGTCGAACAACAGCGCCCCTTTGTAATCGTAGTGCTCATCCCCTTGGTTACCGGAAGTCAGTCTGCGCAGTTTATTCAGCAGCTCCAGGTAGGCGTCATTGGCATCAGTCACGTTTGTGGGTGTTTCAATGGTGCCCGGTGCTTCGCCAAATACACAATGTGAGGTGACTACTACTACTAGACATGACCCGGAAGAAAATATATATGTATGAACTGATAATGTAGAAATAGTGGGTCTATAGCTATGTCTCTTTCAGGTCGCTATCATTAGTGTCAGTGGGTCGGCAGGTTAATGTAGCTCTGACGTACATTCAAGCCGGCAGGAGAGCACTCCATATAGCAGATTGAGTAGTATTATATTAAAGTTGCATAGTCCGATGGTTTTGAGTTTCTGCCATTTTTCTGAGATAAATATATTTAATTGGTTGTTATAACTTACCTTACTTTTAGTTTGAAGTAACTTTCATTTTAAATGGCTAACTTTTGAGATATTTGAAGTGCAAACATCCTAAATTGATTTTGACAAGCACGCCAAAACTCTAACACTATAGGCTTATGCAGTAACAGCTTCTGTTAAATTGACTCTGCATGCCCTTCTATGTGGCAACAAATGTTTAATAAGTGCACCAATATCTAAGTTAGATATGTAGAATAAAATCTAGGTGAGTGTTTTTGTTTTCAAAATGTGATGCTTTCGCGGACTATGCAGCTTTAATAGTAACACAGAGTGGAGACTGTACACTGGGTGTTTATGTTGGAGCGTGGTGTTTGTCCTACATTAGTCAATTCTCCAATGTGCACTGAACACGCAGTGCTAGAGTTTGTTCACAAACAGCTAATTGACCATTTATCAGTCCACTGGTTCTAATCCCACTGACCATCTAACGGTCCACTTGGTGTAGTTCCACGGACCATCTAATGGTCCACTTGGTGGACTTCCACTGACCATCTAACGGTCCACTTGGTGTAGTTCCACTGACCATCAAACGGACCACCTATCAGTCCAGTTCTTGTAGTCCAACTATTCATATCAGTCCACTTGATATAATTCCACTGGTCATTTAGCGTTCCACTTGGTGTAGTTCCATTAACCATCTAGCAGTACACGTGTTGTATGTAGTAGCACTGCCCATATATCAGTCCACTTGGTATAGTCCAATTGACCATCTATCTACCAGGCCGCTTTCTGTAATTGTACTGACCATCTACCGGACTGCTTTGTGTAGTTCTACGGGCCGCTTTGTGTAGTTATACTGAGCATCTAAAACAGTCAATTTTGTCTACTTGTATTTCCCATATAACAGTCAACAGGTAGTGTCTCATTGACTACCTAGCATGGTTTTTTGTGTATGTAGGGCCCCTACAATGGCATGTCTAACACTAACAGTAGGTACACTTTGTGTACATAGCCCTACTCACCTCATTATTGTTCACCTTGTAAGTTGGAGGCTACAGTCGCACAGTTAGTTCCATTCGCTATGCTCCATACTGCCACTACTCATCACACAATAAATTCCCACTGACACCTTCCATTCCACACTGTGCAACATGCACGTGGTGCAATGATCATATGCCACCAGTTAACTCGCGCGACGTGTGAGCTGCTCTGCCCCACACGATGGTCGAGCGTGTAGTGTCTACTGCTCTCAACAGGTGGCAGTGCTCAATGTGCCAGGAGCCGCCAGATAGAAGCGATCCACTCCCCATAAAGACCCCATCGATGTGACCACGTAATCTTACCCTTAACACTTCTGCCGTCTTGTTTACAGCATATTTTAACCAATTAAATTACATTACCATACTTCAAGAGGTGAAAATAAACACCTTGTGATTTTGTTGTTGTTGCTGAGCTCTCCCCCCTCCCCACACACACACACATAGGCCTATATATATATGTAGGTATATATATTGTATATATAGGCAAACGCACACACATATATGTGTGTGATGTATAAGCATTATGTGAGTATAAAGGTGTGGAAGGGAGTTATTATTACGGTTCTATTTGTTACTGCTATTCATTGTATCATTTAGTGTGGAGTACCCTCCCCCCCCCCTCCCCCCACTGTCGCCACCACCACCAGCTTTCCTAACTACGGACGCTCAACACTGTCATTCATGCCTGCGAATTTATATATATACAGTAAAACCTCTCTAAATCGACCGACCTTGGGACCGACTTTAACTTTTAAGTCCATTTAGGGAGGTGGTCGGTTTAGGGAGTTAGAATATGGTTACAATGGTATTTTTGGGACCCAAATAAAGCGATCGATATAGGGAAGTGGTCGATCTGTGGAGGTGGTCAGTTAGAGAAGTTTTACTGTGTATATATATATATAAATATATATATACATATATGTATATATATATGTATATATATATACATATATGTATATATATATACATATATGTGTAAATAGTTGTACAAATCTTACCTGGGTACAGATGATGGATAACTCTTGTTTTCCCGAGGTACAAGCCTCGGATAGTCGTGGGCTAGGGAGAAGGAAGCAACATCCGCGTCCAGCAATCTTCAGCTAATTATTCAGGATAAAAATGAGCTTAATTGTATGGATACTCCTAAATGTTTTCGTTTTGGTACAAGCAAACGTAATAGTCATGGCAGGGTTGGATGGGCGGGCCCTAGCCCATGACTATCCGAGGCTTGTACCTCGGGAAAACAAGAGTTACTCATCATCTGTACCCAGGTAAGATTTGTATAACTATACTATTTTACCTCGGTACTAAGCCTCTGGCTACTCGGGGTCAAGGGAGACCTTTACGTAATCTCATTTTTATCCTTCTTTAAATCATGAACATAAACATTGTTTAGTTGTAACTGTTTAAACTGTTATTTGTCTCACCAGTTCTTGTTAGTTGGTGAGTAAGTGGGTTGGTATCCCACTGGTCTTCTCTAGGCGTTTGTTGTAATGTTTAGCAAATGACCTTGCCGTCTTCCAGCCGGCATGTGCTAGGATCTTCTTGACTGAGATCCCTAACTGTCTAGCTTTTGAGACCATAGCCCATCTCGTAGAGTGGGAAGCGAATCATCCTGTGTTGATGCCTACCGCTTTGAGTACCGTAATCATCCATCTGGTGAGTGTGTCTCTTGAGATAGCTTTATGTGGCTTAATAAAGCTGATTAAAAGCTGTCTTGAATTTCGTATTGCCTTTGTCTTGGATAAATAAGCCATAAGGGCTGAAACTACACAAATTCTGCGGTCATCTGGAAAACTGTTTACATGAACCGTGGATAGCGGGTCCCCTGTGCGGTTTGATTTTAACAATTTGTCTAAATCAAACGTAGCCTCCTTCTTGACGATCTCTAGTCCGTCTAGGGAGAGGGCTACAATTGTCTGTCCTCTGTGACCTGTTACAAACAGTAAAAGAACTGCTACCTTAAAACCTAACTGTTTCAATTATAAGTGCTTATTACTCGGCCATGTTTTAAATAATTTAAACACTACCGACACATCCCAGAATCTACTGTATCTGGGTTTTGGAGGGTTCCTTTCATAAACCAATCTCATAAACCAGTGAATGACCTTGTGTTTACCGATTGTCTCTCCATCTATTCTCGGTAAAATAATTGAGAGTGCACATCGAGCTGCATTAATGTCTCCATAACCAAGTCCTTCATCTTCCATCATTCGTAAGAAACGGACCACCTGAGCAAGAGATGGTTCCATTGGCTTCACTTTCTTGAGTAAACATATGCCCCATTTCTTTAAATAGCTTGAATATAATTTTACCGTTCCTTTTCTCCATGCATGTGACATTAGTCTATCTTGTGCAATTTTAGCTAAACCAAATTTTTGTAAGATCTGCTTATAAAAGGAATGCCAATAGGGGCGTCTTTGACACGTCTCCTTCCTCTGTCAACCGTCCTTGGTGTTGTAGATTTCCCGGTCCTCTGGGGAACTTTATTGAGTCTTTTGCTCCCCATGACACTGCTGCTAGCCAGGGTTGAGTCTTCCATTCTGGCACTACCAGCACCGCATGTGCTTGATCCAGCCTGATCTTCCTGGCCACTCTGCTGATAATGCTGAATGGGGGGAATATATAATATAAATTATTATTCCAAATCATAGAAAAAGAATCCACTTTCCAGGCGTCTGGTTCAGGATGCCAAGACACATATTTAAATATCTTTTTGTTGTTTCATGACGCAAACAAGTCGACTTCTGGGACTACCCATTTTTGGCAAATAATCTCAAAAATGTCATTATTTAGCGACCATTCCAAGTGATCATGGAAATGGCGACTCTTTGTGTCTGCTAATGTGTTCTGACTACCTGTATATGTGCTACTGTAAGCCATATTTGTTGTGGTTGTGCCCAAATCCAAATTTGTTTCGCGAGTTTGTTACATGGTTTGGACTTTGTCCCTCCCATGTTGCAAATATAGGCCATTGCGGTTGTGTTATCTGTTAACACTTGTATGTGAAACTTAGGCACACGCACTAAACTATGCAATCCCAGATAGATAGCTCGTAATTCTAATACATTAATGTTGTCGGAAATTTCATCCTCCAACCAACGACCTCCTGTTGCACGATCATCTCTGTGTGTACCCCAACCTTCTAAAGATGCGTCTGTAGTGACTATTGTATTGGGTTCACCCATCCTAATCGGGTTTGGTGCAGAATCAATGTGCGTCAGCCACCAATGAATGTCATCGTAGCCTTCTTGCGAAATTTTCATAAGCCCTTCAAAACTTCCTTTTGTCCTAGCTAGTGCTAGATTTTTGTCTATTTCCAGGGATTTAATGTGGGCATTACCATATAAAATGGCTGGTGCACTAGCTATCATAATGCCAATAAGGACTGCTACTTGCCGTATCTTTGGTCTTTTTAATGGTAATAAGCTATATGCTGTATTCTTAAATTTATCTAGTTTATCAGGTGTTAGCGAGATCGTCATTTTGACTGTGTCTATAAAGAATCCCAAACATTTTAATGTTTTGCTTGGCGTAAGCACAGATTTAGTATTATGTATGTAAAATCCTAACTTAAGAAATGTTTTACATAAATCGTCAATAGCATTTTGACAATTGTGTTGTGTTTGAGCAACAATAAATGAATCGTCAATGTATGGGAACATAACATGACCCTTCTGTGCCATATCTGAGAAAATTGGTTTTAACAATTTTGTAAATAGGTGTGGAGCACACGCTTAACCATTTGGCATACATGTAAATTCATAAAGCTGTTCCTCCCAGATAAATCTTAGGAACTTCCTATCTGCTTTATATATCGGGACTGTATAGTATGCATCTCGTAAATCTACGCTTGCAAGCCATGAACTTTGTCTAACTAAATCCCTGGCTGTTTCTAAGGAAAACATTTTAAAATGTTTGTATTGGACTATCTTGTTAAGTGTTGTTAAGTTCAAAGTCATCCTAATATCGCCATTTGGCTTCGGTCTGGAAAATATGTTAGAGATAAATTCTCCTTTAACATGTTGGACTGGATCAATATTCCCTTTATTACAAAATGTTATCACTTCCTTATGTAATGCTTGTTTCTCTATTTCATCAAAACGATATGGGAATGGGGTATTGGTTTGTATAGGCTGTTCTATAAACAGAATTGTAACTCCTCATACAATATTAAGCACTGTGTGGTTAACTGTAATTTGTTCCCAATCATCTAAATGGTTAGCCATATTTCCTGGTTGAAAATTGCTTACAGGAGTTTGTGTCGCAACTTCTACTTGTTCCCTGGTCTGGGGAACGGATTCTGGGGGTTCGATTCCCTCTTGAAGGGGCGGTTCTTGTCATTCCAGCCGTACTGTTTCCTCTGTCCCCTTCCCCATGCCTGATAGCCGAAGTTGCTGCTGCTGAAACGGTTTCCTCATTGTCCAGTTTGTCGAGTTCGAAAAGCCTGACGGATCTTCTTGAATCAGTTTGTGTTGTCCGATCCCTTCTTGGCATCCAAATGCTTGGATGACTTGGCTGCAGTTTTGACCTGTTTGAACAGGTACTGAAGCTGGCCACCGAATATCTTGGTTTTATCCAAGGGCTTGCCTGGGCTTGGGAGCAAGGAGTAAAGTGTATTCCTTGCCGTCATTGTCCATGATTTTCTTTGACCGGGCGACCTCTTTGCCAGCGTCGGTGCATACCGACTTGAAGACGTTCTTGAAACGTCTACGCGAGATAAAGTTACTCGTCGCCGTTAGGAGAGCTATCCCCGAATCCATGTCTGCGCAAAGGGTGGAGAACTTGTTGTCCGTCATCATGCGGTTAGCGATAGGTGTAACCGCCGCTAGAGCTGCCAGCACACCTTTGTGGACAGTGTGGAGACAAGTTTCAAACTTTTTACATTCGTCACTCATCTTAACATCTGAGTCCATCTCTTTGATAGTAGCTTCCAGGATCCGTTTGATCCCTGTGAACTGCTCTGCCAACTTAGTGATTATTTCCGCTGGCTTAAAGGTGTGGAAGTGTCCCTTCCTCATCAGGGTGCAGGTTTGATCTTTTTCTTTTTCTACACCATGATTTTCTTGACCACCTTTCCACTGAGTTTCACATATTTCCCAGTGCGTTCCGTTTCTGATTCGGAATCCGTAGTGGTCGAGTCCGAAGAAGAGCCCGATGAAGAGGACTTACTCTTCTTCTTTTTCTTGGACTTGGACTTCTTTTTGGTCTTTCTGATGCCAGTCTTAACGGGCCTTGAAGTACTCATCTCCATCTGATGAGAGCTTCTATTTGTGTTTCTTCTTCCATGAGGGAAACCTAATCTCTGAGTCGGTGGTTTGTTGTGGGGTAGGAACCAGTGTACTGATCCCTCCCACACTCTCTGTAACATACACTTCTCCCTCCTGTGGCTACTATGCCAACAAGTTGAAGAAAATGCTATGAAACTCGGAGGTATGCCTTAAACCTTGGGAACTCTATTAAGCTTCCCTAAGATAATCTAAGCGATGAATTGGCTCCAGCCAAACATCTCTCCGTTCGGCAATGGGCGGCACAAAAAATGTTGGTGCTAAAAAAAGTCTACCACACCGAATAATGAATACATTTACATGAATAACTGCGTTAACATGTTACTTAGTATCGCAAAAAGTATGTCAATCTGTGCTATATGCATTGTTATCAATCCATGTAAGTTTTCATCCAATAATTACTCCGGAATTGTTGGTATTTGTTGGAAAAAACTGCTGAACCTGCTCATAACGTCCTCCCGTTATGAGCGGAATATGCTAATTGCTGGACCCGGATGTTGCTTCCTTCTCCCTCAACCACGAGTAGCCAGAGGCTTAGTGCCGATGTAAAATTAATATATATATATAATATTGTACACTCAATTAATGGGGCTTGCCGGCCTGCGAGATAACGCTAGGTGGCACTTGAGTGCAATCAGTCCATACAAGTCATTGGTTTGACATGTGAGGCGTTGCAAACAGGGAGGGGGGGGGGGGGGGGGGAGATAGACAGACAGGAAAGCAGTCAGAGGGGGAGGCAGGTAGGGCGGCAAATAAACAGACAGGCAGGTATGCAGACAGACATACAGGCAAGCATACATACAGGCATACATATTTACAGGCAGACAGGCAAACATACATAGGCTACATACATGTATACATCGAGGTTAAATACATAGTTGCCTTAATTGTACCGATGTTCAATTTTCGATTTTCCTCAATAATTCTAAAATGATTGAAGTTTCATATTTGTAATTGTGAATCGCATTAAAGTTCATTACTACATATCAAATTATGATATAGATGTTTTGTTATGACATTCTGGTGGATATTATTTGGCTTAATCTTTAGGTGGTCCAATATCGGTGTCTTTCCCGTACATACATACATACATACATACATACATACATACATACATGCATACATACATGCGTGCATACGTACGTACATACATACATACATACATACATACATACATACATACATACATACATGCTGGCAGTCATACAGACCTCTAGACTATGCAGGCAAACATACAGGCAGTCATATCGGCAAGCAGGCAAACATGATTACATGCAGGCAGGCAGGCGTGCAGGTAGTCATATAGTCAGGCAGGCAGTCACAGTAGGGCCTACACAAAGAGTACGGACTGCTACACGAGCGCCACCTAGCTTTATCTCGGCCGGCAAGCCCCATTAACACTCATCTATTTAATTCATATCATTTTATTAACTATTCACATAGGCCTATGAGGTGTCTGGTATGAATTTGTAGTGATGCAGTTTTAAAGAAGTAGGGCATATGTTATAAATTACCCGATGGATTTCAGTTTTTGCCATAAAAGAATGCTGGTCGATCTTTCTGGTCGATCTTAATGGAAAAACTAATGTACAAAAGAGTTTACCAATTTCTTAACAAATACAAAATATTATACAAATACCAATTTGGATTTAGAGAGAATCACTCAGCAATAATGGCTCTGACTGAAATCTTAGACAATATACTACAAGACCTTGAAAATGGGAAACATGTTGCAGGAGTCTACTTAGACCTGAGCAAAGCATTTGATACCGTAGACCATGACATCTTACTCTCAAAACTTAGGCACAACGGAATTCGAGGCCAGGGACTTAAATGGTTTGAGAGTTACCTAAGCAATAGAAAGCAATTTACATACATAAACGGTAAATGCTCCAAGCTAAACTCAATCAGCAATGGTGTCCCCCAAGGTTCTGTCCTGGAACCTCTCCTATTTATGATCTACACAAATGATATAGTCAACTGTACAAAACAAGATGTCAAAACAAGGTTATTTGCAGATGATACCAATGGCTTCATAACCTCAAATTCACCCAAACAACTAAAACATTCAATTAAAACATTCCTTTCAGATATATTTATATGGTGCAATGATAACAAATTAACAGTAAACCTGAACAAAACATGCTGCACAATATTTAAAAGCAGAAGTAGAACCATTCCTGATTACCTAAACAACATAAAGATAAACAATAACACAATAAAGAGAGTCCCTTCTGTGAAATATCTAGGTATAATTCTAGATGAAAACCTCAACTGGGATGAACATATTGATAACTTAAATAATTCAATAATTAAAACGGCTAACTCATTTAAAATAATCTGACGACGGGTACATGAGGAAAATAAAAAATTACTATACTATGCATACATTTACTCCAAAATCCAGTATGGTATAGAGGTGTATGGGAGAGCCAAATTATCAACCCTAAAAAAGGTACAGACACAACAAAACAGAGCCTTGAAAATACTGTATAGCAAAGACTATCTCACCCCAACTAAATCACTTCATAAAGACCTGGACTTACTTATGGTAACTGACATTTATAAAATATACATTGCAAAATTTGTTTACAAGCAAAAGAATGGCCTCCTCCCTGAAATATTTGATAATCTCTTCAAAGAAAACAATCAGGTCCATTCCCATAACACATGACAGATAAATAACATACATCACAAACACACTAGAAACAAATATGGCAAAATAACAACTGAAAACCAAGGAACCAATATCTGGAACTCAATACCAGTAGAGATTAGAAACCTTAAAACTTTGAAAAACTTCTGTAAAAAACTAAAGATAAGCTATCTCAATGCATACTAAATCGATTACCAGTACAGAATATATATAATAGGATATAGTTGTTATTAACTAGTTGCATAATTTAAAATATCAAGTGGCTATGGCAAAGAACATAAGATTTACCTGTATTAACATACATGCAAAATAGCTACTGATACTGCATGTAAGTACATAAATCCATGACACAATATCCATATAATATTCCTATCATTACTTTGTTTTTCACTAACTGTGAAGAGATGCATCAGTATCTCATCATAATCATTAGTTAAAAATGTAGCTTAAGTTTAATAATGTGTTATTGTCATCACATGTTCATTCACATCATGGAGATCAGCTAGATAAGCATCGCTTTTCTGGGATCCTTTCTGTCTGTAACGAATTTGTATGCATTTATTGTATCACCTCAATTTATTGTAAACATACCTTGCAGAGAGATCAAATAAAAGAATTGAATTGATTTCTAATCTACCTTACTTTACATAAGTTTGTGACAGATTCTATTAAATTGACTTAATATTCCTTCAATGTGACAATGAATGTTTTTCTATTGAAAAAAAATTGTATTTACTAAGTACACCAGTATCAAGATATGACTAGGTGGTTCAAACATCGACAAATGCTTTGCTTTTGTAAATGAGATTTAATCGGTTCATCCAAATTTGCGATCATCGAGGCGTATGAAGACTTATCGGATATGGTTATTAATTAGCAAACACTTGCTTGCTATAAAAAAAAAAAATTATAAAAGTAGAATGTCATGAATACCTGCGAAAATTGTTTATTTTGCCTTTAATTGTTAGTTTCAGATACATTTTGACATATTAGCAGACACGCCCCAGTACCAAAGCCCCGTTCACACTGGCGAGTTAAAACGCTTCATCTAAATCGACTTGCCTAGTTCACCTCACATTCGCCGTGTGGACGCTACGCTAAAGCGATTTAGGGCTGAATCGATTCATCTAGTTCGCTTCAAGTAAACCACCTCGCGAGGTAGTATAGATGAAGCGATTTAGCTTAAATCGACATAAGTGGCATGTGTGAACCCAACCGACTTACTTGAGGCGGATTAAGGACGTGACACGCATGCGCAGTCAAGACCTTAGTTTGTTGACTTTCCAGTCGATCAAAAGCGCATATTATATAATTTGGTCTATGAATCTGCTAGAGGTGCACAGATAGTTTTTTCATCATTTATTTTTAGGGTTTCACTGCCAAGCAGAAGTTTTGACCGTTCCAAAACAATACGATTCAGTCGAAACAGATGTAGGTCGAACCCACACTCTCTCGTGCCGACGTCGACTAAGCGAAACTGGCGCTGGTTAGTCTTGACTTGCTCATGCGCAGATATCGATTTCCGCCTTAAACCGACCCAAGTACTGCATGTGTGGACACGACACACTTTCACGCCTAGTTCGCTTCATCTAGTTCGCTTCATCTAGTTCGGCCTAAAGTTGTGCTGTGTGAAATAAACAAAGGTGATACTGTGCTATGCCAATCAGCGCGTGCAACGATTTTACCATTAGGTGGCGCCACCACAGTCTAAGGAATGTCCCACGTTTTGCCACCTTCAGAAACGCCGTCGCGCATGGGGCGACATGCCATTGTTTGAGTTTTTTGTTTGTTTGATGTTGGGTTTTTTTAATAGCATTATAGCCAATTTTTTATTGTGAATCCATTTTCTCACATTTAATATATATATATGCCAATTACTGGTACACGGTCTGATATGAATAGACTCATGCAACAATTATTCCATTTTGGAAGAAATAAATCTTTATAAAAAATAAAATAATTGTTATTATTCAAGTGAATATTTTGAATTTCTCACTGCTCTTGCATGGAATAATTGTTTGGGTTCTACGTCCTAGCAACATATAAGGTTATGTCAGGTCGGCGCATCAAATGGTATGTGTTGAAAAAGTTAATTTGTCAATCATTCCATATATAAAGAACCGTCTCATAAAACCCCATTATCCACTGCCTAGTCCTATCAAATCCCTATCAGACTGGCTCATTCAACTTAACTTTTAGATATTTTCCCTTGACTGTATATATAAATATTGTATATAATATATCACATTATTTATGCTATATCATATATAACATATATCATGAATGATACACCATATATATAATATATTATATATCATATATTTAATGGATTAAAATTAATATATTATATATCATATAACTGATGTTATCGATGCTTTTGTAGCTAAAAGTAGTGGCTATGCCGTGTGTAAACTTGTTGACCGAATTGCCTTTCGGTCTGCTACAATTGACGACGGTCCTACCGCCGCCATCGTCTTTTGGTACAACGAAAACGCTGGATATGTTCCCATCAACTAGCTCTCCATGAAACTTTCCATAAATTATATCGCGCTCCCAGTTGTTCCTCGACTTCCTCTCCCTGGTGTTATAGGTAATATCACAATCATCATTTATCACCCTGAAGCTGTAGACCACTCCTAACAATAGAAATATAGCATCAGGATCATTATCTCCTCTAAAGAACAGTTCTACTACAAATCTACAAGGCTTCAGCTGGGAGCGGTTTCCTGCAATGAAGTGGGTACAATCGCAATTGCCATGAAAACATGATTCATATACCTCGAAATGGAATTTTTTACCACCTATCAACTTGGATAAAGATACCATTATATGATCTCCTACATCCCAAATGTGCCATCGACATCTTTTATATTAACCGTACCCCAAATGCTATCTGTCTCCTTCACTCCCTCCTGTGCATTGGAAGAAACAATCAGATTGGTATCAATGTGCACAAAATGTTTGCCGTTCCTCTCAACTTGAATGTCAAAGCTACCACCATCTCCATTGTCACAGTCATGTCACCTATGCCCTCATCAAAGTCAATAAGTGTATCTCTATCATAAACTGTGTTGCTGCTCTCAGCCATAATGTCGGTTGGTGTATACCTGTCATTCAATGTGTTGCTGCTCCTACTCACACTGTGTATGAGCCTCTGGCCACTAACCAGGGCAGAGTCCTCCCAATTGTTGCTAGCCCCCAGCTGGCTAGCTAACAGTTCAGCAACCTCCCTGTTGACAGTCTCCCTGTCAACCAAGTCCCTATCCAACACACCTGCCTTGGGCCACTGAGTCAGGTGGGCCCTAATTTTCCCACTGACCCACTTACCTGCATGATGTGCGATCGAGGGTTCCTGCTCAGCTACAACAGAACTTCCTTCCACCCGGTTGGTGAACTGTTCCTGTCCAAGTCACTGCTTGCACTTATACCGCTTGTGCCCCTTTCCACCACACTTTGAACAGGTGTGTTTGAACCTGCACTCGTCCTCTGGGCGATCACATCCCCCATCCGAGTTCTAAGCGTAGCAGGAGCGCTTTCCTGGTCCGGATGGCGATTTCCTTCTTCATCCTGTAGATGATCCGTAACCCGTCTTCTTTTGCCTGCGGTTCTGGTCACTGTAGTGGGACATGCTCTCGCTCTGATATTTTGAAGAGAAAGCAGCGAATCCTATTGTCTCCGCTATCTTCCGAATCTCCAGATCGTACTCCACATGTGCAATGTCTTTGTAGTGGTCATCCCTAGCACGATTGGTGATGAACTTCACATGTTGCAGGAAGGCTTTATAGTCCTGGACAGGTCCGATATGCTAAGGAACCACGAAGCACTAGCATTAATTAGCTCATAGCAGTTGAGCTTCCTCACATCCTTTCCCCCCAACGTGTTTTTTTCAATGCCCACTTACTCCATCTACGTTTAGAAGCACTGCTGTCACTTCTTGAGCGTGTCGTCCATAGTCGTCGTCCGGTGTCCCTCGATCTTCTCCATGAACGGCCATAGGAAGAGTGACCTTCGTCTTCCCTGTCCTTTGTCTTCCACTCGAGCCGTGCTTCCTCACGAATAACGTGAATATCTGTACTGAAGTGGGACTTCTCTGTCCTGTCATCCTGTTTTTCTGGCTCGTCCCGGGGCAGCGGATGACCTGATTTCCTTCTGTCCCTCTCTGCCTCTAAATCCCTCAAATGGTCCTGCAGATCCTGTAACCATAATTCCGCCTCAAGATTTGCGATCGCCATCTCGTTGCCGCCTCCTTGTCGTCCGTCGATAATTCCGCTATTGCCGTCGTCACTTGGCCCGAATCATCCTTTGACTTAGTTGCCGCCATCTTGGCCGTACTCCTTGTACGAAACGTAATCCATTTCCTGATGGTCATCACAAGTCTCTCTGTCGTCCTTCTTATGGTTAAATCTGCAGTCGCTACAGTATGGTAGCAGCATCACCTCTCAGTCGGCCGCTGGCCCGAACGTATCCCATTCGCCTTGCGTTGTAGAATCATCCTTGAAGTTGTGATGTTGCGTAGATCCGCCTGCCTTATAACCTACTCTGGTGGAATCAGCAATCCGGCGCCGTCGTCTGTTGACCCTTGCATAATGGTTAGGCAGTCGCTGAGTTAACACGACCTGCGGAGCAAAACATCAGAAGCACTGATCATCACAATGCAATGTCGTCATCTTGTGATTAAATCCAAGGTCGCTACAGTAGTGTAGCGGCCTTACCTCTCAGTCGTCCCCATTATTTATATATATAATATATATCATAGTGTGGAATGAGCGGGGATGCCTGCCAATTTATTGGCTATGAGCTAATCCAATGAAAAACAATGACAAATAAACTAATCACTAAAACTTCCTATGAAATTGAATTATCAGGGGGAGGGTAATGACTAACACATGTATATACATAAGCAATACCCATAATCATAGAGAGAGGAAATGAATTCACCAGAATCCAGAAACAGCTATTTCTGCAGAACTTATATAAAATGGTCCCAGTACCTTCTCCCATGTTTTAATAAAGCACCAGCCGGGTATAAGTACTACTGAAATTGGTTCTGGGATGAAACATGGGAGAAGGCACTGGGACCAGTTAATATCAATTCTGCAGAAAATATACATATTAATCACTAATGTTGGGGGTCGGCCCTAAGCATGGCTTATTCATATTAACTGCATTGACAACTGAACAATTGACATTTCTTTCAAAACACTTGATTTTACACAATTTAATTGTATTGTATTGCTATCTACCTTGCTTACCATATATTGTTCATACTAATATACTTCCATTGTATTGCTATGTACCTTTTTGATGAACATGTGTTGTTCATATCATACTCCTATTTATTATACTGACATGACCTCAGGTTGGCTGCGACCTTCTGGCCAGTGCCGCCATGCTGAATATAAATGCCACATGGGCACAGTCCACAAACGCACTGGCTATTCACAGAGCTGCTCTGCAAATAATAGCCACCACCACTATTATTCACAGAGCTACGCATGCGCTGAAAACGGCGTCGACAGCAAAACAAATGCACCCGGCCATTGAGTTTGTCGATATGCACAGTGCAATATGCTTTTTCTGCTTGAGATCAAATTATGTCAACCAGGCGGGATGGCCGAATGAGTTGAGCATCTGTCTCCTATTGTGGTAGATCGTGGGATTATGGGTTCGAACCCTGGTCGAGTCAAACCAATGACTTAAAAACTTAAACTTGTTGCTTCCTAGCCTGGCGCGCTGCATTATTAGGATAGGGCAAGGAGCAGTGGAATGAGGAGGACCAATCGCCCATGATTGAATTTTCCCCTGCTTAATGAACTAATCTACCCACAAAAAAAGATATATAATAATTAAGATGTTATTTTTTTTATCTAGCATTGCATTTATATCAATCTAATCAGGACGCCATCTGCATTTAGATTGAGACAAATCTAGTCATTCAGACTAGTGTTAGAACTATAGCCAGAGTCAGTTTTACTTTATTTTTAAAAAGATACCACTCTATAAATACAATATTTGTTCTACATTCAACTGTGAAAGCAACTATGCGAATAACAACCATGCTTGTGCTAATTCGCAGAGAAAAGCAGCTCTATGAATAATAATCATTATTGTGCTAATTCGCAGAGCAAAGCAGCTCTGCAAATAATAATCATTCTTCTGCTAATTCGCAGAGCAGCGCAGCTCTGTGAATAGCCTCGTCCATTCACAAAGCGCTAAAGCAATACACAAGTCGCCTCGGTCATTCTTAAATTAGAATCGTAAACTCTTCATGTCAGCTATGACAGAGAAGGAAGCTCTCCTCGATTGTCAGCGCAGATCTATCAGCATAACTAAGTAACCTGACGATAGGTGGAAGCACTAGGATGATGCTACCCGTTTATCTCCGCAAGATTATCATCACGTTAGCCACGCATAATGACTTGCAACGTTGACCTGTGCATATGTGTGAGCAGCTACACTCACCCATCAGCGCTATTGATTTCCGTGAAATCGTATCTTTATGAGGAGTGAATCTACGTTGAGGTGAGGGCCGCTGCGTGAGCGATAATAGCGGATAGTAGGCGTTAACAACACCGACGCCAGCCACCTGCGTTTATGAACTGGCACCTGTACTGCTGTAGCTTAACAAAACTATCAGTCACAAGTGACACAACCACCAAGACTTGACTGCAAACAACTCAAGGCCCACGTCAATGAAGTGGGCTACTAATGCTGTGACCCAACCTAAAGATGGGGGACACGGAGGCCATCCAGCGTAACCTGATAGATATTTGGCACACCTCACTGCGAAAGGGAACCGATTTTGATCTGTGGGGGCAGCCGGTTGAAGCAATTGAAGTTTACCAAAAGTAAGTCACCGTTTTTGGGGTGCCTTTTTGTGTGTGCACTGCACATTAGTTGATTAAGCAGGGGAAATATCAATCGTGGACAATTACTGAATTAGGTCTTCCTCATTCCACTTCTCCTTGCCCTATCCTCATATTAGTAGTAATGTCAAGCGCCAGGCTAGGTAGTGACAAGTAATATGAATAAGCAATGCTTAGGACCGACCCACCGATATAACTACAGCAAAGTATTTTATGATTTTTTTTTACTCCACTCGCGGTGTTCGATTTGAAATTCTATCAACTCGGGTGACCCGAATACGGCCGTCGTTTCCGCGAAGTAAACTATTAATATTTCATTTGTGCACCCATGTTTATGCCTCCGTCCTGATATGACCTTAGATGTTGCTAGGACGTAAAACAACAACAAACAAACCAAATTGTTATTTATTTCTTTTAATTTTGAATGAAATCGTTAAGGTGTTAAGCCAATTGCTGCAGACGGAGCGACCCAACTAGCCACGGTGCGACCCAACCAGCCATGGTTGAACTCGTTTCAGTCCGTTTAAACTTGTTTCCGGTACAAAGGCTAGGGGACCAGGTTGGAAACTGAGCGATAATAGCAGAAAACTTAGGATTTTGATTATATGGGTTATTCAACACGAGTTTACAAATGGCGGCGCCCATAGAGGCCTATTTCCGTTTCCGGTTGCTGGATTTTGACGAAATCCTCTGTGGGTATTGTTTATGTATATATTGTTTATGTATTTGTATATCTACATGCGTTAGTCTTAAGCCTCCCCGTGGGTGGGTCGGTATAAAAATAGTCATTGGTTTGACTCGGCCAGGGCTCGAGCCAGGTGTTCAAATCCCACGACCTACCTGAGCGGGAGGCGGAGGCTCAACTCATTCGGCCATCCCATCTGTAAGACTATAAGACTCCGCATTTATACCTTCATGTACATTTACTCTATAAATATAGTATAATGGGGGGATTAATGCTATTATTTTAGGGGGATTAATGCTATTATTTTGTAATTATTACTTAAGCCTATGCTGTTAATCATTTTATTATTACTCAGAAACAGTTTATGCATAAACTGCTATTGTTAACAGTAAAACCCCAAGTTTAAGTGTTCGTGTATTGTCAGATATTGACAAACGGGATGGTTGAATGAATGAATGAATTGAGCACCTGCTTCCCTAGATAAAAGATTCACCCGGTACTTGTAGTACACGGGTGAAGATCAGCCTTATATAAATACGGGCGAAAATAGCGTTAGTATGGAACATCACCTAGAAACTGTGGCTCCAGTATCAAATGGCTACCCATGTAGGCACAGATTTGGTGAAATGGGAGAGAATGCAAAAAGACAAGATGGCGGCCACAGAACGCCGTCGATTTCACTTTTAAATCTTATTAAACTAGATATTATATTATATTTTTCAACTCAAAAGTAGCGGGCTAATAATAAAACAGATGTAAAGAATAATTGTTGCTTCTTAGTTTGTGAAATTAGGCTCTCAATTCTTTGACCCGTTTTTTCACCAGCTTTTACATAAGGTTGGTATGCACCCCTCCTGTGGCTACTGCAGCAGTACGGGGTGAATCTTGTATCTACTGCTTCCCCCGTGACAGGTCGTGGGATTCGAACCCTATGTTCAGACCTCGGGATCGGTCGAGTCAAACCAATGATCTAAAAATGTTTCTTGTTGTTGCTACTTAGCCAGGTGTTTGGCATTACTAAGAAAGTAAGACATGTTAACTGAGGAAGACCAATTAAATACTTGAAATTTCCCCTGCTCAATCAATGACGCGAATGTCAACAACAACAAACGTCGATTGTAGTTGAACTTGTACTTAGTTGTAGTGATATATAACAACTCATAACTCATACTAGCGTCCGTCTCCCGTGCTGGTAGATCATGGGGTCGTGGGTTCGAGTCCCGGTCGAGTCAAACCAATGACTTTAAAATTGATACTTGTTGCTTCCTAGCCAGGCGCTCGGCATTATTAGGATAGGGCAAGGACTGGTGTGCTCAGTGTCAGGATAATGTGACTGAGTGGGATACCAGGTCATGGTGCCGGCGGCCTGGTTTCCCAGTGGGACAGCACTATAAAGTCGCCATGAGTGTGCACTGTCACAAGTCGGTACCCGTCCTGATATGACCTTAGATGTTGCTAGGACGTAAAACAACAACAAACAAACAAACAAACATAACTCATACTTTTTTTGGAGTCATAGTTTAAGCTATCAACTTCTGCTCTAGGACTAGGACTGAGTTGGCCAGCTCCTATGACTGTTCTGAAAGATTCTTGCTCACCCTGCACACTTCAGTCCACACACCACCTGCTCTAGATAAGGTACTTGTAGTACACAGGTGAAAGACAATGTAGTCTAAATACGGGCAAAAATAGCTTTAGTATGGAACAAGAAGTAGAATGCCTGCCTCCAGTTTCAAATGGTTACTTATATCGGTACAGAGTTGGTGAAATGGGAGAGAATGCAAAAAGACAAGATGGGGGCCGCCGAACGCCGTCGATTTCACTTTTAAATCTTATTAAACTAGATATTATATTATATTTTTCAACTCAAAGGTAGGGGGCTATCAATAAGACATGTAAAGAATAATTGTTGCTTCTTAGATTGTGAAATTAGGCTCTCAATTCTTTAACCCGCTTTTTCGATCGTTTTTATATAGGGTTGGTATTCACCCGTGTACTACGAGTACCGGGTGAATCCTTTATCTACACCTGCTCTTGCTCATGACTAGCAGGATCAAAGAGCCTCCTTAATGTGACCTTATGAACTTAGTCAACTGAGTTAACAGGACGGCAAACTAAGAAATATCTGCTTTAGTCCGTTCCTCAGATTAATGTCTGTTGCTGATTGGAGTAATACACAATTAGGGTTTGCATCATCATAAAACTCAAGGATCCACAATCCACGGCCGGAGTACACTTAAAAGTGCTATATTTTCGCCGATCGCACAAAATAAAAATTAACAACAAATCTAAAGAATTGTCCATCCAAAAGACAACTTGTTCTCCTCTAATTGGGCTAATCAGTGTAAATTGTTTTAGGTTCTATCGTAGACCATAAGTCAAGACACACACACCACATTGCAGCACGCGCACACACGCACGCACGCGCGCGCGAACGCACGCACGTGCACAGACAATGAAATTTCGTTTGGTTGGGTCATGAGTTTGCGATCATAAACTATTTTATTATAATATCCGGTGAATGGGTAATGGCCTTATCCAGTACTTCTTTCAGGCTTGTGGGACAGATGTGGACTACATTTCAACACCGTTTGTCCCTACCATTAAGCTGTGCCTAGTGATAATGCATCCCACTTTTTGTACGTGAAGTTCTATGGAAATGGGTGGATTTCTAACACTTGTTATGTGGGAAAACCTTTATATATATACTAAAACATATATTAAACAATTTATTAAAACTAACTATGAGCCATTTATCATATTATAAACGATAGGACAAGGACTCGTTAGCTCGATGTCAGAATAATGTGAGAGTGGGATATCGGGTCATGGTGCCGGCGGCCTGGTCTCCCAGTGTGGCAACACTATAAAGTCACAATGAGTGTGTACTGTCACAAGTCGGTACCCGTCCTGATGTGACCTTAGATGTTGCCAGGACGTAAAACTCCAACAAAGAAAGAACGCTCACACACTCACACATTCATTCATTCATTCGTACACACTCAGTCACACTTAGTTATACGGTCAATCTTTGGAGCCAGTGCAAAAGTCACTAACTGCAAAGTGACTTAAGTAGTTTTTGCACCACCCTTGGCTTGTGTCCTTCTCACCGGTTAACATCGGTTACTTTGACCTACTTGTAGGGCTGTTTACTAATGCCCTGAAATATAACACACCAAGCAGGGTCAATAGCCTACTGAATGGATTTGTGGAATGCCCCACCCACAGGCATTGTCCTCTCCACCGATTTAATTACCCAAGGTCAATTGTAGACAAGGACGGAGCCTAACTTTAGATGCTACCCGTCTCAAGGTCAGCAAGATCATACCCATTGCAATCTCGATGTCAGGTTAGATTTTGTTTTATTTAAGGGTTATATTTGATTGTTTCTTAGTTTCTAAAATCACTTTTCATCGCAGTGCTGGTTGTCTGTTGAATGTTGTCAGAACCGATTGTCCTTTACTGAATTGGTGGAAGAGATACCTCTATCAGGGAGTGTAAATTAAAAAGATATTTGGAACAAGGCCAAAATGATCATAATTAAAGCCTGCTTGACAGATATATCGTGGTTATTATGCGTGTGAAGCACATATATGATGTATGATAGATCAGTAAAACAGTAGCATAATGGAGTTGTTTACACATACATCCATCATTACATGTATACATACATGCATACATGTACACATGTATACATGTATACATACATACATGTATATATACATAAATGTATGCATACATGTATACATACATACATGTATACATACATACATGTATACATACATACATGTATAATGTATACATACATGTCTACATGCATGTATGCATTCATACATACATACATACATGCATACATAAATAGCCTGATTGACAGATATATCGTGGTCATTATACATGTAATGCACATGTATGATATATAAATTATAATAGATCAGTAAAACAGTAGCATAGTCGAGTTGTTTACACATACATACATGCATACATATGTATGCATACACACATGCATGCATACACACGCATGCATGCATACATGCATAATTTATACGTGTATACATACACACTTACATGCACATAAATAAATAATATATATACATGCTATAGTTTGATATAGCATCATAATGTGTGTATCACGGATTCACACGTTAAGTAGAAAAACTGGTAGTGGTAGTTATCCGTTGACATTCTAAAATGCATATGAATTTTATATTTAGAATAATTATGTGGCTGTCAGCTCCTTAAATGATACTGATCGATTCCACTTGGTATTTAAAGTAGAAAATAATTAAGTATTGTAGTAGTCTGCACTGACCTCAGGCAAGGAGTGGCATAGACAGGTAGGCGTGGGTAGTGTGTTGCTATTAGGGGGCCTAGGTGCTGTAATGGTTAGCACACTGGCCCGGAATGCAAAGAGATGTGGGTTCGAGTCCCGCTCTAGGCACAATATTTCCCATTTTCATCACCCCCACGACACTGGTTGCCGTGACCATGATCCTGTAGAAGCTACATGCTGTATAGTTGTTGAATCTACCCTGTGTATGTATGTAAGTGTGTTGGCTGTATGTATGTAATTGTAAGTATTAAAAGACTTAGAATTCCAGGGGGACGAGTTTAGTAGTCTGCACTGACCTCTCAGGCAAGGAGCAGCATAGACAGGTAGGCGTGGGTAGTGTGTTGCTATCAGGGAGCCTAGGTGGTTTAATGGTTAGCACACTGGCCTGGAATGCAAAGAAATGTAGGTTCGAATCCCGCTCTAGGCACAATATTTCCCATGAGCATGGCCTGTTGGAGACTCGCTGAATGCTGAAATAAACTTCACTGACACTAGTAACAGCACCAAGAACCCTGTGATTTTCATTCATATATTTTCTATATATACATGTACATATAGTCTACTAGTACTAGAGATGGGGGCGTGTAAAACTCTATTAAGTAGCGTATATTTATCCACGTAGTCAGGGCAATAATATGCTGGGTTTAAAGGTGTTTTATGTCCTAGCAACATATGCAGTTATTTATAACAGGCAGGATGGCCAAATTGAGTTGAGGGTCCGCTTCCCGTTTGGCAAGCTGTGGGGTTCAAAATCAAGGTTCAAGCCTTTGCCGAGTCAAACAAATGGCTTTAAAATGTATGCTTGTCAGTACCTAATTTGGCACTTTGCATTATTAGGGCAAGGAGAAATATGCCAATGGGATGAGGAAGACCAATTCTCTGCGACAAGCTCTTATTTCGAACCCTGTAATATATACCACTCAGTCACATTATTGTGATATTGAACCAATAAGTTATTGTCCTACCATAACTAAACATACCACTCAGTCAGCTTATCGTTGTATTGAGCCAACAAGTCATTGTCCTATCCTTACAATGTGGTGACAAGTGGTACCCAGTTTTGTAAGCCTCTGGCTTGACTTGGCCAGAGATCAATCACACCAACAATACCACACACAGTCTGACACAGGAAACAGATGCTCCACCACTAGGCTATTTCATTCGGATGGACCAAACATAGTTTTGAAACCTTGAATGCTTTTGGATGAGTATTGATCATAGCGAAACTGGAATCACTATGCAAACCTTAGAAATGCCAGAGCTATTTTGATCAAGGGTTGGTTGGTTGTTGGAGTTTACGTCCTGGCAACATCTATGCTCATATCAGGACGGGTATTGACTTGTGACAGTGTGCACTCTTGGTGGCTTTATAGTGCTTCCCCACTGGGAAATCAGGCCGCCGGCACCATGACCCGATATCACACTCAGTTAAATTATCCTGACACTGAGACAACCAGTCCTCCCCTTATCCTTTAAATGCTGAGCACCTGGCTAGGAAGCGACAAGTATCAATTTGATAAGTCATTGTGTAAAGTCCATGGCTCGAATCTGTCTTTGTGTAGGCAGGCTATAGTGAAATCAATACAGGCAAAGAGAAAGAAAGAGTATAAAGGGTGAAAGAAGAGAGAGAGTCAAGCCCTCTGGTTTATTATTTATATGGTACATGGATCCAGTATAGTATATCACCCCACCCCATTCTCCCAATGAGAAACAAGCATTTCTAGCTCCACCAATGAGAAACAAGTATTCCTGGTCCCCATGGTTACAGTGATCTGCCCACCACCACCAAGCTGTGTGGCTCCCCTGGCCACCATCTGTTTGAGCTGACCTGACTAGCAGAGGGGGGAGTGGGTAGTGTGTAGGGCTCTGAGTGCCCCTTAACACTATCTTACTAGCACCACAATGTCTATTTACCTATCAATCAAGCACCACCAGCAACTACATAAACACATTTATTCACCTGGCCATGTATACATGTTTCACAATAGAACATTTGCATTCCCCCACCAATGCTTCATTAGCGGAATATTTTACAATTGGTTTGATTCGACCGGGAACCAAACTCCCGATCTCCCGAAGTCGAGGCCCGCACTCTTCCGATTCGGCCACCGCGCCCGGTTTGATCATTAGGTGCTGAATGCATTTTAACAAAATACAAAATGATGTGATATTGGACTGGGCCAATCCGATATCATAATTCTCATCTGACTAATGGACCATGTGGTGGCTGAATTGGTTAGAGCGCATGCTTCCTGTGCGGAAGGTCAGGAGTTCGAATTTGAAACCCGGCCGAGTTAAACCAATGACTTACAAAATTTATACTTGTTCAAGTTGTTGCTACCTAGCCTGGTGCTTGGCATTACTATGATAGGGCAATGACTGGTTAGCTCAGTGTCAGGATAATATGACTATGGGGGAAATTGGGTCTTGGTGTGGTGGCCTGGTCTCGCCATGAGAGTGCATTGTCACATTCTGGTACCCGTCCTGGTATTACCTTCGATGTTGCCGGGATGCAAAACCCAAACAAACAAATCTGACTGAGCCAGTTGCTAGGAATTGGAATCACTATCAGAATCGGGAGTATGATAATTAACACTATCTAGGCATTTACTGATTTAGCGAGTACTAAAATG
Organism: Branchipolynoe longqiensis; assembly: GCA_030323885.1. NCBI lineage: Eukaryota > Metazoa > Annelida > Polychaeta > Phyllodocida > Polynoidae > Branchipolynoe > Branchipolynoe longqiensis. Next base: position 108,270,362 of record CM059186.1, on the reverse strand, counting down.
AGTTATCTATTGGCCATTAACAACGTGTAGTTCATTTTCCAGACGAGCCGCAATATACCAACAAAATCTACCTTAAAAGTGGTGCCATATAATTACAGAGACTACTTGTAAATAGTCATATGTGACACATATTTGAGAAACCATACTAAATTGATACTATGATACACTAATATTACCTCCGACCATACCGAAACTTGCTTAGCATTTAATCACAATTATTAGGATAAATAAATCACTATTTACATAATTACTAAAGATAACACACAAATAATACAGCGATAAAACCACCCAACATTTCCCCGCATGTCTTCTCGGCTGCAGGTCAATCATTGCACACCAGTAGATCAGCCATCGACGTGTCCCACCGTCACGTTATCATGTGGTTGGTTGTTGGAGTTTTACATCCTGGCAACATCTAAGGTCATATCAAGAAGGGTACTGACTTGTGACAGTGCGCACTCATGGCAACTTTATGGTGCTGCCATGCTGGGAGACCCGGCTGTCAGCACTATGACCTGATATCCCACTCAGTAACATTATCCTGACACTGAGCCAACCAGTCCTTGTCCTATCCTAATAATGCCGAGCACCTGGATAGGAAGTGACAAGTATCAATATTTAACTCATTGGTTTGACTCAATCAGTGTTCGAACCCCACGATTGACCAAAACGTGAGATGGACGATCAACTCATTCGGCCATGCCATCTGATCCGTTATCATGTGTGCAAGGGGGGTGGAGTGGGGGACGTGGATGTGGATTCCTGCAGTGCCATCTGGCGAGCATCCAATAAACCAGACCGGAAATAGACACCGCTGCCAGAAGACGCCGCCGGCGCCATTTATCGAGACGCTCTCCATCCACAACTAGTGCCACACAAGTCTTTTTTGTCTTTCTTTTTTTAATCTATTTTTATTTTACCAATCTGGATGGCCGAATGAGTTGAGCGTCCGTCTCCCATTTTGGTAGATCGTGTGACTCGAACCCTGGTCGAGTCAAATCGATGACCTAAAATTGGATACTTGTCACCTCCTATCCTGGCGCTCGGCATTATTACTATTAGGATAGGGCAAGGACTGGTTTGATCAGTGTCAGGATAATGTGACTGAGTGGGATATCAGGTCGTAGTGCTAGTGGCATGGTCTCCCAGTGGGGCTATTAAGTTGTCATGAGTGTACACTGTCACAAGTCGATACCCATCCCGATAGGACCTTAGGACGTAAAATTCCAAAAACCAACCAATTCTTTAGTTTTTTTGTTTGTTTATAATATGCACAGCGAATACACCTACACTTGTCGAGTGAAGAGTTCTCAAATTGATCAGGCCACCTGGGGATCAATACTGATGGTGAGTTGGCTCGTTGGAGATCTGGCCCCGATGCTGCTTTATTATTCAGGCTCAGTTTGCATGTGCAGGTGTGTCTCGCAGTGCTGGGTCTGTTATCACAACCACTAGGCTCTATCTAGTAGTAGTACTAGTAGATAACATATCCCCCCCCCCCTCACACACACACAGTAAGGGTGAACGACGACCCTATTTAAGTCCAAGCAAAAAAACCCTGTTTTTGGTTATGGTCCAATGTAAACAACCTTTGAAGGTATTAGTTCCAAGGAGTAGTCTTTGTCTATTGTGTTGTAGAATTGTTGTCACTAATAAAATCGTTGCCACAGTGGAAAGGTGGATTTTCTTCATTCACCAAGTTGGGTGTGGTGTAAAATTGGTGAACTGGAAGAGAATGCAACTAGTAAAGTGGTGTCCACAATTGAAAGGTGGATTCTCTTCATTGAACAAGTCTGTTAATCTCCATCAATTCACTAATTCTACACTGCAAAGGTAGTCACCTGCACTAATATTGGATGATCTAAGAATTCGGAATGGCTGTCTGGTGAACAGGTTGGATTGATTGGTGGTTGTTTTACGCCCTGTCTGCAGCCAAGGCCATATTCACGGCGAATCCACACGGAAACTTCAAAGTACATAGATATTCTAGTGTTTTACCATTGATACTAAATTATCATGGTAGGACAGTAACTTTTTTTCCCACTTGCCAAATCGGGCGAGTAACTGATTTTTGTACTTGCCCGATTGGCAAACTACTTGCCCAAGCCCAAGTCAGCCAATTGAAACTGAAATCTGCTACTGCAGATCAGAAAGATAACGACATGCCTGGCCGGGCAGATCATCGAGAACTTCACCTGCCTGACCGAGTAAACTAGGTGCCCCGGGCAACCGGGCAGTCCTTATTGTCCTACCCTGCGGCTGTAATGCTAGCTACACACATGGCAGGCAGTCTGTCCAGCAGCCATCTGCACTAACAGTATTGGCTATTGCGGTCCTAGGCGATTCCGCTATTGCGGAATCTTCTTGATCCCAGAAATCAATAGTGCACAGCCTCTTGAATACTTTAACAGGTCTCATAGAACTTGTAGATCCGCCACACACACAATATCAACACCACTCGGCCAAGAATCGCATTAACTAAGCAGAAGTGTGTACCACGGGTTAGAGACGACACCCCAGAAAGAAGATTCCCCGCTTCCTCTTCCCCTTCCCCTTATTCCCCATCCACATCCCCCCCTTCCCCTTTCCGTTCCCCTAGTTCCCCTTCCTTTTCCCTACCCTTTGTCCCCCCCCCCCCCCCCCTTCTGTATTCCCTTTTGAAGTAACTTTTATAGACGACATCCCAGAAAGAAGATTCCCCGCTTCCTCTTCCCCTTATTCCACATCCACATCCCCCCCCCCCCCTTCCCCTTTCCGTTCCCCTAGTTCCCCTTCCTTTTCGCTACCCTTTGTCACCCCCCCCCCCTTCTGTATTCCCTTATGAAGTAACTTTTATTTGAAATGGCAGCTGTAGCTGCGACCCTTGTGTACTGGCTAGCAGCTATAGTTTTCCTGAGGGACCAGCGGATCTGGGAACACATGTATTATTAGCGATGTATGCATGTCTGTAGTAATCTGACACCTATTAAAGTTGCAGGGGTGTTGCTATAGGATACCTCTGGCTCCAAATGATTAGCCTCATTTAGCTTTGCAGATTAACACGCCCATAGATAGTGGATTCATCGAACAGGCGATTCTGCTCACGTACAGTAAGGTCTGCTCTGTTGCAGTCTGTTTCTCAGATTATGCCTTCAAGCTAGTCAATTTTCTGATGGCCTAACGGTAGAGTATCCGCTTCTAGTGACGCCAGGCCGTGGGTTCGATCCCCAGTAGGGTAAATGGCAAAGCCTTTGCCGATTAGTAGTTAATCACTACCTCGTCTTACACTGGCAGGGTCCATACAGGGCCTAGAGAGTCTTGAACTTCATTTGCCCCATTTCAAGGCCTTGAGAAAACTTGAATTCCATCAAACTGTCCCCACTGATATAAATTAGTCCGAAATCGCCATTCAGCATAAGATAATCCGAAATACCTACACACAATAAAACACCAATCAATACTCGCCTGAATTCCTATCAAAATCAGCCTTGAAAAACCTTGAAATAGCCTTGAATTCCATATCTTCATATGTGTACGGACCCTGCACTGGGAATTACTAGGGCAGAGCCAGGAATATTTGGACCTATGTGGAATGAGTAGGATACCATAGCGTGTTGCTGGCAGCATGATATTTCAGTGGAACAGCACTATAAAGCCATCACGAGTGCGCACACCCCAAAGTCCTGATATGCATCATATGGTCTAAGGTGGTCCTAGGACATAAAACCGCAATCAGTTACTCTTCCTACATGGGCGGGGATGACAAAATGTGGACAGTTTTCTGTTTTTAATAGTGTCCGCAGTACAAATGAATACCCTACCCTCCTCCATGCACACGAGATCCCATTTCGTTAATCAATCTTCACGCCCAAAATCGGCAAATGCTACATAGTTTAGTGACATCTACAAAGTTAGGGTGTTTTTTTTAATGAACAATTTTTTTGTCCCAGTCTATTTAGTTTATTTAGTTTTGTCCTAGTCTATTTAGTTAACATGTCATTTTTGTAATGTTTCCTTTTAATTATTGCTGGGGTAGTAGCAAATTATTAGTAAATGTCGCCCGAAGGCATCGTCAGAAAGGGCTATTTTATTTATGAAGTTCCATCGATAATCAACATGGTAAGTAGTCTACCTTGTTAATTGTTATGTCTGTGGGATTATTATTTCGTATTTAAAATAATTGGATGCGAGGCGTCCGAGTGTTAACTGCGCCTTGTGTTAAAGCTGCATAGTTCGATTAAAAAAACACATAACATTATCTAAATTAAAGACATACCTAGATTTGATCCTACATATCAAACCTAGACACTGGTGCATTCATTCAATATGTATTGCTACATAGAAGGAATACTTAGTCCATTTAATAGAACTTGGAAGGCAGTGGCTATGTGTACATCTCATGTACGCGTAGCCTGGCGGTCTAAATGTACCACAGTCACTGTGTTTCTAGTGTAATATTTACTGGAATGCCCGGCCATCTGAGACCCAGAAATACCACTTACTCTTCCCAGGTGTGTTCTGACAACTGTCTGTCAGTCCACACCTGATGCCCCTCTCCAACAAGAAAGGGAAGACAAGTCACGCAAGATTGACAGTGAAGAAGTTGTGCTTTATTGGCATCAACTCCTGTTCAACTACTGGCAACCTATCACCCTGACTCCTTAGTTTCTGTCCTCACAGAGCCTCATTACTCTCTTTGGTATGTTTAGGAATCAGTGCCTACAACCCATTGAACCAGAGTCCCATGGTTGTTGCACACAGCTCAGTTTGTATATGAAAGGTGGAGCCTCAGACAGAGCGTCTGGGTTCCTGGCCAAGAGAAGAGTGTGTTCACTTCAAGAGTCCATCCAGAAGTGTGTCTCTCTCAAGAGTCAAGAGTAGCATGAGTTAGTAGTGCCTGTAGCATCATATAGATCAGAGTGTCCAGAATAATCAATATCAGAATGAGGCTTGTGTGGTCAGGTGGGGAAAATGGGTGCAGGTGACTGGGCCTCCCACAGCCAGCCAATCAAACACCCTCTACAGCCTGGGGGGTGATGCCCTAATATGGGCAGCTGTCACTCAACCCAGCTGCAGTGGTGTCCATAATGTATGCAGAGTGGCTGGGTGTGCTTGCCCATCGGCCATGCGGTAACAGGTAATATATTTATCTGGGGAAAAAAATAGAATCTCACAATAACAAAAATATGCATGAGTTATAAAACTGGCTATGGTAAAAAAGGATCGAGAGAGAAAATGAGTCATGGTAGGGAACCTTCTTTATTTTTGCTAGAAGGCCCTTGGCCGGGCAAAATAACAGCCCTACCTATACAAAGCTATAAATCCAATGCTTCAGTGAGTCAAGTTCAAGTACGAATGAGCCAACGGCCGTGCGAGTGCCGTAGTCGCGGGGCAAAAGACTGGCCCGCAGCAAATATTCCGGTAGGAAATAAATAAGCGAATAAATAAATAAATAAAATACAAAGCAGCGAAACTCTGCCTATTTCTATATATATAATAAATTATATTTAACATAAAACTGGCTACGGTAAAAAAGGATAGAGAGAAAATTAGTTGTGGTGGGGAACCTTCTTTGTTTTTGCTAGAAGGCCCATGGCGGGCAAAATAACAGCCAACCGGGGCCCCTAAAGGGGGCCTCCACTAAACAACTACTCGATAAGTTTCAATTGGGCCACAGAGGAGGAAGCCCTCAGGTCGTTGACAATGCGCACCTGCAAACGGGACTTCAGGTAAGCGTAGACCGTCTCACAGGCCCAGTCACCCCTCACCTTAATTTCCTCAATTGTAGCACCACACATTGCAAGATAAGTGCCCCCCCCCCCCCCCCCCCGCCTGAGGGAATGTGAGGTAAACTGGCATTCTCCAAAACCCGCCCTGCTAGCGAACAGCTTCAACATTGACTGGTGCGCACGGGTAAGACATAGGATTGAAACCAAACTCTGCCGGTAGCCTGAAGGCCATATCATTGGGTGCGGCAGGTATCTCATCAAAATGTCTCTGGGTCCAAAACACAGCGCAAAGGGCCCGGTTACAGCACTTGGCGACTGGTATCTCCAAGACTCATTCCGCGAATTGGATAGTCTTGCAATGCCTCAACCATACCAACATGCCCCAGTCGAAAAATGTAAAGTCTGAACGTCTAAAGGCGCACTCCGAGTCTGTAACCTGGCTCTTTCTAAGCAGGGCACGGAATGATAATAACATTGCTGCCCGGTGTCGTGGTTTAAAACCCCGGCGAGATCGCATCCCCTGCCGTGGCTTCTGCGCATGCGCGGATTTTAAGCGCGTCGTCTGCGCATGCGTCAAATTCTCCCCAGTGTCAATGGCTGTGAGCAATCTTCATACAGAAAAAGTGAAATATCTCTAAAACTACACCACTTAGAAACAAACTGCTTGGTACACATATAGAAAACATATTCAACGAATAGATTATATTAAATTTATACGGTTAGGGTTGTGCATTTCTATTAATTTTTAATAATGGCAGTGGCAGTGTGTATTCGTTCTGCAGCCGAGCTGCGCGCACATACACAATGTTTACAAACGGCAGGGGATGCGATCTCGCCGGGGTTTTAAACCACGACAGGGTTTTAAACCACGACACCGGCATGCAGTATGACCCGAGTTCAGTGTCAACTCTTTAAATATACTGTGCGGCATGTGCGGCAGGAGCGGAGGCGCCACTTTCGGCACGTCCCCCTTCTGGCGTCTGAAACCTTTTAAAGTGGCAGCGACATAATAGTCAGAGTAAGCAATAAGTTTTCGAACCATTCTGTTTCAGATAGAAATTTAGTCCCGACAGGTAGTTCACTATCGACCTGTATGAGAGATCTCTGGCGAGCCATGTTGCGTACAAAGCAACCCACTTTGAACCACAGGGGAAAGGAGCCCTGTCCTCCTCAGACTTATCGACAAAGGTTAAATATCGCTTAATCTCCGGGTCGTTTTAACGGTAAAGCCGCCATGTTAGGCAAGTTTACGCAGGTTCACTCAGTTTATAGCGAGGCCTCTAGTTGGGGGATCGGCGCCACCCATGGTGAGGATTGGATTGAGGGCTCCTATAATGCCAAGTACACACCTACCGTATAGGATTCGCGCACTAAAACTCCCGACCCGCTTAAAACTGAAAACGGGCCGATTCATTTTTCGAATCGCGAATCACAATCGTAATGCTAGTACACACCTACCGTTTTAGCCCTAAAAATGAGTTTTTAGTCGTGAATCGCAATCGGTAGGTGTGCTAGGGGAGTGCACACCTCACGACTTTTGGGCAGTTTTAGATCGTATACGGTAGGTGGGTGTGGGAAAAACGATCGTATACGGTAGGTGTGTACCTAGCATAAGGAAGACGATGATATTAAATTACGGGAATATGCTGGACATCACGTCCCGCCAGAGGGGGGGTTTGGACAATGCCCACATTAACGTTAAGGAAATGGCTGCCGCGTTTGAGCTTTCCACCCGCTGGTTAGCGCAGTGTCAGGATAATGGGACTGAGTGGAATATCCAACATCCACCACCACACATTTCTTTTGTCTTGACACTCCATCATGCACATATTTATTAAAAAGAGGATGTTGTTTGTTTGTTGTTTTACGTCCTAGCAACATCTAAGGTCATATCAGGACGGGGTTTAAAAGAGGAAAGAAATGGTGCCACTCATGGCTCCCATACAGTTATATCTGTAATAGCCCTAAGGGGCAAATTTATACGGGGATCAATATTACCTGTTTACACCCACCGGTAAATGGGTCATTCTCTTAAACTGGCAGTTTCGATTACAATGGTGAGCACTAATTCTTTCTTTTTTTTATTGGTAGCAAGTCAATTAATTATTGTTCTCTCTGGGTGTTAAGTATGTTAGCAATACTATACATATCTATCCCACAAAATATATCAAAGTATGATTTTGTGCTAAAGTGAAAATGCAAACATTTTCATATTAACACCATGCATTAACCCAAACTTTTTTCAGAATTTTTTTTCAAAAGACAATCTTGTTTCTTAACTGTAATAAATAAAATCTTGTTTGAATTTGTTGTGTATGCCAAAATGATGTTCTGGATATGTCTTTGATTTCCATGTTACACAAGTGATATTAACGCATTGCTCAGTTTGTATAAGATCAAAATAAATAAGTGAAATAGGCGTTTTTCAACTCTGACATATGCACAACATGTAAACCTTCATATAACCATGCATTCTATTAACTGGAATGTTTTCTGCTATTATTTCAAAGGTTTTCATTTTTGGTTTCCATATCACACTTTAGTGCCCAGTTTCAGAGAATGACCCAAATACATCTTTCATACTGAAAACTATGTTCATTAAATACTTTTATAATTCTGATGACTACTGCAATAATATTGTTTAAAAGCTGTGCAAATGACGCAGATATATGTCATGCTTTGATGTTGGCGACACTAACATTAAACCCTCAGGCCTTATTATATGAACGCCCAAAACCTGAATCAGAGTCAATGTGACTTTAAAGTTGCATAGTACGATGGTTTTGAGTTTTGGCCATTTTTCTGAGATAAATATTTTAAGTGGATTGTTAGAATCTACCTTTCTTTTAGTTTGCTGTAACTTTGATTTTAAATGGCTAACTTTGGTGATATTTGAAGCGCAAACATGCAAAATTAATTCTGACAAGTATGCCAAAGCTCTGGCACCATAGGCTTATGCAGTAACAGGTTCTATTAAATTGACTCCAGTCTAGGAAGCGACAAGTATCAATATTATAAGTCATGTGTTTGACTCGACGGGAACCGAACTCTCGACCTTCCGCACGCTCTACCGAATCGGCCACATCACCCGGTTATGTGCAATCAAATCTGGGTGAGCCTTTTGGTTTTGAAAATGTGATGCTTCATCGGACTTAGATAAAGGATTCACCCGGTACTCGCAGTACACGGGTGAATACCAACCAGCCTTATATAAAAACGGTCGAAAAATCGGGTTAATGAAATGAGTGTTTATGAGAGCCTAATTTCACAATCTAAGAAGCAACATTTATTCTTTGTATATGTCTTCATATTTCCCCGCTACCTTTGAGTTGAAAAATATAATGAAACATCTGGTTTAATAAGATTTATGGCCGCCATCTTGTCTTTTTGCATTCTCTCCCATTTCACCAACTCTGTGCCGATATAAGTAACCATTTGACACTGGAGCCAGGCATTGTACTTCCTGTTCCATACTAAAGCTATTTTCGCCCGTATTTACACTACGTTGTCATTCACCTGTGTACTACAAGTACCGGGTGAATCTTTTATCTACATTATGCAACTTTAATTTGCTCAGTCCCTGAACTGCCTGGGTAGATGGGAAGTCACTGCTTGTAATTGAAGTGCACAGAACCTCTCCAATGCACTCAGTTGCATAGTGTTGTTGTTGTTGGTTGGTTGGTAGTTGGAGTTTTATGTCCTGGCAACATCTAAGGTCATATCAGGATGGGTACCTACTTATGACAGTGCACACTCATGGTGATTTTGTCGTACTGCCCCACTGGGAGACCAGGCCACCAGCACCATGACCCGATTTCCTACTCAGTCACCTTATCCTGATACTGAGCTAACGAGTGTTTGTCTTATCCTATTAATGCTGAGTGCCAGATCATAGGAAGATGGGTACCGACTTATGACAGTGTGCACTGATGATGACCTCCCATGTTACACATCACACCTTTAATACACCACGCCTCTTACATTACACGTCAAACCACTCCCCTCACCTCACACCACTTCACATCACACATCACACAGTTATTAGTCAGCAATCATTATATACCGGTCAACATGGCAGGTGCGGTTTTTATGCTCTTTATAATAGTGGTGTAGCATTGCACGAGGGGCAATTTTATTCTGGTATATCATGATTGCCTTCTGGCAAGATTGTTCCAGCATAATATTGTCGGGAGGCAGGGATCGGAGAGAGTCAATTTTATACCAGTACACCGGTTTAGTAGGGTGCTATGTTCAGGGATGGAAGATCTCAGCGATTTCGCGGATTTCCTGGATTTTTCCTGTAGTTATAAATGTATACTAATACGTTGTTTAAACGTCGCAACACTATAAGTGTATACAAATACGTTGATTTACCCTACAGCACCATCAGAGTATACAAATTGTGCTGCAGATGCTGCATCACTATCACTATCAGCGTATACTACTAATAAATGCTTCAAATTCTGCAGCACTATCAGCATATACTACTAATATGTGCTTCAAACGCTGCAGCACTGTCAGTGTATACAACTAATATGTGCTTCAAACGTATATGAGCCTGTCTCAAAAGGTGATCACTCATTTATTTTTTTTCCATTGTAACGATTGACACAAAACAGCACATAAACGGTTACACTGAAAACACAAGGACATTTGCTTCAAATCAATATGTATTCTAGTGGGATTATGAAACACCATGTAAAAAACAAATCAGTTTATCCTGAGCAAATGCATAAGCAGATAGTATGTTGATTGTTACAATGGACAAAGTTTTGTCCCATATTGCTTAGCACCTTTTGAGACAGTCTCATATATGTATGAAACCCGACTTCTTGGAATTTTCCGCGATTCCCTGACAATGCTAAACCTATAGGAGAAATCAGTATTTCTGCTTTTTTCCCCAGTAACCACTTTCATCCCTGTATGTTGACAGGAGTCTACATACCGTCTGGGTATGTGTAATCCCTCTGGTTGGTTGGTTTTTGGAGTTTTACGTCCTGGCAACATCTAAGGTCATATCAGCACATGTACCGACTTGTGAGAGTGCACACTCATGGTGACTTTATAGTGCTGTCCCAACGGGAGACCAGGTCGCCAGCACCATGACCTGATATTTCACTCAGTCACATTATTCTGACACTCCCGACCTTCTGCGCGGTAGGCCTGCGCTCTACCGATTCGGCCACCGCGTCCGGTGATACTTAGGGTGTTATACAGTGAAGCCCCATTATAACGCGCCCCGATTTAATGCAAATTTGGATATACCGCAATGATTCATTAGACCCAGAATTCCTTAATTCAATGGTAATTCAGTAAGCTGAACCTAAATTTAGCGCAACCCTCTCTGTTTTTGCGATGACATTTTATGGATCCCAAAGATCGTGTTGTAACGAACTACTGATCCTACTGAACTCATGTTGTGGGTATCACTATCAGTTCACTGTGTAACATCTACTGTGGAAACGGTCTTAACGGGCATTTCCACCACCAACCTGCCCTCTGATGACAGTGGCAAGAACTAAATAAAGACTCACTGCGCATGATCTATGGAAAAGGTCTAATGTTGAAAAACATTTTAGGCAGACACTAGTGCTAAGAAGATTATTATATGACTTTCCGGTGATAAATACCATTTGGATCGATAAAGGTGTGTAGCATAACATTTATTGTGAGTGTTCAGTAAACTGGGCCCATATGTATGAGCCAATTTTTAACCGGACCAGGGTTAAAGGAGGGTGCCGGGTTAGCTAAACCCAGAGTTCCAAATGTGTCACGGGGGATGTATGTGACCAAAGCGCGCCCGAGTTAGTTAACTTATTATTTATTTAGCAACTTAGGGGGCCACGGCGGCGGCGATTTGTTTACTTTATATTCGTCGATTCGACACTATTAATATCGCCGCCAATGCGGCGGTAGCCTTAATAACGGTTCGAATTTATGGTTAAATTGATCAAATTTCACTTATTGCGTATGTAATTCTGTTAAATATGATCGCATTGAATAGATTTGGGCGTAAAACATTGCCGCTGGCATTATGCCAGTATGGATATCGACGTCGCTGCGGCGGCGGCGATTTGTTTACTTTACATTCGTCGATTCGACACTATTAATATCGCCGCCAATGTGGCGGTAGCCTTAATAACGGTTCGAATTTATGGTTAAATTGATCAAATTTCACTTATTGCGTATGTAATTCTGTTAAATATGATCGCATTGAATAGATTTGGGCGTAAAACATTGCCGCTGGCATTATGCCAGTATGGATATCGACGTCGCTGCGGCGGCGGCGATTTGTTTACTTTACATTCGTCAATTCGACACTATTAATATCGCCGCCAATGTGGTGGTAGCCTTAATAATGGTTCGAAATCTATGGTTAAATTGATCAAATTTCACTTATTGCGTATATAATTCTGTTAAATATGATCACATTGAATAGATTTGGCCATAATCGGCACCTAACCCCACCTTTAACCCTCCATTCGCATGGGGTTAGTGCAGGTGACTTTACCCTCGCCGAGTTAGTTTAACCCGGACACATACATACGCAGTTTTCGCCGCTAACCCGGTAAATCCACACAACGCAGGGTTACAACCGCTAACCCGGACACATACATATAGGCCGAGGTCATATTACTAACCGTAGGTAGGCATGTGACATTCAGGTATACCTGTCAACTGCCCCATTAAGGACATGTTATTTATATACTATGAAACGAAGGTGACCTCGACTATTAACATAACGTGCACATATATCCGACATGCACACGAACACACACGCACACATAGAGATGTCATATATTGTGTTCGACGTGTTTACCTCTCTCCCCTCTCTCTCTCTCTTCTGTCTCTCTCTCTGTCTGTCTCTCTCCCCTCTCTGTCGCTCTCCCCTCTCTGTCTCTCTCCCCTCTCTGTCTCTCTCCCCTCTGTCTTTCTCCTCTCTCTTTCTCTCTCTCTCTCTCTCTCTCTCTTTCGTTCTCCGCTATCTCCCTTCTCTTACTTATGAACAGACAGGATGATGGCCGAATAAGTTGAGCGTCTGTCTTCCGCTTTGGTAGATCGTGGGATTGGAACTCACAGGTTCATACCCTGGTCGAGTCAAACCAATGACCTAAAAAATTATAATTCTCACTTCCTAGCTGGGCACTACACTCGGCATTATTAGGACAGAGCAAGGACTGGTTGGCTCAGTGTCAGGATAATGTGACTGAGTGGGATATCAGGTCATGGTGCTGGCGGCCTGGTCTTCCTGTGGGGCAGCATTATAAATGTTGCCATGAGCGTGCACTGTCACAAGTCGGTACCTGTCCTGATATGACCTTAGATGTTTCCAGGATGTAAAACTCCAGCAACCAACCAACTCTTTTTTCTTACTTACTCGCCTGGCTCTCCCTTTCTCACACAGATTTACACCAGGCTTGCGACCACTTTGTGACAAAAAAATCCAGTGGTCGCAAAAAGGTCTTCATTTGGTTTTCACTGGTCGCCGATCTCCTGCCAACCACTTTGACCGTGAAGACGTTGCAGGTGTTGCATCAACAACCTCCTTGCAACCAAAATGGTCACCAGAAGGTCGCAAAGCGTTTTCATAGGTCGGCGATCAGTTGGGGACCGTGGCACTGCTGTCAACCACCTACAACCACTCAATGATCAGTCAGTCAGTGGTCGGAGAGTGATTTGCGACAAAATCTGCAATAGAACACTGATCGGTCGCAAATCAGTCCCCAACCAATCGCCAACCTGTTTTACCTGGTCTTCGATGGCAGTCACCTATGCCCCCCCCCCCCCCCCCCCCCCCCCCCACTGCGTTTGTTTGCTTTGGTCGCAAAAAGTTGCTGACCACCGGTTTTTGTTCGGTTTTTCTTGTGGTTGCAAGTGGACGAAAGCCTGGTGTGCCAGGGGTCTTAGCCTCTTGCTGTCAGTCCCTGACAATCTTCAACGCTCCCACGCGCCGTACCGTGGTCACTCACGCAGATCACTCACGTGTCTTATATCACTCTTAAGCACTCATTTTAATGCCCTCTCCCTCTCACTCATGCTCCCTCTCCCCCCTCTCTCTCCCCCTCTCTCTCACTCTCTCTCACTCTCCCCCCCTCCCCCTCTCACTCTTTGCCGAACACACACACACACCCACACACACCACACACGCACACACTGCTTTCCCCGTAGTGCCCCACTCTCTTTTCATGCTCCGTAGTTGGAGTGACGTGATGGAGTGTGCTAGGTAGATTGGGTAAATTTGTAAAGACTGCCAATTTTCCAAATTTGTGAAAGGCGTATACTGTCATTACTGACGCAGACGACATTTTCCATTAGCTCGGCGCCGTCCAGGTACCGTTGTCATGGACACGGTCACTTTTGCGCATGCGCTTCTTACAGGTGCAATGTTCGCGCACGAGCGCGCGTGTGTGTGTGTGTAGTAATCGGGGGGGGGGGGGGGTTAAGGCCGTTCTACTATATTTATCCGAGGAGTATAACATAAATATCTTGTTTTTCAAGCAACAGCATGTTATTCCAGTAACACTAGTAACATAGCCATGCCAGTCTATACTGAGTCTGGTTAAAGGTTTTATCCCAATTAAAAAATGTCTATACAGCCCTCGATTAACTACATTGTTAAGAAAGTCATTAGACTTATAGTTATTTGTGTGTGTGTGTGTGTGTGTCTGTGTGTGTGGTAATCTGGGGGGGGCTGGTTTTAAGGCTGTTCTACTATATTTATCCGAGGAGTAAAACATAAATATCTTGTTGTTCAAGCAACAGTGTGTTATTCCAGTAACATTAGTAACATAGCCATGCCAGTCTATACTGAGTCTTGTTAAAGGTTTTATTCCAATTAAAAAATGTCTATACAGCCCTCGATTAACTACATTGTTAAGAAAGTCATTAGACTTATAGTTATTTGTGTGTGTGTGTGTGTGTGTGTGTGTGTGTGTGGTGTGGTGTGTGTGGTGTCATGACTTATATTTCGTGGTGGGTGGTAATCGGGGGGGGGGGGGGGGGATTAAGGCCGTTCTACTATATTTATCCGAGGAGTATAACATAAATATCTTGTTGTTCAACCAACAGCATGATATTCCAGTAACACTAGTAACATAGCCATGCCAGTCTATACTGAGTCTTGTTAACGGTTTTATTCCAATTAAAAAATGTCTATACAGCCCTCGATTAACTACATTGTTAAGAAAGTCATTAGACTTATAGTTATTCTTGTGTGTGTGCGCGTGTGTGTGTGCCGGACATATGGCAGCGTAGTCGGCTAGGGTTGAAGGGGTTTGCCATCTTTGATCTGGGACGACTCCGATCGGGTGGCCTTGACATTGAAACCCACACCTCTGTAATACTTAGGCCGCGCATTTTCAAGGTACATCTCAGAGGCGCCTCGGAGAGCTTCCGGACGTCGCGCTAGTCTGAACGGCATATAGCTGTCGGGTGCCTCGAAAATGGTGGCAGCATCCATAGGGTGCAGCCATTTGCAATTGAAAAGAACTGCTCTGATTGGCTGAAACCACTGAATTCGGCGGCCA
Source organism: Branchipolynoe longqiensis (assembly GCA_030323885.1). Classification (NCBI taxonomy): domain Eukaryota; kingdom Metazoa; phylum Annelida; class Polychaeta; order Phyllodocida; family Polynoidae; genus Branchipolynoe; species Branchipolynoe longqiensis. The sequence continues at coordinate 108,255,127 of CM059186.1, read as the reverse complement.
TTTTGGAGGCGCTTTTTGCGTCCTACCTGAAAAGTGTGATGTCTCTGAGGCGTACCCTGAATGCAAATATGCCAAAAAGATGTTGCGAAGTAGCTTCGGAGTCGACTGTTGGGTCCATGCTAGAGACTGTTGGGTCCATGCTATGTCATACTCCTCACATCAGTGTCCTTATAAAGTTATATGCTGTGTTTTATTTCGCTAAAAATCAGTTTTAATTCGCCATAGTTTCTATGACTATGACTTGGACTAGACGAGATTGCCGAATCAGCGAGAGCGCTGTATGGCTTCCCGTGCGAGAAGTCATAGGTTCAAACCCAGGCAGGGTCAAGCCAGTGGCTTACAAAATTGACACTTGTCACTACCTAGCCTGGCACTCGGAATTACTAGGGTATAGCAAGGACTGGTTAGCTCAGTATCAGGATAATGTGACTGAATAGGATATCGGGTCATGGTTTTCCAGACGGGGGGGCGCAGCACTAGAAAGTCTCCATGATTGCACACTGTCACAAGTCGGTGCCCGATCTGTATGACCTTAGATATTGCCCGCCTGTAAAACAACAAACAACAACTGGTGCGGTATTCTAGTTACATTGTGAAGCATTTATTCTGTTCCATATACACTACTGTTTGTCATGAGATTGAATTGTGTACATAAATCCTCACCCCCGCCAGGGATTTGCAATGAATCCACACGATTTCAGTCCTGTTAAAGGCATATTTGGTCTTTATATTTCTTCTAGCATAAAATATACAGCTACTAGAAACTTGACTGGGGTTTGATTCAAAACTGTCATGAATACCCCATTGGATATCTCCAATAATGCTCCCTAACGGACCAGTCCATGCCCCTGGAGTGGAGTTCAAATGTTTCCATTCTGGCATGTCAATTAGAGAACAAATCTGAGAACACGCCATTAGCCATTAGAGGGTTTCGGTGTGTCGACATGTTGCCCACCAAGAATGGTAATTGTGGATCATGAAGCTCCTGGGTAGCTCTGAGATAAATGCGCTTGCAAATTACTAACAAATGCTGCAAGACAATAAACCACAAACTAACGACTGAAGATGTTCAGCATTGAAAACAAGTTCTATCAAGAACTTTTATGATATGGACAGGGTAAGTAAGCCATCAATAAACAAACGAAAAAACCCACACAAAAAAAACAACTAACAAAGTAAAGAGCATTGAAGGCGTTGGGGTCTTTAAATTCACAATTAGTCAAAGAAAAGGTATTATATTTTGTCAGGAAGATGACTTTTCTCACCAGGGATGCGAATTTCCCGACTTTTAGCATAGGTGTCAACCCCCCAGGAATGAAAACGGTAGTCTAAGATTGTAAAAACCGTAGTCTTTACGGCCAAAACGTAGTACGCCCACCACGAGTCAATTTCTGCGCTTACTTTGGCAGCTCAATGTTATTCCCCGATATAGTTTGTGTTTTAAAATATGTAGTCGAACAAGTTGGAAGCAGCCATACAAAATAACAATCCTTTTTTAGTTATGATATGATATATATATATAAAATATATATTTGTTTTTTACAAAAAAAGAAAAAAAAAGTTGCATTCATATTATGTCAGTAGTAAGAAATAAACAATCCATAATAATTATTATAAATAATTGAGAGTTCAAATACGCTGAAAACCGTATGGTTTGCTCACCTATGGCCGTAGTTGTAATTTTACGTGTAAAACCATAGTCTTTACGGCCAAAATGTAGTACTTGACAGGTATGCCCTGCCCACCACCAGTCAATTTCTGCACTTACTTTGGCAGCTCACTGTTATTCCCCGATATAGTTTGTGTTTTAAAATATGTAGTGGAACAAGTTGGAAGTAGCCATACAAAATATCAATCCTTGTTTAGTTATGATATGATATATATTGATATATATATTTGTTTAAAAAAAATAAAAAATAGTTACATTCATATTATGTCAGTAGTAAGAAATAAACAATCCATAATAATTATTATAAATAATTGAGAGTTCAAATACGCTGAAAACTGTATGGTTTGCTCACCTACGGCCGTAGTTGTAATTTTACGTGTAAAACTGTAGTCTTTACGGCCAAAACGTAGGACTTGACAGGGAATTGATTTTGACACTTGCCAATCGGCAGTTTCCCGACTTTTGAGCAATGACCTACCTTTTTTAGATCTGACTTGTTCTCATTCGTATGTTTCCGAATAGCAACAAGTTGATCTTCAACATTCAGTTTGACTCACTAGTCGACCACTATAGATCATGCCAGAAATAACTTCCAGGGAATTAGTAGTTTCAAAAACACTTCAATCATGAGTTTTGAAATACTAGGGACTCAAACCCCATATTAGAGCGATAGTATGTTCATTATAATTTATTTGACTAGAATTCAAAATTTAACCATTTTGAGTGATATTAAGTAAAGAAATGTAAGTGTAATTTTAGAAATCGTCAGAATATCAACAAAGTGAGTGATATTTACACTGACTGGCAAGCTCGATATAATTTTATCAGACTGGGCAGCCCACTCACTCACTGGTCATCATAATGGATATGTCCATAAAGAATGCGTTGTCAATGCGGTTTAGACATTTAATACGTGGAGGTTATGCGAGCCCATCTAGTATCTAGGATCAAATTGGTATGTTCTATAACCTGACTTTTATCTTTAATTCTTCAGACTTTCCGCCCAGTTGAGACACCACGTTAAATCTCCAGATGCATTGTTTACCGATGAACAGAAGGTAAGTAGTACTGAACCCATGGTTCCGTCCTGATATTACCATATATGTTGCTAGGACGTAAAACCCCAATAAACACCTGAACCCTGGATTAAAGTTCCACAGAGAGCTCAATTCATTCGGCCATCCCGTCTGGTCCTTGATTGTGGAGTTTCTACGTTTGACGCTGCACCATATGGTGCTTTAAAGGGGAAATGCATAGAAAACGAACAATGTCCGGTTTGTGTCCGTACAAGTTTTGAACATGCACAAAACTAGGAACGGATGCCGCCGGATTGATGTCTACAGTTCTTGTCCTGTTTGATTTTGTTTCGTCCGTTGGCTATCCGTTCATGTCTGTTTGTAGACCTGATCTCGCAACACTTTGACACATTTTAATACATTTTGATACTTATCACCACCGGACTAGACAATTCTGTCCATTGCTCAATCCGGCATAGTGTGACAGGCACTTAAAAAGGTCTATAGAAGTCTTCTTTCTCAAATACTGGACGCGGTGGCCGAATCGGGAGAGCGCAAGCTTCCCGTGCGGAAGGTCGGGAGGGAGTTTAATTCTCGGTCGAGTAAAACCAATGACTTAATACATAATACTAAGAATAGTAGGATAGGGCAAGGACTGGTTAGCTCAGTATCAGGATAATGTGACTGAGTGGGATATCAGGCCATAGTGCTGGTGGGCTGGTCTCCCAGTGGGGCAGCACTACAAAAAGTCGCCATAAGTGTGCACTGTCACAAGCCAGTACCCATCCTGATATGACATTAGATGTTGCCGGGACGTAAAGCTCCATTCAACAACAACAGCAACAACAATCTTTCTCAAATTTCCCACACTGACACCAAACTGAAGAGAGAGACAAAGATAGCTCGCTGCTGTTGATGTTCCTATGGAGCCATGGCCGCGTTCAGGGTCCGTCTCGGAGGCGCCGCGGCGACATCTCGGCGATGCTTTTTGGTCTATTTGCGTTCAGGGTCCGTCTCGGCGACGTCTCGGAGACACCTCCCTTTTCAGGCAGGAGACAAAATGCGCCTCGAAAATGGCCGCCACATGCAGTGGTTTCATCCAATCAGAGCGCAGCATTTCGATTGCAAATGGCCGCCGCCTATGGGGGCGGCCATTTAGAGACAAGAAACTGCCTTTGTCGTTCAGACTAGCGTGACGTCACGGGCGCCTCCAAGGCGCCTCCGAGACGGACCCTGAACGCCGCCCTGGTGGCATTGTCCGTTCGACTGGCTTCTACAATGCGTGTGCTTTGGCGAAATTGGTGATTGTTTTGTGTAGATGTCAAGGCCGACAACAATCGACCTGTACACCCTCGTGTATGGATCCATGGTAAAAAAATCACGCTGAAATATGGCGGGGCAGTGAAGCACGGCAGCCACACAGTGGCCAGCACTGCCCGAGTTCCACCACCACTTCACTGGTAGTCTTTCTCTTCTTTTGTTGTTGTTGTTGTTGTTGTTGTCGGTACAATTATTGGAATGATAAAAAGAAGGCATGGAAAAAGCAATTACTCCCAAATATATGTGCATGTACACAAAATCTAATTCTCACGCTTTTTATCATTTCTTCCCACCCCTAATTTCTCTCTCTCTCTCTCTCTCTCTCTCTCTCTCTCTCTCTCTCTCTCTCTCTCTCTCTCTCTCTCTCTCTCTCTCTCTCTCTTGCGCGTGCGCTCTCCCTCCCTCCCCCTTTCTCTCCCCCTTTCTCTCTCTCCCTTGGTCTCTGTCTCTCTCTAGCTCTTGCTCTCTCTTTTTCAATCGCGTTCACTCTCCAATCTTGTCTTCTGTCTTCTCTCCACTCCATCTCTCGCTCCCTACCGGACGTGGTGGCCGAATCTGTAGAGCGCAGGCTTGCCATGTGGAAGGTCAGGAGTTCGAATACCAGCCAAATGAAACCAATGACTTATCAAATTGGATGTTGTTGCTATCTAGCCTGGCGCTCGCCATTAATAGGATAGGACAAGGACTGATTAGCACAGTATCAGGATAATGTGACCTGTGGGATATTGGGTCATGGTGCCAGTGGCCTGGTCTGCCAGTGGGGCAGCACTGTAAGGTTGACATGAGTGTGCACTGTCACAAGTTGATACTTGTCCTAATATGACCTTGGATGTTGCTAGGATGTAGAGGAACAACAAACAGACAAATCCCTCTCCCTGTCCCCCTGTCTCTCCCTCTCCCTGTTCCTCTGTCTCACTCTCTCCCTCTTTATGTACACACAGTCAAATACACACACACACGCACATGCACACGCACGCGCGCGTGCACACACACAAACACACGTGGATAACGAGTAAATACAAAAACAGGAGTGCTCGTTGGAGTCATTCTTTGCTAAACTCAGAGGTGGGGTGAGTGGGTCGGGTCGGGGTTGTTAGTTCTGTGCAGGGGGGGGGGGGGTAGAGTTTTTTGATTTACTGATGGCGGATTTGGTGTGTGAGAGTGGGGAGTTGGGGGAGGTAGGGGAGTCTGTGTGTATCTTGTCAATATTCACAAAGCCACTCTGCTCGGCGCCGGGAGGCCGAATCTATATTTGACCAGATAGATGTCGGGAGCACGCAGTCTGTTTTGTGGGGTTTTTTTTTTTGGGGTAAATGAATTTTATTCATATATATCGTTTGTCAGTGCCGTAGCATTGGTTTTCTGTTTCATTACAGCATGGACTAGCCTTTAAACACAAACCAGACGGGATGGCTGAATGATTTAGAGCGTCCGTCTCCCATGCTGGTAGATCGTGGGGTCGTGGGTTCGAGTCCCAGTCGAGTCAAACCAATGACTTTAAAATTGATACTTGTCGCTTCCTAGCCAGGCGCTTGGCATTATTAGGATAGGGCAAGGACTGGTGTGCTCAGTGTCAGGATAATGTGACTGAGTGGGATACCAGGTCATGGTGCCAGTGGCCTGGTTTCCCAGTGGGACAGCACTATAAAGTCGCCATGAGTGCGCACTGTCACAAGTCGGTACCCATCCTGATATGACCTTAGATGTTGCTAGGACGTAAAACAACAACAAACAAACTTAAACACAAATCTATTATTCGTCCCCCCACCCCCATTTCACCGATATGCATGTGTATTGTGTAGTGAACTGAGGGTGCACTCACAACTGCTACACACCGGATGAGGTGGCCGGTTCGATAGGAGCCCAGACTTCCCGTTTGGAAGGTCGGGAATTTGAATCCAGATCGAGTTTATCAGACATAGTTTGAAATTTCAATATATTTATACATTTAAAGCTCCATAATTGTGTACTACATCCTTCATTGAATAAATTTAACTTTAAAATGTGTATGGCTTTAAAATTAATATGTTTTATATTTTGAATTGACTTTTGAATACAGCAGGAAGATAAAATTGATGATAATGAAAAGCAAATCTTATATTAGATTAAAGGGCTCAAGAATAGTGTCGTGGTGGTGATGAAAATGGGAAATATTGCGCCTAGAGCCTTACTCGAACCCACATCTCTGGATTCCGGGCCAGTGTGCTAACCATTACACCACCTAGGCTGCCTGATATCACCACACTACCCATGCCTACCCATGCCTACCTGTCTATGTGGTTACTTGCCTGAGAGGTCAGTGCAGACTACAACACTTATCCCCCTGGAATTGTAAGTCTTTCAATGCGTACAATTACATACATACAGGCAATGCACTTACATACAATGATACATGCACAGGGTAGGTGCAACAGCTATACAGCGCATAGCTTGTACAGGATCATGGTAACGGCAACAAGTGTTATGGGTGTGATGCAAATGGGAAATATTGTGCCTAGAGCGGGACTCAAATCAACATCTCTTTGCATTCCGGGCCACTGTGTTAACCATTACACCACCTACGCTCCCTGATATCATCACACTACTCAAGCCTACCTGTCTATGTGGTTACTTGCATGAGAGGTCAGTGCAGACTACTACAATAGTATTTATTTAAGAGCGGGATGGCCGAATGAGTTAGAGCATCCGTCTCCCGTGTTGGTAGACCATGGGATCGTGGGTTCGAACCCTAGTCGAGTTAAACCAATGACTTTAAAAAATTGATACTTGTCGCTTCCTAGCCAGGACCTCTGCATTATTCGGATAGGGCAAGGACTGGTTGGCTCAGTGTCAGGATAATGTGACTGAGTGGGATATCAGGTCATTGTGCTGGCAGCCTGGTCTCCCAGTGGGACAGCACTATAAGGTCGCCATGAGTGCACACTGTCACAAGTCGGTACCTGTCCTGATATGACCTTAGATGTTGCTAGCACGTAAAACAACAAACAAACGGTAGATACTGTTTGTTTGGTCTGCATCAATTAGACATTTAATCAATGTTCTTCTAAGTATCTGGACATTGATATGAATATCACCATAGATACTGTATGGTCTGCACCATTTAGACAGGTAATCAATGTTCTTCCAAGTAAGTGGACATTAATATGAATAACGCCATAGACACGGTGTTTCCACACCATTTAGACATTTAATTAGTGGGGGTTTTCTTCTCTGTATCAGGATATTGACCTGAATATAGCTGCACATACTGTGTGGTCTGCACCATTTAGACATTTAATCAAGTATTCGTCCATGGTTCCAAAAAGTATGAATGTTAATCGATAGACGTTCGATATTGCTTTGCCTGTAAATAATTGTATCCGCATAAAAGAATAAAATGGAATGGTGGGGGAAGGTGGGGGGGGGGGCATGGATGCAAAGGGGATTTTATAGGGCTGTGACACTATGACGTAAGAGCCAACATAAGCCTGGCGTAGGTCACTTTTCGTCATTATGTTGGGTTATGATGACGTTAGAATGATGTTAGACTGACGTCAAGCTACGTCACGTTACATCATGTTACGTCAGCGCGCGTCAAGGTTTTCAACATGTCCAAAACTTTCGACATAGCTCGACGTGATGATCTGACATTCGGGTGACGTCACACTCACGTTACGCCAACGTTAGACGTGCGGGAGGGATGCGTCGGCTACGTTAGATCAATGGTGCGTTGGTTGGTTGGTTGTGGATTGGTTGGTTGGTTGTTGGTTGGTTGTGGATTGGTTGTTGGTTGGTTGTGGATTGTTGGTGGTTGATTGGTGGTTGGTTGTGGATTGGTTGTTGGTTGGTTGGTTGGTTGGTTGATGGTTGGTTGTTGATTAGTTGTTTGTTTGGTTGTCAGTTGGTTGTGGATTGGTTGGTTGATTGTTGGTTGGTTGTGGATTGGTTGGTTGGTTGTGGATTGGTGGTTGGTTGTTGGTTGGTTGTGGGTTGGTTGGTTAGTTGTTGGTTCATTGTGGATTGGTTGGTTGGTTGTGGGTTGGTTGGTTGGTGGTTGGTTGGTTGTGGATTGGTTGTTGGTTGGCTGTTGTTGGTTGGTTGTTGTTTGGTTGGTTGTTGTTTGGTTGGTTGGTTGTGGATTGGTTGGTTGGTGGTTGATTGGTGGTTGGTTGATTGTTGGTTGGCATGACGCTAGGCCGACGTTACGGTCACGTCCGACTCACGTCAAGTATGCCGCATCGACGTACAACTTGTGCCGCAATTTGCATACTACGCCGACAACTTCGACGTAATATAATTATTTTCACGTTATGCCTATGCTGACATCGTTACGTTGTAGTGTGACAGGGCCATTACAGACTGGAGGCATTGACTGGTGATTTTACCATTAACTTATGATTAAGGTGATTTATCACATCCCAATCGATGTACCGAGTGGGGAATTATTCTGCTCAAATAGACCATTATTATTTATGGTCGAGTATTGAGCTTTGCTATTAAAATAATAAATGTTGTTTCGATTTTTAAAAGAGGAGGGGAAAAAAAGGTGAAACGCCTAGTTGTGGCACCGTGTTTCATGGTGTTGTTTATTCAGGAAATTCGCTAATTAAATATTATCTCTTCTTAATTTCAAAATAAAAGTGGTGCTGCCGGTATCGACTTGTGACTGCGCCCTCATGGAGACTTTATAGTGCTGCCCCACTGTTAGATCAGGCCACTGACACCATGACCCGATATCCCTCTCAGTCACATTATCCTGACACTAAGCCAACCAATCCTTAATATATTCTAATAATGCCAAGCGCCTGGCTTGGAAGTGACAAGTATCAATTTTTAAGTCATTGTTTTGACTCAACAAGGGTTCAAACTCGCAGGTTTGAATCCCACGATCTACCAAAATGGAAGATGGATGCTCAACTCATTCGACCATCCCGTCTGGTGCTAGGTGTGATTAAGAGTGGTTTAAAAAAAAGTTATTTACAAAATATTGTTATCTTTATTAAAGGCTTCTTTCATATGGGGTTAAAAAAAGTGTGTGACAATGTGTCGCGATGCTAAACAAAGACCTATTGCAAAGAATTAAAGAAGAATATTTCTTTTTAATTTAAAAAAAGATTTTAAATTAAAAAAGCAAAGAGGGGGCAAATTTCCTCAATGCCCTAGATGCGTGTGGTGAATATTGAAGATTGTGTTGTAGTTGTACGGCCTGAAGTGGAGAGCCCGGGTATCGTTCTGACTCCCCTTTTCCTGGGGTATTGATGGAAGTATTGATTGCATTAAACATTAACAACGCTGTGGCCGGCAGGTGGGGCGGTGAGTTCTCCTTCTGCTGGAACCAGCACGTGAGAACTGTTCATTTAATATCTCAACAGTCTACACAATCATGTGAAGCCTACTTCATTGCATGCCTGGGAACATCTGGGGAAATTAGGGTTGATTGGTTGGTTGGTTGTTGGAGTTTTACATCTTGACAACATCTACGGTTATATGAGGACGGGTACTGACTTGTGACAGTGCGCAGTCATGGCGACTTTATGTTTTCCCACTGGGAGAATAGGCCACCAGCACCATGACCTGATATCCCACTCAGTCACATTATCCTGACACTGAGGCAACCAGTCCTTGCCTATCCTAATAATACCGAGCACATGGCTAGGAAGCCACAAGTATAAATTGTTATGTCATTGGTTTGACTCGACCAGGGTTCGAACCTATGAGTTCGAATCCCACGATCTACCAAAATGGAAGACAGACGCTTAACTCATTCGGCCATCCCGTCTGGTCGGGAAATTAGGGTCAAACATTTGGGGAAGAAGAAAAAAAGGAGGGTGCAGGCAATAGGAGGGAGGGGGGGGGGGCTTTAAAGCTGTATAGTCCAATGAAAGCATGACATTTTCTCAACCAAACCACTGGCATAGCTTTTTTTGGTACATTAGTTATTTAAGCAGGGGAAATTTCAGTCGCAGACGACTGGTCTTCCTCATTCCACTGCTCCTTGCCCTATCCTAGTAATGCCGAGCGTCTGGCTAGGAAGCGACAAGTATCAATCAAGTCATTGGTTTGACTCGACCAGGATTCGAACCCACGATCTACCAACACGGGAGACGGACGCTCTAACTCATTCAGCCATCCCGTCTTTGATTCTGTATATAAGCTTAGATATTCTATCCTAGCTCCATCCCACTGATCAGTCAGTGTAGACTGTCCTTGGAGAGAGTTCCACTATCCTTGTCGTGACTGTATTTATTATCTCCTACTTGGTTGTCGATTTCCGCTTTCTTTTCTACTCGATCGCTTTCATCCTTCATCCCATAAAACCGCTGTGACTGTGTACTATGACAAGTCGGTTCTAAACTCATCTGTTGTGAACTCAGATGTGACTAAGAAGTAAAGCTATTATCAATCAATCAACTTTCGTTGGTGTCTCACATATCCATATATTTTCACAAGCATGTTTGAAACACTCTGCATGACCGGACGCGTTGGCTGAATCGGTACAGCGCAGGCTGCCCGTGCAGAAGGTCCTGAAGGGTTTTCTAATCCTAGCCGTTTCTAACCAATGACTTATCAAATTGATGCTTGTCGCTACCTAGTCTGGCACTCGCCATTAATAGAGTAAGACAATGACTAATTTGCACAGTATCATGATAATGTGACTGTGAAGGATATCAGGTCATGGTGCTAGCCGCGCCTGGTCTCCCAGTGGGGCAGCACGATAAAGTCGTCATGAGTGTACACTGTTGCAAGTCGGTGCCCATCCGGATATGACCTTAGATGTTGCTAAGATCTATAACAACAACATTTGCCATGATATTCATATAACTTATATAAGTCAACTGAAATCATGTTTTCTGTTTCAGAAAATTGTAGCCAAGGTGGCAGCCTGCCTGGACATGCGCAGTAAAGCATTGCAGGTAAGGCCCGACCGACATAACGGACGTTTAGCGGACTGACCTAAATAACTGTTTTCTTTAAGCTATGAACCATATTTAAAGTTGCATAGTCCAATGGTCTTTTGAAATAAATATATTAGGTTGATCAATATAATCTACCTTACTTTTGTTTGAAGTAACTTGTGTTTTAAATGGCTAACTTTATAGAGATATTTGAAGTGCAAACGTCCTAAATTAATGTTGGTACTCACACCGAAACTCTGACACCATAGGCTTCTGCAGTAACAGGTTCTATTAAATTGCCTCAGTATTCTGCAGTAACAGGTTCTTAAATTGCCTCAGTATTCTGCAGTAACAGGTTCTATTAAATTGCCTCAGTATTCTGCAGTAACAGGTTCTATTAAATTGCCTCAGTATTCTGCAGTAACAGGTTCTTAAATTGCCTCAGTATTCTGCAGTAACAGGTTCTATTAAATTGCCTCAGTATTCTGCAGTAACAGGTTCTATTAAATTGCCTCAGTATTCTGCAGTAACAGGTTCTTAAATTGCCTCAGTATTCTGCAGTAACAGGTTCTATTAAATTGCCTCAGTATTCTGCAGTAAGAGGTTATATTAAATTTCCTCAGTATTCTGCAGTAACAGGTTCTTAAATTGCCTCAGTATTCTGCAGTAACAGGTTCTATTAAATTGCCTCAGTATTCTATTTTTTTGTGGCTGCAAATGTTTGGTAAGTGCACCAGTATCTAACTTCTAGGTTAGCTATGTAGAATCTAATGTAAGTAATTGTTTTGGTTTTGAAAATGTGATGATTTCATCGGACTATGCAGCTTCAATGGTGAAGAGGATGGAGTGGGTGGGGGAGGGGGTTACTGTTCTAATGAAGCACTTAATCCGGGGTGGCTATTAAGTATTATTCGAAGAAATACGGTACACCTGCATGAATGGCTTTGACTTTCTCTTCAGCAACCGGGGAAGATGGAAGGCGTGACCTTGGATGACCTCAAACAAGTAGAACGACGTAAGTACGATCTAGCTTTGGCTGCCGTTACATCTCAGAACACTCGACTTAATTATGCCTAATAGAGTCAGCTGGTTCAGTCTATTCGACATGTTTGTGAATGTTTGTGAAAAGCAGCAAGGGCGACTTCCGGAAACTATAGACTAATCAAATTCAACTCCATAAATCATGCTAAGCTAAATATGCGTGTACACATTAGAATTTGTACCACCCTATTACCACTTAGTTTTTAGGCTCCTTCTCTTATTAATTTAAAAAAAAAAAAATTCTTGTTATTATTAGATGAAGCTTATGCTACCTTGCTTTGTCGGGAGGACCAAGTAGACCTCACTCGATGCTGCCTTGGTTATTCTTGGCTGACTTATTATGCATTTTTACTCAAGGGAGAACATGTAATGCATGAGCAAATTTTAGAGTTCATAAGAAGAAATTGGACTGTATTGCTTTCTGTAATTTTGCTGTTTTGTGAGTACAATTTTGCTGTCATTTGGCACAAATTTAACCACTTTAAAATTGCTTCTGTGATCGTTTTGTTGTTGCAGTCATTTAACATAAATCTGATCATTTCAGATTTTTATGGAATTTTGAAACTTCAACTCTGAGATATGCACAACATATAAACCTTCATATGAATATGGATTCTGCTACTAGCTGGAATGTTTTCTGCTATTATTTTGAATGCTTTCACTTTCGGTTTCCATATCACTAAAGTGGTACACAGTTTCTGAGAACGACCCATTTACAAAACTAAATAGGTTTACAAATATTGAGAAAATGGTCGCTCATGGTCCTGGAAAAATGTTGGAAAGTGATGGTTTACGGTACTGAAGAGTTTTGTTTGACTAAAAATGAATTAAAAAAAGTGTAGGAATGCTCATGAACTAATATGTTGGCAAACGTGTTGTTCCCACGTCGCAGGCCTGAAGAACCTTGTTACTGAGGAGTCCCGGGACTTCCCCGTTCAGGTGGCCGGCATCCCCATTTCTCCCGCCCGCCATCCCCGGTCCCTTGATGAGGACGCGCACTCGGACGCAGAACAAGTCGTTGTCACGTGTGTAGCCTTTTGTATTGTGCATTTTTTGTTTTTATTTTCAAGTGATTCCAGTTAGCAGAGGTGAAAGATCTCCGCCATTTCGTGGTTTTCCACGCTAAATGTTTTAGTTTTTTTACCAATTAACGTTAACAAAATGTCAGTATATATATGAGAGAAATTGGTTAGTCCGAATCCTGTTCTTGTATAACTAACTTATTAACAATTTATTTACTTTTATTTATGCATAGAATTTTAAATAAAGGTCAATAAATAAAGTAGCTCCATGAAGCTTTTAGTATAATTTATGGTGGATCTCAGTATGTGTGTATGTTAGGAAGGGGGGAGAGATAGAGCGAGTGAGAGAGATAGAGCGAGGCAGAGATATAGAGCGAGGCAGAGATAGAGCGAGGCAGAGAGATAGGGCGAGGCAGAGAGATAGAGCGAGACAGAGAGATAGAGCGAGGCAGAGAGATAGAGCGAGGCAGAGAGATAGAGCGAGGCAGAGAAATAGAGCGAGGCAGAGAGATAGAGCGAGGCAGAGAGATAGAGCGAGGCAGAGAGATAGAGCGAGGCAGATAGATAGAGCGAGGCAGAGAGATAGAGCGAGGCAGAGAGATAGAGCGAGGCAGCTAAATAGAGCGAGGCAGAGAGAGATTGGTTGCATAAACCCCAAACTCAAGGTGTATTTTATAGTGGGGTATTTATGGTATACAATGCACTTGTATTTGTGTTTTTATATATATAGTGTCACAATAAAAACGATGTGATGAATTGAGGTGTCAATTTGTGTCTGGCATTGTACATTTGCTTAGGTTTGATTTAAATTGAATATTTAAATCTTCAAATGTATCAATAAAAAGCCGAATTCAAGTGTGTTAAAAACACATTTCACATTAGTGCTGTGCACTTAATAGTCTTAAACTCACTATAATGCTTTGTTGGTTAATGGTTTTAGCCCAGACAGCACACAGTCGTCGGCCCGACGGCGGCCGCTCCGGCGGCCCGACGGTGGAAAACGCCGTCGGGCCGACGTTGTTTTGTCCAACCTCCCGCCGTCGGCGCGACGGCGGCTGCCGCCGACGCCGTCGGGGCGACTGCCGCCGTCGGCCCGACGGCGCCGGACGCCGTCGCCCCGACGCCGTCGGGGCGACGGCGCCAAACGCCGTCGGGCCGACATTGTTTTGTCCAACCATACACCGTCGCCCCGACGGCGGCTGCCGCCGACGGCCCGACGGCGCCAAACGCCGTCGGGCCGTCGTTGTTTTGACCCGACGAGCCGAGAAGACGCTGTCACTATAGTGTCAATACGTACAGGTGCAAAAATATTAGTTTTATTCAAAATCAATAGAAATCGAGAACCCATACGTAATAAATGTAATATAGTCTGTACGTGTTGACACTATAGTGACAGTGTCTTCTCGGAAAAACCAAGATGGCGGTCCTTCGTCAACATTCCGTACGGTTCAAATCGTATTAACACGAATAATTCCATTAATACATCGTAATAAATTACAAAACTTTTACAAAATAATCTAAACATAGTAATAAACAAACCTGTGAAATAATTCCTTAAAATTCCTGGTATTTCTGGAGTTATTGGGAGAAAAAGAACACTGATCAACGATCGCACGTGTTGTGCTGGCGACTCGAGCCGGGATTCGAAGTAAACAAACCGTATCGGACGATTCAAATCGTATTAACACGAATAATTCCATTAATACTTCGTAATAAATTACAAAACTTTTACAAAATAATCTAAACATATTAATAAACAAACCTGGTAAATGATTCCTTAAAATTCCTGGTATTTCTGGAGTTATTGGGAGAAAAAGAACACTGATCAGCAATCGCACGTGGTCCGCGGGCGACTCGAGCCGGAAAGCAAATTTAAAGAACTGCGCAGGCGCGGCCCACCACCGTCGAGCCGACGATGGCCCGACGGTATCCCAAGTGTGGAAAATGAATGCAAACCTGCGTCGGCCCATCACCGTCGGGCCGACGGTGGCCCGACGGTGAATCAAAAGTGAGAGGTTCTTAATCACCTTTTGGTTTCTTTATTAAATGGACATTACAATAGTACCCACCAGCCACGAAAGAAAAAGTCAAATAAGAAAAGGTAATATGTATGCTCTGTTAATAAATATGTCAACATCTAAGAATAATACAAATCTCTATCTAGCATGGTTGAGTTAAGAATCTAATATGATCATTCCGATGAAAAATGAGTATTTCTTCCATTGAAATTTGCACATATGAGATTTCCTTTTCATTTCTGTCAGTTTGAATGCAAAGGATTCTGTTTAATTTGTAGGTTTTTATTAATGAATTAGTTCTGCATTTTCTCAACCATGTGCAGACCACTTTCTACCATTTGATAAGAGTAATTTACATGCATTATGGTGTTAAGTAATGTATTATGTAAGCACCAAGCATCTTGTTTATATTGTGCACACAGCTGGACTAATATTCAGAGTTGAAAGATCTCCGCGATTTCGCGGATTTCCAAAAAAAAATTATATTCACCCATTATTGGTTAGTTTGAATCCTGTTCTTATATGACCTTAGATGTTGCTAGAACAGAAAACCAAAAGAAGAACGAGTTAGTTATGGGCGATAATATAGGCATAACAAGGATAGTTGAAGCTTGACTTCCAGTATTTTCCCGCAATTCCCTGACAGTGCTAATCCTATAGGGGGTGGGGGGTGGGGGGAGTAAATCCGCGTTTTCGCGGAAATTCTGCGTGAGTATAATAACCTCGGTTTGATTTCCGCGTTTTTTGTGGGAGACCACTTTCATCCCTGAATATTGACCCTTCTAATGACACTGTTTTCATATACAAAAACAAACAAATACTTAAACCTAAATTCAGTTTCTAGCATGGGCTTGGAATGTAGAGTACATGGATAATATGTTAATATAGTGTTGCATATATATTGCCTTGATAGTAGTGTGCTTCCTGCTTTGTCAAATGGCACTAGCTCCATGTGAAGTATAACGTTTTGGCAAATAATGAATTGTTCATGTTTTTAAAACATGGGTAATTTAGCACGCGAAGAAGACAGCATTCGTTACTAAGGACACGTAATGCGCCACCTATCGTATTATAGCAGAACAATTTAAATCGGCCGCTGATTGACGCGCCGCCTACCTTTAAAGACATTCAAAATATTGAATCGAATACTCGAGATGTTCTCACTTCCTCCTGAACTTTCAAAACGATAACATCCATTCTCTACGCTCCTGAACTTTGCCATCCCACCCATTCCAGCATTTAAAGACTAAACGGGTAGGGTTAAGCGTCTTCAAACCTTGAGTGATACATTACTGACTACTGACAAATAAATGCCACCTTAGATATACTTGTCTGTCTCGCCGTCTTAATTATTCAGTACATGTGTGGTATAATAGATAAAACGCATGATGAATTTACCAACATGTAGGGATATGTTGAAGTTTTCATGAGTAGTTACAGTCATTTGAGAGGGACCAAATGCTCAGGCACATTTTAAATCACTCCGCCCACCCTCTGGGATATGTGTCTGAGTGTCCTGACACATTCTGCTAGAATATGTAGATTTCATGGACTTATGCCAACAACGTTTTAATATAAATAACACGCAAGACAGGTATTCTGACTTCCACTGGTCCCTTAGTAATATCCCAGTCACAGTACTGCCTGTGACCACTTTGCGACCACAAAAAAGGTGGTCGCAAGTGGTTGCAAAGTGATCCTCAGTGGTTGCTGACCTTCTTGCGACCATTTTAGTCCCAAGGAGGTTGCAGCTACTGCACTAAGAACCTCCTTGTGACCAAAATGGTTGCTTAGAGGTCAGCGACCATTGCTTTGGTCACCCACAGGTCGGCAACCATTGCTTTGGTCGGAAGGAGGTCGCTGGTGACTGTATGTTCTTTGGTCCAAAGTGGTTGCAAGCCGTAGTGTGATTGGGGCTTAAAGAGTGTAGATGTGACTGCAGTTTGCCAAGTCCTAGCTACAACTTACCTGACCGGAGGCGGGGATGGTCCCCCTCTCCCAGCCCTTTCCTTCACTATAGACCCTATGTTTATAATCATTTTGCACCTATAACCAATTGCCTCCAGATGACCAAACTCAGTAGAATTATTGTATTGCATTTTGTTTCTAATGTAGATTGAAGTCAAATTTTAATAAATAATGTAGATGATAAAATATCACTTCTGGTGTCATGGTATGTGTGTATTCACAACCTCCGCCACCTTCTGCTATGTAACTATGACCCAGTGTGCTGGTCAGAGTTAAAGTCCTTCCTGAGGGACCAGCAGAACTCGGAATACCCATACTGGGAGAAAAGAAAACCTAGCTGAGATGTAACATCAAAGGTATTTTTTTTATATCCTTTACGAGAAAATGTCGATTTAAATTGAGGCAACATTGTGATTAAGAATACATCAACTGGTCATGTCAGCCAAAGTAAATCCAACATGGTCAATCTGATTAACGACTAAATATACTAGAGTTAACCACTCATCACAGTTCATCATTCACACTAACAACCGTTTTAATTTTCTGGAATCCAACTGCATTGGGTGTATTTCTATATGAGGTATGTCATGAAACTGACAGCAATAGCTCCAAATGGGAGCAGTGGAATAACAATGATTACCTACTTCAATTGAGATCTCTCCTGATTCTTATAGCTGCATACATAGTCCGATGAAAGCTTCACATTAAAAAAAACTAAAACATTCACCTAAATTTGATCCTACATATACAAATTAGATACTGGTGCATCTCTTACATATTTGCTGCTGCATAGAAAGTACTAAGTCACTAAATACTAAGATACTAAGTCAATATAATAGAACCAGTCACTGCTGAAGCCTATCATGTCCCACATTTCGACATAGAGCTTGTATGTTTTCATTTTAAATATCTCCCCAAAGTTAACCCTTTAAAGTAAAACTTACTTCAATCTAAAGTAAGTAAATTATAATGATTAACACCCAACCCAATGTATTTAACTTTAAAATATATATATATAGGGGAAACTCAAGACCATCGGACTATGAAACTTTAAACAATATTGAAACAAAGAAGCAAAGGGGTAAGAAAGTAAATTTAAATCTGGGTTTAGCAGCTATTAATGGAACAGCATAGAGCTCCACTTATTCAGGTGCAGTCAAACTGAATGAATTTAAAACTTAATCATGACGTTTCATATTTTATTTTTAGGTGCAATGACGATGAAAAAGACGACCCCTTTGTAGAGAAATGTAAGTTATTTAAGCCACAGTAAGAAATATACCTTAGTTCTTTTAATGTCCTTATTTAAATATGAATGTCTCTTTTGCTTAGTAGCTAGTGGTGGGGGGTAATTCATTAGTTAAGCTAGAGATCATGATGACATGAGATGAGAAGCCTCAAGGAGGTGGTGTGTAGTCATTGTCCAGCTTCTCCAGTTTCTCTGACAGATCTCTGAGTTATATCACTCTGAGGGACGAAGCCGCTTTAATCTATTCAAGACGCCACCTACCGGATCGTCTCTACACCAGTGCCTGTGCCTACTTGCTGATTTAATCCATTCAAGACGCCACCTCCCGGATCATCACTACACCAGTGTCGGTGCCTACTTGCTGATTTGATCCATTCAAGATGCCATCTACCAGTTCGTCACTACACCAGTGTCTGTGCCTACTTGCTGATTTAATCCATCCAAGACGCCACCTACCGGATCGTCTCTACACCAGTGCCTGTGCCTACTTGCTGATTTAATCCATTCAAGACGCCACCTCCCGGATCATCACTACACCAGTGTCGGTGCCTACTTGCTGATTTGATCCATTCAAGATGCCATCTACCAGTTCGTCACTACACCAGTGTCTGTGCCTACTTGCTGATTTAATCCATCCAAGACGCCACCTACCGGATCGTTTCTACACCAGTGCCTGTGCCTACTTCCTCTACAAAGCAGCCTAATTTGTTGCCTTCGTATAAATTGGAGATGTAAAGTGTAGTTGATATTGGAAACACTGCGCAAGCACCTTCACGCACTGCCTTGTATTAACTAACAGAGTACAAGGACTAAGTGCTGTGCTCTCCTCAGGACAATTATCTAGGTCTGTTATCTGACCTAGCAGTTTTAAATCAGGACCACCTAAGCTCCACATGAGTGCCACTGTGAGGCTTCCTTTAAGAGAGTAACTCATTGTTGATTACCTCAGGATTATTATCTAAGACTATTATATGACTTGGCAGTTTTAATCATGAGTGACACTCTGTGGCTTTCTTTGAGAGAGTAACTCATTGTGGATTTATGTCCTAACAACATCTGAGGTCATACCAGGATGGGTACAGACTTGTATTATTATTATTAGTGTGCATTCCTGTCAATTCCATAGTGCTTGCTGCCCAGTTGGATAATGTGTCGCCAGTATACCATGATGTGATATCCCACTCAGTTACATTATCCTACAACTGACCCAACCTGCCGTAGCACCAACAACCAAATTATTTTTATATTTTTTGGTCAATCTTGGATTTGACTTGCAGGGCGATCGAACCTCAGAACTTTCCACACACTGGAACCCTGGATACTGTACTGCTAGACAATCCATTTTCGGCAGATCTCCAAACATGGCTTCCGCTAGCAGGGAGCCACTTGCCACAGTAAGAGAGGAGCTCTGTCTGCTGGACCTCAGCCACCATGCGGCGGGCAATAACCAGAAGGTGAAATTCATCCGGTGCTGCACCTGCATGACACTGTCCCACATCGATTGTCTGAACGTCAGTGTGAGCGACAAGCAGGCGGAAGTGTGGGTGTGCCCAAGGTGCGCCGCCATCCCCGAAGAACTGACCCAACTGGCAGAAAAGATAGACGTGTTGGTTTCGCAGAATGCCGCATTGCTGGACATGGTGGGGAAACAGCAAGGGATACTTGGGGGCTTAGTCGAGGGACAAATGGCTTCTAGGAAGGCATTGAAACGGGTCGAAGCCCTTCTTGCGACAGTTGCTAACCACATGCTTCCTGCTGGAGTTCTTAGTGGTAGTCTTAACATTGATAGCCCCACAGTGGGAGTGATTTACGGTGTAGGTCAGTCGATGAGTGGAGACATTAATGGTGGGTTCAACAAGCACAGTCAAGAAAGTGTCACTGAGAGGCACTTTCCAGTCGACAGCATACTGTCATCGACCACCGGTAGGATGATGACAGTCGCCAACTTGGACTTCGAGGAGGCAACAACATCATCTGTGTTAACCGACATTGAGAGTCACCAATTGGCCAGCGGTGTGGACATTCTACCGCAGGGTGACTCATCACTTCCGCTTCACCGCATTCGCACGGGTCACCAAGGGCGAATAGCTAGCGACCATTCATGTGAACCAGTGGACTTCAGCGGAGGTAGGAAGCCTACTCTCCTACTGTACCAGCTTATTGCTTAGAGAGCGTCCAGAGCTTCTAGAACATGTGCTGTACTTCAGCGATTAAGCACCTCAGCTTGTTCTTGTTGTTGCAAGTGGCCTCTTTTGTAGGATGCTTCCGTTCATGCGCTGCGCAGCACAAACACTTCTCCAGGCGAGAGCTGATGCCCGGATGGTGGGTAGAAGGGGGCAGACACCGTGTAAATCCTTGCGCACCTTTTAAGCTAAATTGCTGCAGTGGAAGTGAAGTGCAATTTCAGCTGTGCAATTCTAACCATAAGATTGATGGTGTTCTCTCTTCTTAGTGATGTTTGGCGGAGAAGAAACTTTGTTTGTTGGGGTTTTATGTCCTAGCAACTTCTACGGCTTTATCAGGACGGGTACCGACCCGTGACAGTGCGGGCTCGTGTTGACTTAACGGTGCTGTCCCACTGGGAGACCTGCCCTCCGGCACTATGACCTGATGTCCCACTCAGTCATATTATCCTGATACTGATGAGTCTTTGGCCTAATCTATTAATGTTGATTGTCAGGAAAGGTAGTTACAAGTATCAATGTTGTTTGTCATTGGTTTCACTCGATCAGGGTTCGAACCCATGACCTCCCGCATGGAAAGGCCAGCCAGCGATCTTACCAATTCAGCCAGCCCATCCAGTTCTGTCATGGGAAGTTTAATTAAAGTTGCATAGTCTGATGATTTTGAGTCTCCCATTTATTTTTAGATAAATATATTAGGCTAATCGTTATAATCTACATTACTTTAGTTTGAAGTAACTTATATTTGAAATGGCTAACTTTGGAGATATTTGAAGTGCAAACCTGCACAAATAATTTTGGCAAGTCCATCAAAACTACACCCATCACCGCAAGCTTAAGCAGCAACAAGCTCTATTAAAGTTTGTATTCCCTTCTATGCAGCAACACATGCTAAACGAGTCCACCAGTATCTAAGTTGAATATGTGGGATCAAATGTCAGTACAGGTTTGGTTTTAAAATGTAGCGCTTTCATCAGACTATTCAGCTTTTTAAAAGTCCAATGTTTCGTTGACATTGGCCTTCCCAACTTCCGGTGTCTGCCACCAGGGAACCAGCGATGTCTGCAATGAGGCAGCCAACGCAGGCTGGCCGGAAGTGACGCATACCGTGAAGGCCTCTAGGTAGAGGGGTACTAAATAAAAGATTCACCCCGTACTTGCAGTAGAGGTGAACAACAACCCATTAGAAAAAGTGGGGAAAGGCTGGGTAAATGAAATGAGTAGATACATTCTTAATTAAAGAATCAAAATAAATTTTGCATATATATCTTGATATTTACCTATATTTAAGGGTGGTATCAAACTATGGCAACTCGCATATCAGAGTTAAAAAATATAATAAAACATGTAGTTTAAAAATGAAATCGACAGTATTTTATCGTTGTCATCTTGTCTTTTTGCATTCTCTCCCATTTCACCAACTCTGTGTCGATGATAAGTAGCCATTTTATGCTGAAACCAGGATTTCCACTTCCTGTTCCATACTAAAGCAATTTTCGCCCGTATTTAGACTATGCTGTCATTCACCCCTACTGCAAGTACGGGGTAACTCTTTTATCTAGAGGGGCACCATTTATTTGTTTATTTATTTATTTATCTCTTTTGTTCATTCTTGGGAGAACATCACCTTGTGCGTCACTCATATTGGAGGTTGAAGAGTGTGCGACTTCTATGTGCCTATATGTAGCGTGTGATTCTATGTGTGTTAATCAATGTGCCTCTGTGTGTTTGTAAAGAATCTCCACATACCATCAAAGACAATGTACGATAAGACGTGCCACTCGGCACTTTCATATAGGAATTTCTGAAATAATCATACAGTGGTGCTATCCCATGGCAAACAAGGTGCATTGTCTTTGATCAGGTGTAGTAGTAGTTTTCTTACTCAGGCATAATCACAAGTTTTATTTATGTATGGCACAGATTAAAGTGCTTAAAGTATGTTTAAACTTTACTATACTATAATATTGTTTTCATTATTAATATTAGGAGATAATACACTATAATTTTTGTACATTGTCTTTGATGGTACAGCAGTCAGGGTGGGCTAGGGAACCTGTCCCCTTATTTCACTGGTACAGCAGTCAGACTGGGCATGGGGACCTGTCCAGTTACCTTGCTTGCTGTATTTCACATGAAAACGCTGAGTGGCACATCTTGTTGTACATTGTCTTTGATACCATTAGTACTCCACCCCTGCACCTCATTGATCAGCAATGTAAGAGGTTCAGCAATATTGCTGACTTCAGCAATTACTGATAATCCAAGATTATTGATATTTGCTAAATATTTGTTAAATTTGATATTCTCAGGAAAAAAACATCGTCAATTTCATGAATTTTCTCCATCTAACATTTATTTATTAGATGTATATCATCACAACATGCCAGGAATATTGTTAGTATCATCAGTCGATGACTTGGCACTAGTTGTTAATTTTCCGTGAAAATCTGGATTTCACTCCTCCCATAAGCAGAGAATTGCAGAAATTTACCGGAAGTCAGGTTCCATGCAGTTCTCTAAGCACTCTCCTAGCTATATCAGCTGTGCCATTCAGTATAGACTCTGCTTGAAGACAGTTTTGTTTTCATTATTGTGACTATTATTTCCTGTTCACAGTACCTTGGTGTAGAGAATTTATAATAATAATTACTAGGGTAAGGATAATAATATATCATATAAGCAAGGAAGAATATGTTTGATTTCATTGGAGGTTGTCTTCACGTTACGTCTTGAAAAGGCGACGAAACCAGCCAGACAAGATGGCCGAAGGGCGGGAGGAATGTATGAGTGGGTCGGTTGGTCTGTGGGACCAGCGTGTTGCTAGGGTGGCAGACCTAAAGAAATCAGCCGCGTGTCACTTTTGCGTCCGTCGGTGGATTTGGAGCCGCGCTATAGCACTGTTCCTTCCGTCGCTAAGATTCCAGCCGCGCGTCCTCACTTTTGAGTCTGCCTGTGGGTTTGGAGCCGTTCTTCAGCACTGTTCTTTGCATCGCTCGGAGTCTATCCGCGCGTCACCACTTTTACATCCGTCGGTGGAACTCGAGCTGCGCGTCATCATTGTTTTCGGGGGGTGGGACTTCGAAACCTAAAATGCAGCCAAAGAATTTAAAAGAAATTTCCCCCTCCCCCTCTGTAAAAGCGATTCCCAAATTTTCTTATTGGGTAGCTGTGATTTTGTTTTGGTGGTGACACTGCAGCAATTCAGCAGGGTGTCAGGTGCTCTTCACGTTACGTCGCGAAAAGGCGACGAAACCAGCCAGACAAGAGGGCGGGAGGGGCGTAGGAGTGGGTCAGTTAGTCTGTGGGATCAGCGTGTTGCTAGGGCGGCAGACCTAAAGAAATCAGCCGCGTGTCACTTTTGCATCCGTCGGTGGATTTGGAGCAGTGCTGAATTACTGGAATAAGAATAGGCCTATTTTTATTTGAGCAGTGTTTTGTTTTGAGTTATTTACAGATTCTTCGCCATAGATTTCCCCTCCTCTTTTTTTGCTGGCAACCACTAATGTTCACAAAATGATAAGGAATCAGGATATATGTACAGAGCAATTGGTTAGCCTGAATCCCGTTCTTATATGACTGTCCACCTGTGATGGTTTGTGTCATCCGATCGAATCCTGTTCAGTGCACCCATTTGCAGTTTGGGCTATTTTCCATTTCAACCAGTGGTCCACAACTGGTTCATAAAAGGCTGTGGTATGTGCTGTCCTGTCTGTGGGGAAGTACATATAAAAGATCCCTTGCTGCTTATGGGAAAGAGTAGCCTATTTGGTGGCGGGAGGTTTCCTCCAAAGAAATATGTCGGTGTTGCCATTCCTTTCCCTGTCCCCCCGCTTCCCCCCACAAACAAACACTGTAAACTCAACCAGTAGCGGCCAACTTGACCAAAAAACCCACCTACAATGGAATGAGCCTGGAAATGATTCTAGTTGGATCCTACTGAGGTACATGATTATCCAATATTAACCTACTTACTAACTCAATAGGCCCCACCTGAGATTACCATGAACACAACTTCTATCACAAAGGCCCACCCTACATCCCCCATAACCCTTTCAAAGAGTATGTTACTAATAGAAAGATAGTCAGTTATGCCCCACCCCCTACTAACGCCTACCATACTAGTTTAACATAGCTACCTCCCCGCATATGTTTCTTTTCGCTTATCTTGTTCTTTACCTATCATTCATGTACTGATGTTTTGCTTAGTTACCTGTAATTGTCTATCTGTATATTGTTGTAGATTTATTTACTGTGTAAAGGCAATTGTGATTAGGGCTGGAAGACCAGTGCATTAGCACTGACAACATGTTATTCAGAGGAATAAAAACACTTGAACAAAACAAAAAACAAAAAAATGACCATATCGTTGACGTCCAATAGCTAATGATAAAAATCAATGTGCTCTAGAGGTGTCGTTAAATAAAACAAACTTTCTTTGGTTCTTATATGACATTAGATGTTGCTAGACCATAAAGCCTAGACAAGAACGAGTTAGGTATAGGCAATAATACAGTCACAACAAGGCTAGTTGAAACCTGACTTCCGACTTTTTCCTGCTATTCCCTAACAGTGCTAAGTCTAAGGCAGAAAATCCGCATTTTCACGGAAATTCGTCATCTGTGTAATAATCTCGGCTTGGATTTCCGCGGTTTTTGCTGGGGACCACTTTCATCCCTGTATATGTCTGCAAAGTGTAAAGTTGACAAACCTGGTGTTTTAGCGAACGGGACGCTGCTTCCGCCGCCAGAGGTCATCCCAGGCAAGACCCTCGTCATGATAAGACTGGAGCAGATCGGACTGAAGGACGCGTCCCAGTACATCGACCCTTTCATCACCATCACCATCAAGGGTGGGTTACACTATTTGAATATAGTTAAATTTGCATAGTCTGATGTTTTTGATTTGTTCTTTTTTAATCTAAATACATCAGGTTGGTGTTATTCAATTCAGGTCAATACTTTATTTCAGACTCAGCATTATGGCAGTTACATACAGTTGCCCATAGTGGGTACATATAAGAATAAATGTGAATAACATTACAACAGAGTCCGGTCCGTACGGGGTCTGGAAAGTCTTGAAAAGTCTGGAACTTCATTTGCCTCATTTCAAGGCCTTGAAAGGTCTTGAATTTAACCTATTTTGGGTGATTAGTTTTAAAAAGCCTTGAATTCCATTAAACTGTCCCCACTAATCTAAATTAGTCCGAAACCACCATTCCCCATTGTTGTTTTTTCCTGAAATCCAAATGAAAATGGTCTTGAATTCTTATAAAAAAAAATAGCCTTGAAAAACCTTGAAACAGTCTTGAATTCCATATCTTCACATGTGTACGGACCTTGAAAGTTGCTTGGTCCGATGGTTCTGATTTGTTTTAAAATATAAATTTGAAATAACCTTCATTTTAAATGCTATCAACTTAGTACTATAACGGGCTATAGTTTTCCTTCATGACACGGTGGCGCCACCTATGTGTTGTCATTATCACCCATTATCGGCACTGCAGATCGGATATGTACATGTGTGTGCGAAATAGGAAATAGTGATCAGCTTTGTATTTATATTCACATAATGGATTATATAGCACATATATATATATAAATAATTTATTATATGAATATCAATAAATAATGCTCACCAATGTTTGTCAGTGTCCCCCTCAAGACACCCCAGTTACCAATACCTCTGTAACCCGCTGTGACCAGGTCACTCACTGGTTCCCACCTCCTGTGAACCTTTGTCCGTAGGGCATATATTTTCCCTGCCAGAGAAAATAAACTCAACCCAAACCTACTGCTAGTCTTTTCCTCTCATTCTGCTATCTATTATTTATGTGATGTATAGGGAATTATACGAGTATACATTATAGGGCATGGATCCCATTTCTTAACAAAATCGAGGGAGGGGAAATCAGAACTCATGTTCAGTGTACAAAGACTGAGAGCAGACGGTGGAAACAAACTAATTTTCCAAATCAGCGGGGGGGAAATTCCTGTTTGTGAAACAATTTTTACTTTTAATTATTCGCTAGTCTTGAAGTATCTAAACAGTTGGATTTTCAAGGCCAAAATATGTCCAAGTAGGTGCCATATTGCACCATTTAATGAAGTTTAAACAAATTTCCAGGGGGGCATGCTCTCGGCCCTGCCTAGTCTTTCAGTTTCTAATATATGCAAGGAATATATGTGCTCTATAATCTATTATGGGAATATAAACATGGACACGATCTCTAGTTCCCGATATTATAGTATACTCACTATGCTCTATCTACCTGGCCCTGGATAGTTACAGTATTGGTCACACTGGCGCCACCTGTGAGGG
Source organism: Branchipolynoe longqiensis (assembly GCA_030323885.1). Taxonomy (NCBI): domain Eukaryota; kingdom Metazoa; phylum Annelida; class Polychaeta; order Phyllodocida; family Polynoidae; genus Branchipolynoe; species Branchipolynoe longqiensis. The sequence goes on along the minus strand of CM059186.1, from coordinate 108,228,445 downwards.
ACTCTACGCACTGTATGTCAGCTGCGGCTGCAGATCCATTTTAACTCTAAGGAATATGTTTCTAATCTACATGTAATGTGATGCTGCTGTGACAGATGTCTACGGCGTTGACGTGACGGCAGCTCAGGACACTCCACTTGGCACATACAAGGATGACACCTCCATCTGCTTTGAGTGTGACGCGTACCTCCAGAAGCCGCTTGAGTACTTGCCTCTCGGTGAGTTCCCCTGAGCCCAGTCTCGGAGATGCCAACCATTACGATTTCTGTGGAATCATTACGATTTTCTGTCTTTCATTACGCCCATACTTTGAAACACTGCGGTAAATCTGTCTTTTTCCACTTGGCCCATTAAATAACTATTGAATAACTTTGGTGATATTTAAATTTAAAACATCCTTAGATGTTGGATTGCGATAGATAAATGTTGGGTGGAGTCAATTTTAGCAATGCTGACTTTGAAAGGATTTTTCCATTTGTTACTAAAACAAAGACTGATATTCACCACAGCATGTCTACGAATCTCTTACTCTTAGTAGTTTACTAGGGCTATGTTCGCAATATGTCGCGATTCATGCAATATGTTGCAATTCTTGTGAAAAAAGTTGTATTTCCTTGTTTTCAAATGTTGGCAGCTATGCAGTCTCCACTCGGCATTAAAATACTGTTGTTCTTAGAGGAAGCCGACTTTATAGTGCTGCCCTACTGGGAGACCGGACCGCTGGCACCAGGACCCGATATCCCACACAGACACATTATCCTGATACTGTGCTAAACAGTTCTTGTCCTATCCTATTAATGCCGAGTGCTAAGCTAGGTAAACTCAATAGTGTGTAAACTCAATAGTGTGTAAATAAACCGTTGGTATAAACCAGTGCTTTAGCAATTTTATTTCATTTGTTTTTATTTTTACCTTCTAGGTTTTGCAATCTTCTTCGAATTCAAGCACTATAAGCCGAAGAAGAAGTCCATATCGACGAAATGTTGGTCCTTTATAGAGAAGGACGAAATAAAAGAAGGACCAGTTATTATAGAGTTGTAAGTTTATAAATGGCTTATTTCGTGAACACCCATATATATAGTATACCAAAGCATCACCATTTGTAATATATTTCCATTCTAAATAAGTGTGGGCATTTTGTGTGTTGGGTATAAGTATAAAATAAATTGTTGATTGTGATGTAACTTAATAGTAAACACTTTGTAATACTTACTGGTAATATTTACTAAAAGGAAATTAGATCTATTGCAGCCAATCAAGTGTAGAGAGACATGCTGGTTTATTTGTTAGATATTTGTTGGGTGTTTTACGTCCTGGCAACATTTAAGGTCATATCATAATGGGTACTTGTGACAGTGCACACTCATAGTGACTTTATAGTTCTGCGCCACTGGAAGAAAACCTGGGTGCTGGCACCATCACCCAATATCTCCCACTCAGTTACATTATCCTGATATTGGGCAAGCCACATCCTAGTAATACCGAGCGCCAGGCTCGGTGGCGACAAGTATCAATTTTGTAAGTCATTGGTTTGACTCGGCCGATGTTCGAACCCTCGATCTTCCGCACGAGAAGCTATCCAGCGCTCTTACCGATTCGGACACCCCGTCTGATTTTACATGTTAGGTGGAGGTGGAGGTGGGTCTTGATACAGGTTTCCTGAAAACGAGATGTGGTCATAGGTTTTGCATTTTATCCTAGTTACTGCAAACCATTCTGTGTTTTCACTTTCCCAGATACAAGAAGCCGACTTGCTACCGAAGGAAGAAGATCCACCTCCTCACCGTCAAGCCTCTCTACCTCCACCTTAAGATGACCTTCAATTAAGACTTGACCCCCGGAGTCAAGGTCATTCAAGGTTAACTCACGGGGTTAACAGACTGGCTTCAATTGCTGAACCTTGCAGTCGGCGTTTCTGATATTCCAATGACACAAAAGCAGAGTTGACGTACTTAAGGTCATCCAAGGTCACCCGACAACGTCAAGCCTGGCTTTCCTACACACACACCACGTGCTTAGAATTAGCCAAATGTGTTTAGGCATTAGGCTGTTGTTAATAAAGTCAACAAGTGGCAGCAGGGTCTCTCCCATCGATAGGATGTGGAAGTAACATTACTGTGTTGTATATGCTGTTGGTGTGGTGTTAGGTATTACCGTAATGTCGCGAAATAACAGGTTTAGTCAGAGACAACAACACACTCCAACCCTCCATTGCTCTAATTATTTTATTATGATTGTGTCTTTATATTAACTTGGGATTAAAGAATAGTAAGTTCTGGTAATCATTATGGATCGTAGGCTATATAATGTGTGAATGGTGTTGATAGCAAATGCCCTATTGTCCATGTACCGTGTAATGCCTAGCCACCTACCAGGTCTGATAAAAGTGGTATCAGACTAGAGCAGGTATGATAAGAGTGATATCAGACTGTTTATTATTAGTCAATTGTGGGTCTAAGCAATTAGTGGCTACAAGGCTGGGTAGCCTTTTAAAGAAAGATATTTGGGTCTAACGTGGTTGTTATTCCGGTTTGGCCACTATATAAGGTTCTTTTGTGAGTTAAATTTTGCTGTTATTTCACACAAAATTAACCACTTCAAATTTGCATCAGAGATCGTTTTTGACATCATTTGATACGGTTCTGACTATTTTGTAGTTTTGTGTGAATTTCAATGTAGGCATGTGAACTGAACATACAGACTTCGCCAGTCTCCAACCTCACAGAGGACATCCCCTGAATGAGAAGCGCATGCGTATATATGTGTAATGACTTTTAACTTCCTTTTGCTATATTTTAACAAAATCGAATGTAGTACCAATTTATAATGGGATTTCTGTTTTCTTTTGTTTTGTCTTTATTATTATCAAAGGTAATATCGTCCATTCTAGAATGAGGTTAATTCGAGAAAGAGCAAAAGTAGAAGACATTGTGGTTGTCTGGGTGACTTCTGGTGACTTATTGTTAGTTGTAAAAGAATTAACTTAGCAGTAAATTGCATTGAGAGTAATTTATTATCACTTATACTTACCTGGTCGGTTATAAAACAACCAGACCACTAGATATTCTATATTGCTATGTTATATTATTATTATTATTGAAAGTATGGGAAGTTGGAGTAACTTGAAATCACTGGTGAATGTTATGGTGCCTACGCATTGTACAATTTTGTCTTTAAAAAAAAGGTTTATTGCACATGTACTGAGTTATGTCACTAACTTTGTATGGCACTAGTGCCGTTCGATGGGGTAGACAGCACGCCAGAATCATAGTAACACATGTGGAATCATACATTATGAAATGATTAATCTAATAACATCTAATAAGTGACAAAACAGCATAAAGTTTATAATCACAAAAATACACAAACCAAAAGAAAACCGATGGAGGAGGGAGAACGAGTATGGTGAAACATTTAATTTACCTGTTACAAATCTGATCATTTCATGCTATACAACTGGTAATATTTATATATTTCTACATTTTTGGTGTTTTTTATAGAGACAACTGGCAGTTAGAACTATAATTATTCATTTGTTTTGTTATTGTTGTTGTCCCCTTTGTATTATTGTTTTGGCCATTTATGTCATTTCATAACGAGGATGGGCAGCTGGCAGATGTCGCTCCTTCATACTATGTTCACACTCGTGTAAGGCTGGTTCTTTGTGATGGGTGTGAACATGTGTGTCACTCCACACGAGTCTAACATGAAGGGGCACATCTGACAGTTTCTCTCCTCTACTCAACACTACTGTACAGACACAGTATACCTAACCACAAGTACAGTAAAACCTCTCTAATCGACCACCTCCACAGATCGACCACTCCCCTATATTTGGGTACCAACAATACCATTGTAAGGATATTCTAACTCCGTAATCCGACCACCTACCTAAATGGACCACTTACGGTCGGTCCCAAGGTAGATCCATTTAGAGAGGTTTTACTGTATACGCCGCCTATTCCGAATACAGGCTGAGATTAGAATGGTGCAGCTGTGAGTGGTCTAATAGACGAATTTACATGTAGAGAAAAGCTGTTCCATACGCCATGCTGTAATAATACCAAATTAACAATATATTTAAACTAGCATCTAAGTATTATATTTACATAAACCGTAAATCTGATTGAGATTTAGATAAGGGTCTTGATTTAGGAAACTATATTTCAGTGTCATTTATATGCATGTTTAGTGCTATTTTAATATACTTGCAGAGAAAAGTTGCTATTAAAGTTGCATAATCCGTTGGTTGTGTGTGGTATAACTAACTATAGGGTATCTTATGCGAATGTTATTCAGATGAACGTTGTAGAAGGTGTTGGTTGGTACTGGTGGAGCTGATGGAATATCTTCTGGAATTCCTCATTTTTGATCTGCCAGATTTTTTTCCCCGGATATGATCAAAATTTGTGACTATTCCGCCTTCTCGCGTCCACACTTTAGAAGTCCCAAAAGGTGATACAATATTTTCCTGATTTTTTGTTTGTCGGGCCATTGTCATCTATGTGAATGAGTACACTAGTATCTAAGTTGGATATGTGGGGTCAAATCTAAATCTAGGTAGATGCTTTTGGTTTTGAAAATAGGATTTCATCGGATTGTGCAACTTTAAGACGAGTCTATTGTAAATTGTGTATTATGTGTTGACTGTGGCTGAACGAGTCATAAGTAATGAGGCAGGGAGGTTGTTCATCTGGGACCCCGTTCTATAAATATCACATTTTCATAAACTCCTCACTCAGTGGGAATATTACAAATCTTTATTTGCACCTCTCTTCACTGTTCTAGGAGCAGTTATCGTGAAATCCCTTTATAGGACAATTTATATGATATGATGTGGTGACAGTGTTTAAAACAAAGAAAAACTCAGAATGTCACAAAATGACCACCAAAATGTATCAGCTTTCTAAATGATGCAATGCGATAGAACGGGTACAATGTAACTTGTATGTCAGGCACTTACTTGAAAGACCTGGAGTTTCGAAGGGAACTATTGTTATGTGGAAAAGAAAATGGGTGATTATGTATGTATATTTAATGCATTCCACTAGTAGCAGTTAATAGAGAACCAATAGATGTTGGTATCATAGCACAATACCACTCTTACATATAGTCACAAATTGAAAGCCTTAGAGCCTATAGGTACATGTGTGTAGAGTACATCTACAGCTCTTTAAGGGCCACAACCACAAGTATATTTATAATAGCCTCAACCACAAATTGAAAGAGTTAGAGCCTACTGGTACATGTGTGTAGAGTACATCCACAGAACTACAGCTCTTTATGGGCTACAACCAAAAGTCTATATATAGCATGCAACCACAAATTGAAAGCCTGAGCGCCTCCCAATACATGTGTGTAGAGTATATCCCCAGAACTACAGCTCTTTTGGGGTTACAACCACAGGTTTATATATAGCATGCAACCACAAATGGAAAGCCCTAGAGCCTCCCAGTACATGTGTGTAGAGTATGTCCAGAGATCTACAGCTCTTTATGGGCTACAACCACAAGTCTATACATAGCATGCAACTACAAATGGAAAGCCTTAGAGCCTCTAGGTACATGTGTGTAGAGTACATTCACAGATCTGCAGCTCTTTTTGGGCTACAAGTACAAGTCTATATAGCCTGCAGGCACAAATTGAAAAGCCTTAGAGCCTCCCGGTACATGTGTGTAGAGTACATCCACAGATCTACAGCTCTTTATGGGCTACAACCACAAAGTCTATATATAATGCATTGCTACAAATGGAAAGCCTTAGAGCCTATAGGTACATGTGTGTAGAGTACATCGACAGATGTAGAGCTTAGGACGTAGAAGACGTAGTGTTTGTAGCGGTAGTCGCTTTGTGTTGGTTGTTGTTAACCTGTTCAGTTAGACGTGTTGAGTTGTACGTTAAGAACGTGTATAAAGATGTGTTCTGTAGCCACGAATGATTGGTGGTTGTCTGGAGATTAGCTAGGTTCTTGTATTCTGTATCTATCCACTGCCTCGTGGTGCAAACTGCCCTAATGCCTCAGCTCCACATCGGGGCAAGGTCTGTCATTGGTGAAGAGCTTACTTTTTGTTAGACATGTAAATAGTACTGTGCCAATTGCTAGATTAGATCTCCCTTTCCACAGACCATTGGCCATCTTAGCTAAGTTCCCCAGCATTCCTCAGCTAGTTGGTTGGTTTATGGAGCTTTACGTTCTGGCAACTTTCTATGGTCATATCAGAAGAGGTACCGACTTGTGACAGTGCGCACTCATGGTGACTTTATAGTGCTGTCCCACTGGGAAATCAGGCTGCCAGCACCATGACCCGATATCCCACTCAGTCACATTATCCTGACACTGAGCTAACCAGTGCTTGCCCTATCCTAGTAATGCTGAGCGCTAAGCTAGGAAGTGACAGGTATCGATTTTTAAGTCATTGGTTTGACTCGACCATTTCAAACTCATGGATTCGAATTCCACGTTCTACCAAAATGGGGGACGGACACACAACTCATTCGGCCATCCCGTCTGGTAATCAAAAAAAAGGTTGATATTTCTGTAATCCAAATCACTTATTATTCAAGTAATACAAAAAAGTTGCTATTCCGGTAATCCAAATAAGTTGTTAGTCAAGTGATCCAAATAAGTTGTTATTAAGGTGATTCCGATAGGTTGCTATTCAAGGGTAAATATATAACTTTGTCTGGTGGTACCTGTGTGTTTATGTCACAGACGGGAACCAGTCTACTGGAAAGGGAAGATTTAACCATATGTACACTGGCAGCCTGTCTCTTTTTTTTCTTTTTTGTATATACTAGTTTACTTCTTTTTTTCCCCGGTGGGAGATTGGTTGTTCAAACCTACCAATACACGTAGTCAGGTTTGAATATTGATACGGTCTTCAATCGGTCGATACGTTCATATTTAGTGGTGGAGGTTTGTACAGGAAAATTGCAGCAAATCTGTTTTGGATTACATAAGATGCCTGCCAGGTTTGGGAAGAATTATTTCTGATTTTATTTTTAGATAAAAGCAAACGGAGCCATCCCGTAATTGGTTTCTTCCATTAAGCCAGAGAACCGATTCTTTAATGTTTAGTTTGTTTGTTTGAGTTTTACGTCCTGACAACATCTGAGATCATATCAGGACGGGTATTCGTTAATGACGTCACATTCCACTCTATATCTAATAGCATGACGTCTGTAGTTGTGCTATGTTTATTTGTTGGAGTTTACATCCTGGCAACATCTAAGGTCATCAGGACAGGTACCAACTTGTGACAGTGCACACTCATGGTGACTGTATATTGCTGCCCCACTGGGAGACCAGGCTGCCAGTACCATGACTTGATTTCTCACTGTCACATTATCCTGATACTGAGCTAACCAGTCCTTGTCCTATCCTATTAATGCCGAGCGCAAGGCTAGGTAGCAACAGGTATCAATTTTGTATGTCATTTGTTTGACTCGGCCGGGAATTGAACTCCCAGGAGGCCTGTGCTCCATCTATCGGGCCACCGCTGTGTATATCGTATATATACCAAAGAACGCGCTATTGCTTTCAAAACCCCTTCAATGCATAATGAAATTGTGTATTGGGTGAAGCTAAAAGAAATATTTTTAAATTGCAATTATTAGAATTAATAATATACACGAATAATGAAACTCCGATTTCTCGCTTGAACAAAAAACAACGCTTTACAGGTTGTTGGTATTTGTCGGGAAATTAAGGCAAATTGTACTTAGTTCTAAACTGTTCATGTTTTTCATTACAATTTATTTAAATCTTGTGTTACGGTGCGAATACTTTCACCACTCGTGATCTTGTTAGTAACCCTCCTCAGCAGTTCCTGTAAGATGGGAGCAAATAGTAAAGCTGGTGTTGCTGCTTTATCAGATAATCTGTAATTATGATAATTAATTTCAGACTTACTTAATTACGATGAATTGTTCCAAGTAGCCCCGAGTCAATAACTTCGGTGTAAATATTTCTTTGTTGGCGTCCGAGCAACATCTAAGGTCTTATCAGGATGGGTCCCGACTTGTGACCGAGCACACTCATGGATGACTTTATAGTGCTGCCCCGCTGGGAAACCCTACTGCTGGCATCATGACCCGATATCCCACTCAGTAACTGTATCCTGATATTGATTAAAGCAGTCCTTGCCCTAGCTTTAGTAACGCCGAGTGTCAGGCAATATATAGCAATAAGTATCAGTTTTTGGTTTATACACAATTTTATTAAAAAATCAAAATGGAAGGGGGGGGGGGGGGTGGAGGGGCAGACCCATTGAACTTCCGCCGATAAAGTGCCATGGTCGCGCACCCTCGCAGGGTTGCCTAGCAGCAGGTAAGCAAACCCGTGTGCCATAGGTTAGCAACAACCCGTAGTCCCGGGTTAAATGGGCGAAATTGGCTTTTTCACTGTTTTTTAACATTATTTTTTATTTCACCTACTTAATTGGGTAGCGCCTGCTCTTCACAATAAAGAAGAAAAGTAGCATGTTATATTCACATTGTTCTATTTTTGTAGCAAACTTTAAAATGTCTAGCGGGCTCAAGCCGTCCAATCTAGAAACCCCCGTCTTTATTTTCATAACTTGTGTATAGCCGAGTGATATCTAAATTCACACATGTAGGTGTGATTCGAACCCGCAACCCCCGCACTCTGGGCGGTGCTCGCGGGCAGTGACTGACGGATCGGCCGCTGATTGGCTGCCGCTGTAATTGCGCTGTAATGTATATTGTGGTAGAATTTGCTGATATAGGTTTAGGTGTCCACCGAATGTGGATGTATATTTTTCGTGTGAGTTTCAAAGTTTGTATCTTTGATTTTATGGGAACTAGAAACTGAGGAAAGAGTATGTAGTCTCACCACAAACTGTGATAGATTTTTGTTTGTTTTTTTGTTTAGAGTTGTGAGGAGAAAATTGATTGGTTACATACATTTGTAAATGCGATTACAAGAGATAGTAAGTGAGGACACAGTAGGTTGTGTGTGTGGACATTGTGTACGGCCAACCACCACAAGTGAGAAATGTCAACAAGAGATAGTAAGAACACGGTAGGTTCTGTGTACGGCCAACCACCACAAGTGAGACGTCAACAAAAGATAGCAAGAACATGGTAGGTTGTGTGTGTACGGCCAACCACCACAAGTGAGAAATGTCAACAAGAGATGGTAGGTTGTGTGTGTGGACATTGTGCACGGCCAACCTCCACAAGTGAGAAATGTAAACAAGAGATAGTAAGAACACGGTAGGTTATGTGTGTGGACATTGTGCACGGCCAACTACCACAAGTGAGAAATGTCAACAAGAGATAGTAAGAACACGGTAGATTGTTTGTGGACATTGTGTACGGCCAACCACCACAAGTGAGAAGTGTCATCAAGATAGTAAGGACACAGTAGAGTAGGTTGTGTGTGGACATATGTGTACGACCAGAGAAATGTCAACTTGATATTGCTGCGCAATAAAAGCATAATATAACACAACTTGGTTTTTCAATCATATTTATTTAAACCGGGTTCATTGTATCAATATAATGTTGGTACATACAAAAACAATAGTCGAGGCGTATATTTCAAATGTAAAAAGAACCTAACTCCATGTCAAATAAGTCATCAAATGCAATAAAACAATTAGCCTGGAAGCAAGGAGTGAGACATCTATATACCCTTAAAGTCTGTAAAAGCAACATGTATTTATCATATACCCACTAAGTACTCAAATTGCGACACAGTGAATGCAATGCATCTAGTTATCACATTTTGTGTAATTTCTTGTACCGTCCAACGCTCACATCACCAAGCGGTGCATGCCTCCCCTCCTCCTACACCCCTACTGACCCGCATTGGGGTCCGATTTCAAAGCGTATTCTTGCACCAGCACCGTCTCCAGCCAAGCATACCCACGTCAAAAAGCTACATACAGTTAAAAAAGGCAAGATGCAGCGAACACGCCGAGTTGCGCACCCCAGAGGTCGATCGGTGAAGCGCGTCACAAAAAGGACAATACTAGCGTCCGAAGCCGGCGCGACTGACTTCACCTCCCAAGATGGCGGGACCAACCCCGTGCCGGCGGCGTCGCCGCCTCCCAGACAATCCGCCTGCATGAAGAAACTCTCGGCAAAAGCGAAGGAAGCCGACGGCATGATAAAGATGCAGGCATCTATCAACGCCATTGAGAAGCGATGGGATGCGCTCGAGATCCACGCCATACAACAAAGCAAAGAAATGGTGGAGCAGAGCAAGGTGTCTGCGGAAGCCACCGCCGCCCTGGCGGCCACTACCGACAGTCTAAACCACCATGAAGCCACCGGCACAGGCGCTCTCACTCTTTGTCCCCGCTCATCCCGGGTCACCTTTGTGCCCCGTGCGCGCATGGGCTTGAGCGATCGTCCTGGTGCCGGTCACGGCCAACGCCCCAGCATTCCCCACCCATGCCGGCACGCCGCTGACCGCCCTCGACATCACCCCCCTGCTCCAAGTGGCACTGGAGGCCGCTGGCATCCAGGTACACCCTGCACGGCCTTCGCAGGGCGCCCAGGCCTGCTCCTCCAGGGGGGTCAAGCTATCCACCATAATGGCCCTGGGGACCTGGGAGTCTGACGCAGTCTACACTTACGTGCCCAAGGTCGTGCCCGCGGATGCCCCGAGAGCCTTGGCCTTGTGCTTTGGGTCGGCTCCCGGGCCTACCTCCTCGGGCTCCCAGGTCCGACCTCTCCCATCAGCAGACATTGACCAGATGGACTGACCTCCAACAAATAACTCCTAACATCGTCATAACCTTCTTGTACCCTATATTTATCTACCTAATAAAACCCCCTTTCTCCCACCTCAGTCTCAGGCTTCCTCTGTCCGAATCGGCCCATAATTCCGAATTGTGGTTGATCCGGCGGAGGAAGCCCGAGACGCTCACATCGCCAAGCGGCGCATGCGTGCCTCTCCCTCCCCTCCTCCTACACCCCTACTGACCCGCATTCGGGGTCCAATTTCAAAGCGTATTCTTTACCACGCCCACCCACCCTCTATTTTAAACCTCCTTGGGCTCCCAGGTCCTCCCTCTCCCATCAGCAGACATTGACCAGATGGACTGACCTCCAATGAATAACTTGTAACATCGTCGTAACCTTCTTGTACCCTATTTTTATCTACCTCATAAAACCCCCTTTCTCCCGCCTCAGTCTCAGTCTTCTTCTGTCCGAACCATTTGTCGAATGCTGCAAATTCAATGACTTTGTGTTTATAGGCACGTATAACGCAGCTATGACAATGATAGTTACTAGTCTAGATTCATCAATCGGCAGGTTTTATAATTGAACATGTACGTATTATGCCTATTACACCATCTGTAGATAAAAAATAGGTATGTTCATATTTGAGCACACATGTGCTTAATGTAATATTACATCTTTTTGTAGATTATTATCACTAGGTGTGTTCATATTTGAGCATACAAATAATGCTTATTGCATCTATTTGTCAAGTATTATCAATAGGCGTGTTCATATTTGAGCATACATATGCTTCATACATCTATTTAAAAATTATTATCAGTTTGCTTGTTTGTTTGAGCTTTACGTCCTGGCAACATCTAAGGTGATATCAGGACGGGCGAACACAAGTGGAATATACCCGTAACTGTCTAATGCTAGGTACACACCTACCGTTTTTCCGCACCCACCTACCGTATACGATCTAAAACTGCCCAAAAATCATGAGGTGTGCACTCCCCTAGCACACCTACCGATTGCGATTCGCGATTTTTTAGGGCTAAAACCGCTTCCTTATGATTGCGATTCGCGATTCGAAAAATGAATCGGCCCGTTTTCAGTTTTAAGCGGGTCGGGTCGCGATCGCGATTTTTAGTGCGCGAATCGTATACGGTAGGTGTGTACCTAGCATAAGACAGTTCCCTCATAAGTACTTGTGTTCTTAACCCCAGTACAATCACTGCTGTAACAAAAACTAACACAGCCAGCGGATATCCCATTTTACATGATATGTAGGGTCAGTAGCACAGGAAAAAAACACAAATGCATAGTGCTCCTGAAGGTGGAATTCATAATGGTATTTTATATGCTTATTTCGCAGTTCATTGATAAAGTGACCTGAGAAAAGAAAAAAGAAAAGTTAAATTGTAAAAAACCTAATAGAAATGTAACTTTGCCCTACTTTTAGGCTTGTTTTGCAGTACATTGATAATCTGTCATAAGAAGCAAAAGGTCAATTATAGAAAGGCGAATAGAAATGTTACTCTTCCCTACATTTAGGCTTATTTCGCAGTACATTGATAAACTGACCTGGGAAAAGAATAAAAACGGTCAATTGTAGAAAACCTAATAGAAATGAGACTTTGCCCGCCTTTTAGGCTTATTTCGCAGTACATATATATAATCTGACCTGAGAGAAGAAAAAAAGGTAAATAGTAGAAAAGCTAATAGAAATATGACTGCGTAAGAATTTACAGGGTGGAATGCATTTGGAATGCTACCAAGTGTGTGTGCATATGCGGAAGGCGACAGCCTATCCACAACTCCACCTATCGGATTAGTGTAACCACCTATTTGCCCATCCTTATACAATACCAATATGGCACAATATCGTTACTTATCTTTGTGCTTCTACATGGACTTATTACTGTCTGTTTATTTTTAAGATATTTTTAATTCTCAATATGACTGCGTAAGAATTCACTGGGCGGAATGCATTTGGAATGCTACCAAGTGTGTGTGCATATGCGGAAGGCGACAGCCTATCCACAACTCCACCTATCGGATTAGTGTAACCACCTATTTGCCGACCCTTATACAATGCCACTATGGCACAATATCGTTACTTATCTTTGTGCCTCTATATGGACTTATTACTGTCTCTTTATTTTTAAGGTATTTTTAATTCTCAATATTTATTTCTAGTAAAGAAAATCCATTAAAAATATAAATAAAATAGGAGGCATGAGAAGAAGGCCAATTTATACCACAAGGATAGCACACTTCGAGATTGTGAGTGGGAGATGGGGTGGGGAGTAGTGGGGGTGAGCTTGCAGTCATACATTAGGGTTACAAGTGTGTGTGTGGTGGTATTAGTAGTAGTAGTGGTGGTGGTGGTGGTGGTAGTAGTAGTTTTAGTAGAAGCACTAGTAATACAGGCGTGTGGTTGTAGTAGTTATAGTAGTAGTAGTAGTGGTGGTGGTTTTAGTGCCAAAGGTTTGGGGGATGGAGGTCGGTTAACTTGTATTGTGTGCATGTTAGTACTAGTATGTGTATGTGTGTGTGGTAGTGGTAGGTGTGGTAGTAGTAGTGGTTGTGGTATTAGTAGCGGTTCTGGTATTAGTAGCGGTTGTGGTATTAGTAGCGGTTGTGGTAGTAGTAGAACTACTACTAGTAGTAGTACGGGTGGGGGTCGGGGTTTTGTCTCGAGGTGGGGGGTTGGAGGTGGGTTAGCTTGTATTGTGTGCATGTATGCATGTACCTGGGTGAGTACCCGACCCAAATAATTTAAGCAAATCAAACATGGTAAGAAACTGGCATAATATAATGCAGGCTCGGCTGCCAATAGATAGATTGTTTTTAGGCCAAGCACACTTGTCTGTAAAATAAGCAAGATTCTAACCACCGTTGTAACCACCCTCAGTTACAAGAATTATGTACAAGATGAGAATGGATGAATCTAAAGTGAAAACAAACCCACCACCTCAACCCCAAATAAGTATAAATAAAACCTGTCTGTCCAACCAAACCAGCCATTATCATCACCATTATCATACCCACAAATTCAGAGATCCCATTTCTCAGCGAAATCGCTGATTTAAGCGAAAACTGAGTTTCCAAATCACTGAGAGAATTACTAAATATGCATAAAAAGTGCATTTACAACCAAAAAAAACAAAAAAAAGAATTTACATTTACCGTATGAAAAAAAAGAGGCTGCACGATGCTAATAACATGTGCACATAACTCTGTATCATATGACATGAATTTCTGTTTGTTGTCGCTTTTCGCCATTTTAGGAATAGTGTTACAACTATTTCAAGTGGAAATGGACTATTTAAACTAAATTCTCGATGAAATGAATTTATGTTTTCAATATCATTTTAACTAATATCTGTTTGACTCTTGGAGGATCAAAGAGTCTTCAAAATACCAATATTCATGTTGAGACAAAGGTATATTATATCGCACTGGTTATTCGCAGAGATATGCATCGAGGTGTTCACCCGACTTTTGCGGTACGCATTACTCTTTGCTTTGCTGTCGGCCACTTTTAGAGGTATTAACAAGCTGTCTTTTGCATCATGTCGATGAAATGTTCTTCTGGGCCTTCAAATCTTTTGAATCCGACACTAGAACTAGTAGAAGTTTAATGACAATTTCTCCGAATTATTTTTTTCTCGTTGATCAAAAACCTCGGCAAATCACTCAAATTCATTTTTGAAACTACCATATTGATTTTCACATACCTGTTTTCTCTATCTATTGGCCAATTTTCATGAAGATTGAGTGATGATCAGCACACTCTCAGCAATTTGCAGAGCAGCTCTGTGAATAATAATCATTCTTCCGCTAATTCGCAGAGCAAAGCAGCTCTGCGAATAGCCTCGTCCATATCATATTCCCCTAGACCGTGTGTATGTGTGTGTGTGTGTGTTGGTACTTGTGCGTGGTGTGTGCTGTATACTCCATTATGTGTAATGGAGTATACAGCATCAAATTTTCTAAACCAAATCAGTTACCTAGATGTTACGCCACATATCCAATTTAGATCCAGGTGCACTTAGTAAGCATTTCTTGCGAGATATAAAGGAGTACTAAGTCAATTTTGTTGAACATTTTACTGCTGAAGCTTATCGTGACAGAATTTCGACATGTACGCACACATTAATTTAACATGCTTTCACTTCAAATATGTCCAAAGTTAGCCATTTATAATGAAAGTCACTTCAAACTAAAGTAAGGTAGATTATAACAATCAACCTAATATATGTATCGAAAATAAAGGGTAGAAACTCAAAACCAACTTTTAGAGTTGCAGAGTATCTGTCACCTTTTGAGATAAACATTCTAGGAACTGGAACAAACACAAGATGTAGGAGGAACAGGAGGAGGAACGGCAGAAAACAAAACTTGAAGAAATCACTCAGCTACCCTCTGGCCTATAGATGGAGAGGTTGAACATAAACCCACTATTATGCCAGAAGCGCATATTAAATGTCGATGATAAAGAGAGGATCCGAGCAGAAATAACGAGACAAGACTAGTCGACCTAGTCAGCAGAGATGATCTATTCAAGATGCTTCCCCCTCATCGGATGCCCGCCGAAGCTTCTAAACATGGTGAGGTCCTTCCATGATGGTACGCTCAGCACAATCCAATTTGATGGAGACATATCAGAAGAATTTGGAGTAAAAGGTGGAGTGAAGCAAAGTTGTTTACTTGCTCCAAGTCTTTTCGGTATTTTCTTTGCACTGCTACTGAAGCATGCTTTCAACAGCAACAGATGGTGTTTACCTCCACTCCAGATCTGATGTTCGTCCCTTCAACATAGCTAGACTCAAGGCCAAGACCAAGACAAGGAAAGTCACAGTCAGGAATATGCTTTTCGCCAATGACGCAGCCATTGCCTCCCACTCCCAAGGTCTCCAGGGCTGCTGAACCCATTAGAAAAAGTGTGAGGAGATTTGGTAAAGAAAATGACCAAATAATATAGTCAACTATATAAGGCGGCATAGTCCTGCCACCCTCAATTTTAAGAAGGCTTGGCGTGAAAAGGCGATTGATTGGACCGGGCCAGTCCAACCTCTCGTCTAGGTGAAGTACCAGGTCAAAGTGCAGTGTTGGTCCACAGGGAGCCTCAGCTCCCTGCCGTCCTCATACACCAGGATCCCGTCCTGCACCGACACGAGCTCCGACTCACAGCAAACGAGTCCCCTTCACCCCATTTGTCGGCTTTTATGATCGGCAAGGGGATGCAGAGGAAGAGATGATCGATAATTTAGGCCCTAAATGCACCTGTGGGGAAAAAGCCGCCATATGTGTGCCGTGCCACCTTTGATTTCATGTGCTACACTGAGATGCCAGACAAGAAAACACCGAAATTTCAATACCATAAAAGAGAATATGTTGCTATGAAGCAAGAGGCACTGACAATGACTTGAACTCCGGAGGGCGAGTCAAGTGTGAAAGAAAAGTGGCACCTGGTCATGAACAATATAAAGCATCTCATGCCCGTCCTGCACCGACACGAGCTCCGACTCACAGCAAACGAGTCACCCCATTTGTCAGCTTTTATGATCGGCAAGGGGATGCAGAGAAGAGATGATCGATAATTTAGGCCCTAATTGCACCTATGGGGAAAAGCCGCCATGTGTGCCATGCCACCTTTGATTTCATGTGCTACACTGAGATGCCAGACAAGAAAACACCGAAATTTAAATACCATAAAAGAGAATATGTTGCTATGAAGCAAGAGGCACTGACAATGACTTGAACTCCGGAGGGCGAGTCAAGTGTGAAAGAAAAGTGGCACCTGGTCATGAACAATATAAAGCATCTCATGGACAAACACATTCCTATATCAGAATCCCAGTTGCAAAGTAAGACAAAAAATACCAATCTACATGATGGCAAAGGTTAGATAGAAGGTAAGTGGCAAGAAGGCTCCTTTTTCCACTTAGTGTCGCATCAGAAGGGGGCAAGATTACAAAATATACACCCAAGATTACAAAATATACACCCAAGTGAGAAATCAGGTAAAATTGGAGTGTCGAAAAGCGCAAAAAGAGTTTGAGAAGAAGCTAGCAAAGGAGCGTGAGAAAAATACAAAGGCATTTTTATAAATATGCACAATCTAAATTGAAAACCAGAACAGGCATTGCATACCAAGCCCAAGAAGACACGAGAAGATATAAACAACATGCCTGATACTTTCACGTATCATACAGACAGTATACTGATGGACATAACGATTTACACGAGATATAGTCAAGAATAAGTATAAACTTTTAAGTCATTGGTTTCACTCGACCAAGGTTCGAACCGGTGGGTTCGAATCCCACGATCTACCAAAACGGGACAAAGATGAATCCAAACAAATCCCCAGGACCTGATGGAGCTGCATCCAGAGTATTCAACGAGACACAGGAAATCATAATATCTGATCTTCAGACAGTCCCTTCACTGTGGCTGGGAATGGAGTGTGTGGAAATTGAGGTTTGCATCGCCCATTTTCAAGAAAGGTAACAGACACCAGGCCAAAAACTACAGGCCGGTATGCCTAACATCAAGATTCATTGAGTTGATTATCAGGGACCATATCACGCATCATAAAGTTGGGTATATAGAATCAAATCTAGATAATTGTTTTGGTTTTGAAAATTTGATGCTTTCATCGGACTAGGCAGCTTTAATATGAATCTAAATTCTGATACAAGTTATCGTATTTTACCCATTAAGCTAACGTAATAACTGACGGTATATTACAAGTCATAGGCCAGGATTGGGCTGAGCCATTTCTCCATAGTAGCCAGGTCTTCGCCCTTTCGCTTTGAGTAGTCGGCCACCTGAAACAAATAATGCAAAGGGTTGAGAATGAGGCTGGTTGCTGTGTTTTAATAAAGATATCTTTGTAGTCGAGCAATTTAAGAGGACAAACTCCCAGAATATATTTAGATAGAGACTGTAAAGGGCCATTCAAGTATTATATAACGCTAATTTTGTACCCAAGGTTCATACCCCTTTTGAGAACTCCTATTCCAGGACGGTTTTAAGATGTTTATTAAATTAAAGTACCCCGAAATACAGCCCTATTCATAGTCGATTCACTGTGTAAGATGAAGTGTAAATAGGCATATAATCAAATAGCAGGCGTATTACTGCACAGTAATAATTCGGACAATAATAATGGAGGAGCCGCTCCGCCTTTTTATATAATGATAATAAAGTATCCTGCCTATAAAAATAACATATGTATAATAGTCTTAATATAAAAATCAAGAGGCAGGATAAGAAACACACAAAAATAACTTTAAATACAAAACATCACTGATTAATAAATAAAGAACATATACACATAACACCCCAGCTATTTATGATTAACAAATAATATAGTTATGATTTTTCCATTTTCTAAGATTTTCAAGGATCTTTAAACTAACTCCAGCCCCGTGTTCAAGGCCCCGCTTGGGCCCTGTTACTGTATTAGGGATGAAAGTGGTCTCAGGCAAAAAAAAACGCGGAAATCAAGCCGAGAATATTTCCCCCATGGTATTAGCACTGTCAGGGAATCGCAGGAAAATACCAGAAGTCAGACTTCAACTGTCCTTGTTTTTCCTATATTATTGCCCATACCTAAATCATTCTTGTTAAGAGTTTTATGTTCTAGCAACATCTAAGGTAATATAAGACGGGATTCAAACTAACCAATTGTCATATTCATCCCGATTCCTTAACATTTAGTTTAATGTTAATCTGAAAATATTAAAATAATCGCAGAAATCTGCGAAATCGTGGCGATCTTTCATCCCTGCCTGTATAAGGGTGCCCCTTGTCTCACCCACCTGATCCTTGGTGATCTTGCCGGTGGCGAAGTACGTGGCCTTCGGGTTGGCCATGTAGAGCCCGGACACTGAGGCGGCCGGGTCCATGGCGAGCGACTCGGTCAGCTGTATGTTGATCTTCTCCGCCTCCAGGAGGCGCCACATCGTCAGCTTCTCCGTGTGGTCAGGCTGGATAGGGTACCCGGGTGCGGGGCGGATACCCTGAGATGGTTTGGGGGAACGGGGGGGGGGGGGGGGGGTGAGAAGAGAGGGATAGAGTATCATCATCATCATCATCATCATCATAGTGAGTGAAGAGTTTAACGATACCCCAGCACAAAATGTAAACACCGACTATTGAGGGTCAGTGAGTGAACAGAGTGCGTGAGGGGGTCAGTGAGTCAGTACGTGAGTCAGTAAACGGAGTAAATGAGTGAACAGTGAGTACTGAGTGAGTGAGTGAACGAGGTGAGTGAGTGAATTGAGTGTGTGGGTGAACAGAATGAGTGAGTTTTTTTGTTTACTTTTAGGGTCATATCAGGGTGATAACCGACTTGTGAGAGCGCAAATTCATTACGATTTTATAGTGCTTCCCTATTGAGATACAGTGCAACTGGCAGTGGCAGTGACAGAATATCTCACTCAGTCACATTATTCTGACATCTGAACCAACCATCCATGCCGCATCCTAGTAATGCCGAGGAGCATTTATTTAACATAGTAAAACAGCAACAACTCGACCACAGAGGCACTAAATAACTTCCAGATAGAAGATAGTTTCAGTTGCTTGTTCGGTTGCTTGTTGGAGTTTTACGTCCTGGCAACATCTGTCATATCAGGATGGTACCGACTTGTGACAGTGTGCACTCATAGTGAATTTATACTCCTGCCCCACTGGGAAATCAGACCACCAGCACCATGACCCGATATCCCACGATATCACATTATCATGACACTGGGCTAACCAGTCCTTGCCATATCCTATTAATGCCAAGCGGCAGGCTAGGAAGCGACAAGTATCAATTTTATGTCATTGGTTTGACTCGACCGGGAGTCCCACATTCTACCGCGAGGCCCACACTCTACCGGTTCGGCCACTGCGCCCAGTTTAAACTATGACTTAGTTATATTCAATCATGACATTTGTGAATGTGAAAAGTTGGTCCAGTCATGTTAGTTGTCCTTTAAGGCGCCTACCTGGTATTTGACCTTGAAGAGGTCGTTGGACTCGAGCACCTCCTCTGAGCAGTAGCCCCAGAGCTCCTTGCGCACCTGCTCGTGGAGCTCCTCCGCAAAAGCCTAGATGGGACACAACGCCAAGTTAAAGTTGCAATAGTCGCTGGTTTTAAGTTTGTCATAATAGATCAGGTTGACCAGAGACTGTGTACCACTTTTGTGACATGGAAGCCAAAAGTGAAAACATTCCAAATAATAGCAGAAAACATCCAAAATAATAGTAGAATCAATATTCATATGGAGGCTTATATGTTGTTCATGTGTCAGATTCGAACTTTTTTTTTCACTTTTTGATTTTGATCTTATACAAATTGAGAAAGACGTTGAAATTAACAGTGTAACATCCATAGATGACATCATTTTAACACACATCCATAACATCATTTTAGCACACACAACAAATTGAAACAAGATTTTATTGATTACAGTAAAGCAAAAAAAGAGTGTCTTACAAGAAAAAAGGTAGCTTTCTGTACATAGGGTCTGACGGCAAAACGCGAATTTACTCACCTCTGCAAGTCGGTCAGCTAACGACTTCACCATGATGATGCTGTAGTCATCTAGCTCCTCCTCATACCTTGGGACACACACACATTTATATATAATTATATATCAATACACATCATACGGTGGTTGCAGAAATGCAGTGGTTCAATAGCCAGCTCCGAGGGTAATGGTAACTATTTCTTTTCCAGGATTCTTACAGTGTAATGGTTTGTTTCCTAGCAACATCTCTGGTCATATCAGGACGGGTACCGACTTGTGACAGTGCGCATTCACAGCGACTTTATAGTGCTGTCTTGCTGGGAGACCAGGCTGCCAGCACCATGACCTGATGTCCCACAGTCACACTATCCTGAAAGTATGCTAACCAGTCCTTGCCCTATCCTAATAATGCCGAGCGCATGTCTAGGAAGCGACAAGTGTCAATTTTTAAGTCATTGGTTTGACTCGACCAGGGTTCGAACCCATGGGTTCGAATCCCACGATCTACCAAAAAGGGAGACGGACGCTCAACTCATCCGACCATCCCGTCTGGTCAAAAGAAAGAAAAAAGGTAAACAGGGATGTGTCATGAAGTGGTATCCGGTGCATGCAGCTTGGAGTGGGAATGGGTGGTCGAGAATGGGGTGTTTGCGTGTAGCCGGTGCATGCAGTGTGGAGGGAATGCAGTGTTTGCGTGTAGCCGGTGCGTGCAGTGTGGAGGGAATGCAGTGTTTGCGTGTAGTCGGTGCATGCAGTGTGGAGTGGGAATGGGTGGCTGGGAATGGAGTGTTTGTGTGTAATAGTCGGTGCGTGCAGTGTGGAGGGAATGGAGTGTTTGTGTGTAGCCGGTGCATGCAGTGTGGAGGGAATGCAGTGTTTGTGTGTAGTCTGTGTGTCCAGTGTGGAGGGAATGCAGTGTTTGTGTGTAGCCGGTGTGTGCAGTGTGGAGGGAATGCAGTGTTTGTGTGTAGCCGGTGCGTGCAGTGTGGAGTGGGAATGGGTGGCTGGGAATGGAGTGTTTGCATGTATTCGGTGCATCCAGTGTGGGGGAAATGGAGTGTTTGCGTGTAGCCGGTGCATGCAGTGTGGGGGGAATGGAGTGTTTGTGTGTAGTCAGTGTGTGCAGTGTGGAGGGAATGAATGTAGCCGGTGCGTGCAGTGTGGAGTGGGAATGGGTGGCTGGGAATGGAGTGTTTGGATGTATTCGGTGCATGCAGTGTGGGGGGAATGGAGTGTTTGTGTGTAGCCAGTGCATGCAGTGTGGAGGGAATGGAGTGTTTGCGTGTAGTCTGTGTGTGCAGTGTGGAGGGAATGCAGTGTTTGCGTGTAGCCGGTGCATGCAGTGTTTATGTGTAGCCGGTGCATGCAGTGTGGAGTGGGAATGGGTGGCTGGGAATGGAGTGTTTGCATGTATTCAGTGCATGCAGTGTGGGGGGAATGGAGTGTTTGTGTGTAGCCAGTGCATGCAGTGTGGGGGGAATGGAGTGTCTGTGTGTAGCCAGTGCATGCAGTGTGGAGGGAATGGAGTGTTTGCGTGTAGCCAGTGCGTGCAGCATGGAGTGGAAATGGGTGACTGGGAATGGAGTGTTTGCGTGTAGTCGGTGCGTGCAGTGTGGAGTGGAAATGGGTGGCTGGGAATGGAGTGTTTGTGTGTAATAGTCGGTGTGTGCAGTGTGGAGGGAATGGATTGTTTACATGTAACCAGTGCGTGCAGCATGGAGTGGAAATGGGTGGCTGGGAATGGAGTGTTTGCATGTAGTCGGTGCGTGCAGTGTGGAGTGGAAATGGGTGGCTGGGTATGGAGTGTTTGTGTGTAATAGTAGTGAAGGCAGCTGCTCTCACTTTTTACAGAGTTCTTGCGCTCCGAAGCAGCTGACGGCGAACAATCCGAGGTGGTCCTCCAGTCCAGCTTCAAGGGGCGCTATGAAGTCGGACAAGCATTGGTACCGATCCTCCTTACTGTCCTTCTCAGCCTGCAGGAACAACACCGGGGAAGTTACCCATGATGGTCAATAGTAATGGTGATCAGGGGAATGGTGATGATAATAATGGTGATAATAATGATGATAATGGTAATGATAGTAATGGTGGTGATAATAATGATGATAATGGTAATGATAGTAATGGTGACGGTGGTAATGGTAATGGTGGTAATGGTCATAATGGTAACACTGATAATGATAATGGTAGTAATGGTGATGGTAATGATAGTAATGGTAATGGTGGTAATGGTAGTGAGTGTAATGATAATAATGATATTAATAGTAATGTCAGTAATAAGTAGTGATGGTAATGATAGTAATAGTAACGATGATAATAGTAATGAAAACAATGAAAATGATAATAATGGTAGTGATAATAAATTAATGGGGGTGCTATCATAATGTGGGGCTATTCGCTTTGCTTTCATTCATTTATGATAGTATTGTAGTAGTATGCACTGACCTCTCAGGCAAGTAACCACATAGACAGGTAGGCGTAGGCAGTGTGGTGATATCAGGGAGCCGAGGTGGTGTAATGGTTAGCACACTGGCCCGGAATGCAAAGAGATGTGGGTTCGAGTCCCGCTCTAGGCGCAATATTTCTCATTTTCATCAACCCCCAGCACAGTATCGTAAATGAATAAAATAAAATCTGCAGCCTGTTTAATAATTAATAAGTACATGTCCAAGGAGCCCCATCAGCTACAAATTTATTTTGATATGATTTGAGTTTTATTTAACTGTACGGCTTCCCCAAGGGGTGATCGTCCAGCCGATCAACCAATGTTACATTAAATTAACCTGCATACTTACGCAAATTACATTGTCACAAAAAATCGATGATCGAATTTTTTTTTAAACCTAGGATCAGATATGTCCCTGTATGTATAGCTAGCTATATCTAAGTATTTCACATGCATGCACACATATGGCCACAGGACAAGTGATGTCAAAGTTACATAATAGTGACTCAGTGAGTAGCCTTTAGAACTTGCCTGTTGCCTGATGCCGTAGAAGACCTCCATCTGCCTGCCTTGTTCGTCCATGATGAGAATGTCATCCCCCTGCTGCTGGGCGCGGTAGAAGCCCACCATACCGTGACACTTGAGCAGCCCGCCACTCACGATGCTCTTCAGCATCTTCTGCGCGTCATTAAATAACTTCTGCGCCTCCTTACCTGAGAAAGACACACACAAATAAAGATGCAATACTTACAAGGTGGGGATTTGGCATTGGTTGGTTGGTTGGTTGTTTGTAGGAGTTTTATGTCCTAGCATATGTCCTTGGGTATGCGGGTAATGCAGTACCTATCTGCTAAAATACCTCAGGGTGTTTGACGCCCCTGCCTTGCAAAGTTATAAACCACTGCCTTGTGGTATAGGTTCTTGATAGAATCAACGGCTAAGGGAGCAAACCCTAACAGAAAACCATGCTTCCGTGGCAGCATTAAGGGCGGTGATGAAGGGAACTCCCAACATCTCCTGGCCAGCTACTGCAGGGACAAATAGTTTGCGCCTGTCTTGACGTGTTCTTGCCGGTGTGAAACCTCTATTTGCTCCCCGAGAGAGTGCTGCTAGTAACTTGCAAAAGCCAGCAGCACTTCAACACTTTGCAAGCAGCTTTTATGAAATGCACAACCGCACAGAACAGCGGCGGTTAAGAAATAAAAGCAGTCTTTGTCGCATTGCGACCGACAGCATGATGATGATGATGTCCTAGCAACATCTAAGGTCATATTAGGAGGGATACCGACTTATGACAGTGCGCACACATGGAGACTTTGTAGTGCTGCCCCAATGGGAGACCAGGCTGCTGGCACCATGACCTGATATCCCACACAGTCACATTATCCTGATACTGTGATAACCAGTCCTTGTCCTATCCTATTAATGCCAAGCGCCAGGCTAGGTAGCAACAAGTATCAATTTTTATAAGTCATTGATTTGACTCAGCTTGGGTTCGAAGTGCCGACCTTACGCACAGCTGGTCGGCCTGGGTACCATCATAGGGAACACGTTATCAACACTATTTAGACATTTAGACATTTCCATGCTGGACTTATAAAATTGACCACCCTCTTGCTCCTTCCCTGATTTCTCCTAACACGACCCACCGGAAGCCAACTCACTGCCGCATGGGACCGCCTTTGGCGGGGCCCATACAGCACTGCAGATTTGCAGCATTCAGTCTGCCAACGCGACTGAAAACTCCCCCCAAAAAACAAAAAACTTACCGACGGTAGCATCGTTGAAGATTTTCGGATAGCCCCTGTTGGGGTAGCGTCCCCTCAGTTGCCAGGTGTCGAAGAAGGGCTTCCAGTCAATGTACGCGATGAGCTTCTCAAGGTCATAGTCCAGGAAGGTCCGGGTCCCCAGGAACGAGGGCTTTGCTGGCAACAGCCGATGGTGTTAGTCAAATTGAGAACAGGAATGTTGGCACTTTAATATAGGGAGTCAATAACCTAGACGTAAATATGGCTGAAAGAGCAGTGCATCAGTGCTGAAAAAAAAAAGATTCTAATGAATAGATATTTTTAGTTTATAATAATGAATAAAAAATTAACATGTGATGCATAACCCATTATACAAGTATAAATGCTAGGGGAACATATAGACTTTGCTACTTCCTCCATCGGCGCATTGGTGGCCCCAGCTGTCGGGGAGTTGTATAGGGATATATATCAGTGTTAAGCACGAGTCCAACTATGTGTGTGGGGGGAGGGGCGGTGGGAGGGGGTCTCGAACCTGCACTTCAGTGTTATCCGAGTAGACGCATTAATAAAAGTACTTTAATAGTTTAAAAAGAGAAGAAACTTAACAATTAGATGGGGGTTTTTTAACCAATAATAAAATAATGTACTCACTTGGAACAAAATGGCTCCAGTCCAGCTGCACTGCATACTGTCGGGCCTTATCTATGGGCACGTAGACTCTGTCCTGGACAGGCGAGGGGAATGATAGAAACATGACAATTCACATGAACAATTAATAATAATGATAAAAACATTCACAATATGAACAGTTATTAGTGATAATGATGGAAACGTGAAAATTCACATGAACAGTTAATAATGACACTGATATAATTGGGGGGGGGGGGCATTATTTTTTCACATAACTTGGTCAATTATGAACAATGTTGCATACTAACAATCTAACTGAGTATTGATGCTGGCTTTGTTGTCTCTGGCTCTTTCAAGAACCTTTTTTTTAAAAACTGTATCCTAACAATTCGAGGGTAGAGTCATACCATCAGAAAATTTAATGGCATGGAATTTGATCCATTTTACCCTTTGTCAAAAACCTTGGGGGCGGGGGGGGGGGGAGATTAATTAGTTTTATATCCTTATTTAAATAAGCACATTAAACAACAACAAATGTATGCTGAAAATGACTATTATTGTTGTGTCGAAAAAAGTAGTAATTATCAGCATCATCGTCATCATCATCATCATCATGCTGTCGGTCGCGATGCGACAAAGACTGCTTTCATTACTTGACTGCTGCTCTCCATTCTCTGCTGTGAGAGTTGCGTCCATGAGTCGGTCTTAATGTCTCTCAGTTTCAGGTTTCTCTTGATGGTATCCTTGAAGTGGAGACGAGGGCGCCCTCTCTTTCTGTAACCAGAAGACAGTTGAGAATAGAGGATCTGCTTTGGTAGCCTGTCTGATGACATCCTCATGATGTGTCCAGTCCACCAGAGATTCTTTTTGATCAGAAGATCTTCCATAGAGGGCAACCCCGTCCGTTCGAGTATTTCCTTATTTGTCACTTTGTCCTTCCAGGTTAGCCTCATGATTGAACGCAGATGTCGCATCATGAAGGCATGCAGCTTTTTTCACCTGTCGTATGTACACTGTCCAGGCCTCGGCTCCGTATAGTAGGGTGGATAGCACGATTGCACGGTAGATCTTGCCTTTGACCCGAATGGACACATGGTGGTTGTTCCAGAGTCTCTGGCGTAGTCGGCCGAAAGATGCGCTAGCCTTGGCCATCCTCCTCTGTATTTCAGCATCAATGCATCCATCACTTGATATAGTGCTTCAGAGGTAGGTGAATTCCCGAACAGAGTTCAGCTTGTTTCCGTCAACCATGATCTCCTCCTCTCGGGTTCTTGTAGAGTTGGGTTGGTACAGCACCTCCGTCTTCTTGATGTTAATCTTCAGGCCGAACTTCTTTGATGCATCAGAGAAAGTGTCCACTATTTTCTGGATCTCTTCAGCAGAGTGGGCAACCAGTGCACTGTCATCTATCTGTGAATAGTAGCTCTCTCACCAGTATCCGAGTAGTCTTGGTCTTCGCTCTGAAGTGTGCGACATTGAATAGGTCAGCGCTCTGTCTGGACTGTATATAGATGCCATCCCCCATGTCTCGGAAAGCCTCATCGAGCATTGCTGATTGGAAGAAGGAGAAGAGTGTGGGGGCCAGTACACAACCTTGCTTGACCCCATTGGTAACCCTGAACGATTCCGAGACTTCCCCTCCAACACTAACGTTCGCCATCATTCCTGTATGTAGAGCCTCGATCATAGTTGTGAACTTCTCTGGGCATCCATACTTCCTCAGTAGCTGCCATAGCCCGGTCCTCCCGACTGTATCAAATGCCTTAGTGAAATCGACAAATACCATGTACAGTGGTCGGTCCTGCTCAATGGACTTTTCTTGTAGCTATCGGAGACAAAATATCATATCCACGGTGCACCGGTTACCTCTGAAGCCACACTGTGACTCCGGAACTACATCAGGTGTTATGTGAATAGATAGTCTGTTGACTATCTCTATCTCCATTCCGCAATACTATCCTTGGAGAGCATTCCATTGCTCTTGTTAAGACTGTATTATCGGCAATGCCACTGATTTCCTTTTGCTCTCTCCCTGCAATCACTCCTTGCTTTTCTGTTTGTTGGGGTTTGATGTCCTTGCAAAATCTAAGGTGATCTAAGAACAGGATTCTGACTGACCAATTGCTATCGTATATATCCTTGGCATTTTAGCGATTGTAAAAAAGAAATTGCAGAAATCTGTGGAATCATGGAGATCTTTCATGCTAGGGAGTAATCGATTAATCAACTCGGGTCACCCGAGGCAATTTTTGGCGCATGCACACATCCTAGTCTCGGGTCAAATAATCGAATACGCTTCTACATGCTCGGGGTGGTTAAAAATGGTGGCTTAATCCAAAACTTTTTTCTTTTTTTTAATAACCGATATAAGTACAGCAAAATAGGATTTAAAGTCTTTTATGATTAGATGGTTTAGTTATATTTCCATTTAATTAATCTGTGTTAATACCAAAAGAAAACATGTAGGACTGGTACTGGTAGCTGTCATCCTGCAGGACGGTACCAGCACAAATGAGACGTCATCGTTCCTAGCCAACCCCAGCCACGAGGTGGGTTACTGGGGTCGGGTCGTTTTGCACACGGCACATGTTTTTGTCAACTCCACTCGCGGTGTTCGATTTGAAATTCTAGCAACTCGGGTGACCTGAGTCGCCCGGGTCGTGTTAATCGATTACGCCCTTAGATAAGAGAAGTAGCACATCCGGGTCCAGCAATCTTTACCTAGTTATTCAAAAAGTTTCACCCAGTACTTGCAGAAGGGGTGAAAAGCAACCCATTAGAAAAAGTGGCAAAAAGCTGGGGTAGGCCGGGTAAATGAAATGAGCAGATAAATTCTTAATTTAAGAAGCAAAATATATTCTTTATATATGTCTTCATATTTACCCGCTACTTTTGAGTAGAAAAATATAATAAAATATGTAGTTTAATGAACTTTAAAAGTGAAATTGACAGCATTCTATCATCGCCATCTTTTCTTTTTGCATTCTCTCCCATTTCACCAACTCTGTGCTGATATATTAAGTAGCCATTTTATACTGGAACTAGGAATTCTACTTCCTTTTCCATAATAAAGCAATTTTCGCCCATATTTAGACTACTTTGTCATTCACCGCTACTGCAAATACTGGGTGAATCTTTTATCTACTTTCATCCCTCAATTTAGAGTTATCCTCACCAGGATAGCATTACACCTGGTAAAATGGGGGACTAACTTAACACCAGACTGGGTTTCTCGGATAGGGCTATTAATTATTATCCCTTCATGCATACCATTTAATTTAACCAGTTATCCTGAGGATAGATTGTATCCTCGGGATAAAGCCGTTACCACCACATCATACACACAGCTCCAGCCCGGATGACCTACTTTGAGCGAGTCGTAATGCTCGATGCGGATGTCTTCATAGTCATCGGCGATGTCCTCCAAGAAGTCTTCCCGGTTCTCATCGGCCAGAAGGGAGCCACACTGAGACAGGAGGAAGTTGAATGTGTAAGAAGCAACAACACCCCTTATGTTAATTAGTTCATTATGAATCAAATTTGGCAGTTGAGAATAGCTCAAGAGATCATGAAAAATGTATCGGACATTTAAACAAATAATCTTAATCTACATAAATACTAAATCTGTAATTAGTTGAATGGGTGAGAAGCAACAACTCCCCTTGTGTTAATTAGTTCATTATGAATCAAATTTGACAGTTGAGAATAGCTCAAGAGATCATAAAAAAATGTACTACACATATTTTAAAATCTACATTTAATAGTAAATCTGTAATTTACGAGACGGAGACAAACGTATTATATAGTTGTTTTATTTCTTATCGTAAAGGGCTCACGCATGATGCAACAAGGTCAATATGATATGTAATAACAGGTATGATGCAATAAATCTGATAGATATAACATAGGTCAGGTATGATATCAGATAGGTAAAAATTGGTCAGGTATGATACAAGATTGATAACCGGCAGTACAGAACATTCCATGCTTCCCCAGCCCGTATGAGTCAAATGGTTAAGGACCTGGACTCGAATTCTCAACCCTATCATTACTCCTTAATTAACGGTGTGGGTGGGTGGGCGAAGAAAAACGAGAGGGGTGCTGAGATGATGACGGCTGCGGCAATTATGTTCGAATTTCGAAAACATTGGCGGTCATGTGGGTAAATGCCCTGGTCGCCACCTGGAGGAATTTCCAGGTACTATGTTATGGTTCGTAGTGTCTTCGGTTTGCTGCCAGGGGACGCCACCGTACCGAGAGAACCACTGGTCGATAGAGGAGATCCCAGCCGTCGGGCCTGACCATAGCTAGGTACTGGTGTAAGTCAATTCATGTCAATCCTGTCTCCCCCGTAAATTACCAATGTTATGCATAACATCCACAATTTTGGAAATATAAATCATTAAAACGGTGTCCTGCAAAATTAGCCAAAGTAATGAGGAAACAAATAGCAGAAACTAATGAATTACCAATGAATCACCAATAAATCATCAATGAATGACAGTACAAGAAAAGGCCAGCATCTGACATTGGAGCTACATAATCGATGAAAGCATATTTTCAAAACCGATTTGTCCGCAATTGAAATTTCCGATGCTTAATGAACTAAATAAAGCATATTAAAAAAACTGGCTTCGACAGGTGGTGATATAACCTAGTTCATGTAGTAATGTCATATATTGCATTTGGATTCAATTTATGCGTATTGTGTGTATTGCGTTAGATACACAGCATGTACATGCAAAGCTAAGTGGCAGCCAGTGTGCTTTGTCAGTTGAGTTGATGAAAATGGCGATGCTTCTTACCACGACCACACTTTTAGAGGCGTCGAGGACGTGGATGGTCGGCTGGGTGTAACGTGGAGCAATCTTCACAGCGGTGTGAGTCCTGTATACAGGGTGGAGTGGAGAGGGGGACAATCAATGAAAACCTACGATCAGACTCATACATGGGTCGTTCTCAGAAACTGTGCAACACAAATTTGGTATCCATGTTACATTGTTAATGATTAAGACTTTTTTTCGGCGGGGGGGGGGGGGCGTAGTAAGTCAAATAGTTACTCTTACCTCTGTGCATTACCGTTTTCTCGCGGGTTAATGCCCATGTATTGGTTAACCAAACAACCCCCTCCCCCACTTGGCCAATATTTCGTAAACAGCCACCCCTTAAATCCTCATGTGTATACTATACTGTACATTGTATGTGATGACGTCCAATAAGAACCTACATTCAAACTCACATATAATCTATATAGCATGTGACAACATCCAACAAGAACCTACAATCAGTAATGCCGCGCGCTAGGTTAGGTAGCGACAAGTATCAATTTTGTAAGTCATTGGTTTGACTCGACCAGGAATCGAACTCCCGACCTTCAACACGGGAAGCTTGCGCTCTACCGATTCGGCCACCGCGTCCATCATGGGCTACATCATTAATCTGACAGTAGGGGGCGCCGGGCGGCCAATCAGCCAATAGGGAAAGAGGGCAAGGGTCAGCCAAAGAACCAGACGACATTCAGCAGACAGAAAAGCGAGGCTGGCACTTACTTGGACGTTGTGGCGCCCCCGATCAGAAGCGGTTTGGTCATGCCGATTCGCTCCATTTCCTTGGCAACATGGATCATTTCGTCTAGTGAGGGTGTGATGAGACCGGACAACCCAATAATATCTGTTGGGGCATGCGCAAACGTCAGGACAAGACCGAGGGGAGAGGAGTTAGGTTAGGTAATCAGTCCTTTGTGAGCAGGGATGAAAGTAGCTTCCGGGTTGTGGGGGGGGGGGGGGGGAGCAGAAATCTATGCATATGGTGAGGTTATCTGTAAACCGATGGCAAATTTCCGCGAAAACGTGGATATTCTCCCATAGGCTCAGTACCGTCAGGGAATCACAGAAAATTCCCGGAAGTCAGATTTCATATATAATGACTGTGACAGTTGAACAACGTATTAGCATACACTAATAGTGCTACGGTGTTTGAACAAGATATTGGCATACACTCATACTATCAGTGATAGGTGTCTATTGACACACAATTGATTGTATGCTTTTGTATTATATGTAAAAGCAACGGTTGAATTAAAAAAAAAATAATTCTCGCCATGAATATGGCCTATGCTGCCGACACAGCGTAAAGAAACCACCCATCAATCAATCAATCAATCAGTGATAGTGCTGTAAACAACGTATTAGCATACGCTGATAGTGCTGCGGGATTGCAGTACAGTAAAATCAGCGGAAATCATTGAGATCTTTCATCCCTGTATGAGATGCGACAGGTTTGGCAGCCAGACGCTCTGCTGAGGTTGTACGCATGCACATGCGCATGCGCATGCAAAGTTTGTATCCCACAGAGCAAGCAATATACACAGTATTTTCATGACCTGCATAAAAGGTCATGGAAATTTGTCACCATTTTCACTCTCTTTCTCAGGTTTTCCAAAACCATGTATGAATCATGCTGGACATAAAATGAATTACCTCCTCGGGCTCCCAGGTCCTCCCTCTCCCATCTGCAGACATTGACCAGATGGACTGACCTCCAACGAACAACTTGTAACATCGTCATAACCTTCTTGTAACCTATTTTTGTCTACCTAATAAAGCCCCCTTTCTCCCACCCCAGTCTCAGGCTTCCTCTGCCCGAATCAGTAGCATAGGTCAGCAAAGAAGAGGAACACGAGGAGTACTTTAGCGGGCATACCTGCATTCTCGTCAATGGCAGTCTTCAAAATCTTCTCACATGGTGTCATCACGCCCAGGTCTATCACCCTGCACACGATTTTAGAGATCATTGGTTTACAGAAGATGGATGCTGTTGGATGGAGTTTTACGTCCTGGCAACATCTAAGGTCATATCAGGATGGGTACCGACTTGTGACAGTGCTCACTCATGGTGACTTTATAGTGCTGCACCGTCCTGATATGACCTTAGATGTTGCTAGGACGTAAAACAACAACAAACAAACTTATAGTGCTGCGCCACTGGGAGACCAGGCCACCGGTACCATGACCCGATCACAGCCACATTATACTGAGCTTGTTGTATCCTATTAATGCCCTGCTGCCATGTTAGGTAGCAACAAATATCAATTTTGTACGTCATTGGTTTGACTCGGCCGGGAACCGAACTCCCGAACTTCCGCTCGGGAAGCCTGCGCTCTACCGATTCGGCCACCGCGTCCGGTATGGTTTACAGAGGAACAGGGGACGTCCAAATAAAACTGGTTACAATGAAAGGGTATACACTTACAATGAGATTGGCATTATAGTACTGTATTGGTGATTGACGGAAATTATATTATTATATTAATTTTTAACAACATCTAGTGGCTAAAAAAATAAGTAGCAGCAAGCAGCAGTATAGAGATTAACATGTTTATCATGATAGTTTTCTTAATCGCAATATTCACTAAAGTGAGTTGTTCACAAAATCTTTCTTTCGAACTCAAACCAAAAGATTCCACGATTTTAATCTAATTAATGCAAGGTTTGCTATATTTGTTATGCAAAAAAAAGTACTAGCTTCATGCTTTCGATCAAAATCAACTCGGACTCTAATTTATTGATGGACATGTCTTACATCGATGTCTTTATATTACCTCTTAGCATGTGTTGTATCCTCTGGTGGAGTGTTTAGAGTGTCTGCCTTTTTTCTAGGTCGGACTCCTAATCTGAAGGTTGGTGGTTCTATTCCCCATGTCATCACCTCTGTCAATTTGGATTTCCACCGCTGTGTATAACTTACAGCGTCATCAAAGGACAGTTGCTCTCCTACCATGTCTATGTGGCGTGGGAGGTTAAAAATCCCTTGGGTTTGTAAAATTGTAGGCTCTGGCTTTCTATCAACTAATTGTCTAATGGTAAAAACAAGACTATTCAGATTTACCCATGATAGGCCGTATAAATCTTTAAAAAATAAAAAATAAATCCGTTTTTTATCAAGACCGTCTTCGACTTATGAAATGAGGCTGAACATATGGAGATAGCCACTGGAGTATCAAAGCCAACTGCACCACGATGTGATATCCCACTCAGACACAGTATCCCGACAGTGAGATAATCGGTCCTTGTTCTGTCCTACTAATGCCCAGCGTTAGACAAGGCAGCGACAAGAGCCCATCTTTTCAACTGTTTCGTTTAACACGGAACCACATGTCCACCCATTATGGTCTTACCAACAATAATTAATCGCTTAAAATATATATACAGTAAAACCTCTCACCGACCACCTCCACAAATCGACCACTCCCCTATATCGATTGCTTTATTTGGGTCCGAAGAATACCATTGTAAGGATATTCTAACTCCCTAAACCGAACCTAAATGGACCACTTAAAGTCGGTCCCATGGTCGGTCGATTTAGAGAGGTTTTACAGTATTACTAGGTATCCCAACTCATTTTTGCAGCTCAATAGAAAGCACTATATTTCAATACAGTTCGACAGCTAGTACCAGAAGAAAAATTACATAAAGATGTTTAAAATGGGATGATTAGTTCAAAAGTTGTAGGGTTTTTAATATTTCTAAACTTGACCAAAAAATCATAGGTTTTGGCATTTTGCATGAAACCCATATTTCAGTGCTAGATTATTAAAAAAGTAATGGACACAGGAACTTGTATTTCAGGAATGTGTATTACTACTATACATATTTCAAGTCTATTTTTTTCAGAGTAACCACGTCATTGATTTTTGTGATATTGGCCATTAAAAATGAAAAAAAACACATAAATTGGCCCTTATCAATATGGACAATTAAGAGGTATGAGTTACATGAATGCTTTAATTTTTAAAAGTACACAATCAATATCTTTGAAATTTCATCTGACTACCAACATTACCATGTAGTAAAAAGAAATTATCAGAAACAAACCAATACTGCTATAGCTACAGCATAATCATGGTAATTGTTAGGAAAATAGACATGAATCTCAATTTTGTATAACAGAATTAGGGGTATGGTAGTGACAGAATGACTATTCACGGCCTTAGATCAAATACTGTTATTTGTGAGCATGACTATGGACTGCTTCAAATCAAATACTGTTATGTAGGAGCGTAACTATTCAATGCTAAGATAACATTCTGTAATTTATGAGTGTGATTTAATAATAATGAGAGTGTGCTAAAATTTAACAAGAATGAGCCAGCGAGCACTGTCTCCTCGGTAAGCACACGCGAGCAAGCCTTAATAAAACATAAACGACCAATGAAAAGCACAATGTCAATGAATATTCCACTGTTTCAGATCAAATAAATGTTATTGAGGCACCTGACTACTCACTAAGATCAGATTCTGTTATTTAAGGAGTGCGATTTAATAAAAAAGTGTTCAAATTGAAAAGAGCAAGGGAGTGCCAGCCACTCTCAAACATCAGCTATGCCGTAGAGCCAGCAATAAACACACACGAGCAAGCATAATAAAACCAAAAGCACAATGGATTTTTCACTGCTTTAGATCAAATTCTGTTATTTAGGAGCATGACTATTCACTGCTAAAATCAAATTATGTTATTTAGGAGTGTGACTTACTAATGAGAGAGTGCTAAAATCGAAGCAAAGTTTACTGTTACCGCGGTCAATACGTGCGAGCAAACATTAATAAAACAAAAATGAACAACAAAATGCACAAAGCCAATGAATATTCCACTGCTTTAGATCAAATTCTTTTACCTAGGAGTGTGACTACTAGCTACTAAGAACAAATCCTGTTATTTGGGAGCATGACGACATAAAAATAGTGTTAAAATTGAAAAGCGCAAGCGAGCGTCAGTCACTGTCAACATCAGTTATTCAGTAGAGCCTGCATGTGTTTAGTCTTGCGCATTACCCCATGCGGAATAGAAAATAATAACTTTATGATTTAAAAGGAGGACATTAGCTTTCTAACAATATAAAGCAATATATATTGAGAATTATGATCCCTTTTGAGCATCACCTTGAAGTTTTGAAACGTTTTTTAATGATAATTCTGTTCAAAGTTCTCATTGATGTTTGATACTAAAATGTGGCTAAGAACCTCCTCTATCGTTTCTATGTAATTTTGAACATCTGGACGCGATGGGGTCTTGTGCAACTTTAATTCAATGCTGTGTCAACAATTCTTGATGATCTGGAGATGTGGCCAAAGGATATGAAATGCACAAATTCAGCTCTCAAATATATCCGTTTTACTACAAATCTGTTCAGTGACACAAATAATAAAAAAACGATTCCACAAAGAACAGGTCATAAGCTTTTTTTCCATATACTTCTCATTTCAATGAGTACATTTTTAGATGAACTATAGTAAGTTTAAAATGAGCTGTGTTTGGTGGCAAACCACGGCTTTCCACAAGCCTGGGGCGCTCTATTGGGATACCTAGTAATACTAAACGGTGGTTAAGTTTTACGGTTGTTCTGATCACTACTCCTCTGTTAATCGGTGCTGCCAAGGTACATCCTCGTACTCTACTGATGCTCCGCCACGTATGGGTTGTTAATAATATGGTTTTTTATGCCTACCGCACAAATTTCATATTAATTTTGATGGTCTTTACTAACTTTGGTCACTTCAACCAGAGTGGCATCCATTTTGAGTCACATAACCACGAGTGTTGTTAACTCCACTATTACATACTGCCACCGATATGGTTTACCACATAATGGTACAGATGGATTCCACCAGATGGTGTCACTATATTGAAAGAAGACTGTGCACGAGTCCTGAATATAGCAGAGACCGTGAATATATATATATATAATAACAGTTCAACATAACATTGGTCATGGGATTGATGCAGAGCCCAGCTTTAACCCATACGCAGCATGGGCTAAAGCTAGAATATATTCAAAAAATTGTAACCGCTCTTTTTCGCTTTTAATGCCCAAAATGATTGCACTTTATTTGTTACCTGTAGTTGTTACAGCCGAGTACGACCCCGACGATGTTCTTCCCGATGTCGTGGACATCACCCTTGACAGTCGCCAGCACAATAGTACCGTTGAAAGCATCATTCTGTTCAATTCATGGATTAAAAAAAGACTGATTTAGATATGTTTCCACTAAACGCCCTAGCCGAATCGGTAAGAGCGCAGGCTTCCCATATGGAAGGTGGGGAGTTCGAATTCCGGCTCAGTCAAAAACCAATGACTTACAAACTGGCACTTTTCATTACCTAGCCTGGCGCTTGCCATTATTAGGGTGGGTAAGTAGGTGCGGTGTGAGACTCACTATGCTGAAGTCATCGGGTCCTGCTTGTATACTACTGTGTCGTTAAGTAGGTGTGAGACTCACTATGCTGAAGTCATCACATTCTGCCTGTATACTACTGAGTCATTAAGTGGGTGCAGCATGAGACTCACGATGCTGAAGTCGATCAGGTCCTGCCTGTATACTACTGTGTCGTTAAGTAGGTGCGAGACTCACTATGCTGAACTCACAAAGTCCTGCCTGTATACTACTGTGCCGTTAAGTAGGTGCGAGACTCACTATGCTGAAGTCATCACGTTCTGCCTGTATACTACTGAGTCATTAAGTGGGTGCGGCACGAGACTCACTATGCTGAACTC
Organism: Branchipolynoe longqiensis; assembly: GCA_030323885.1. Taxonomy (NCBI): domain Eukaryota; kingdom Metazoa; phylum Annelida; class Polychaeta; order Phyllodocida; family Polynoidae; genus Branchipolynoe; species Branchipolynoe longqiensis. The sequence continues at coordinate 108,191,830 of CM059186.1, read as the reverse complement.
ACCATGTCCTGCCTGTATACTATTGTGTCATTAAGTGGGTGTGGCACGAGACTCACAATGCTGAACTCACCATGTTCTGCCTGTATACTATTGTGTCATTAAGTGGGTGCAGCACGAGACTCACTATGCTGAACTCACCAGGTCCTACCTGTATACTACTGTGGCATTAGGTGAGTGTATGACTCACTATGCTGAACTCACCAGGTCCTGCCTGTATACTATTGTGTCATTAAGTTGGTGTGGCACGAGACTCACTATGCTGAACTCACCATGTCCTGCCTGTATACTACTGTGTCATTAAGTGGGTGCAGCACGAGACTCACAATGCTGAACTCACCAGGTCCTGCCTGTATACTACTGTCAATAAGTGGGTGCGGCACGAGACTCACTATGCTGAACTCACCATGTCCTGCCTGTATACTATTGTGTCATTAAGTGGGTGCAGCACGAGACTCACTATGCTCAACTCACCAGGTCCTGCCTGTATACTACTGTGTTATTAAGTGGGTGCGGCACGAGACTCACTATGCTCAACTCACCATGTCCTGCCTGTATACTACTGTGTCAATAAGTGGGTGTGGCACGAGACTCACTATGCTGAACTCACCATGTCCTGCCTGTATACTATTGTGTCATTAAGTTGGTGCGGCACGAGACTCACTATGCTGAACTCACCAGGTCCTGCCTGTATACTCCTGTGGCATTATGTGAGTGCAAGACTCACTATGCTGAACTCACCAGGTCCTGCCTGTATACTACTGTGTTATTAAGTGGGTGCGGCACGAGACTCACTATGCTGAACTCACCATGTCCTGCCTGTATACTACTGTGTCAATAAGTGGGTGCGGCACGAGACTCACTGTGCTGAACTCACCATGTCCTGCCTGTATACTATTGTGTCATTAAGTTGGTGCGGCACGAGACTCACTATGCTGAACTCACCAGGTCCTGCCTGTATACTACTGTGGCATTATGTGAGTGCAAGACTCACTATGCTGAACTCACCAGGTCCTGCCTGTATACTACTGTGTTATTAAGTGGGTGCGGTGTGAGACTCACTAGGTCCTGCGTACAACTTCCCGACTGCTTGGCAGCTCGCTCAGCCTCCATGAAGGGGATGAGGAAGCCGACTCCCTTCTTCATGACGCGAGCAGACTTAATGACCTGCGGGAGGAACATCTTGCCTGCCCCAAACAGATCACCCACAATGCTCATACCCTGCAAATAAATCAACCCAATAAATAAACAAACAAATCAAATTTAATTAAAACCAACAAGACACCGAGTAAGCTATGCTGGCAGCTCATGCAGCACCATTCAACGAAAAATAAGTAACTAAATAAGTGGATAAAGAAGTGAATAAAGAAGTAAATAAAGAAATGAATATATTAATAAAAAGGTATTTACTAACTACAAATAATATAGCTTAAAAATCAAAGGATTCTCTCTTTAAGCACACACAAATCCTAAATCAATAATGTATGATGAGAATGCATTTAGCACATATCAATGTCAGTAAGTTGTTATTGTAGCTCAAAATACACAGACATCTTAAAAGGAATATTTTCGACGCACTTTACCTTCATGAGCGGTCCCTCAATGACGTTGAGAGGTCGCGGGTACAGGACGGTATCAGACATGGCCTCTTTCGTATCTTCGACTACATATTTGTCAATTCCCTGTAACACAACCAAGGTGAGAAGCTGTTTGTTGGAGTTTTACGTCCTGGCAACATCTAAGATCATATCAGGACGGATACCAACTTATGACAGTGCGCACTGATGGCGACTTTATAGTGCTCCCCTACTGGGAGACCAGGCTGCCAGCACCATGACCTGATATCCCACTCAGTCACATTATCCTGACACTGAGCCAACCAGTCCTTGCCCTAATAATGGTAAGTGCCTGGCTAGGAAGCGACAAGGATCAATTTTTAAGTCATTGGTTTGACCTGACCAGGGTTTGTTGAATCCCACGATCTACAAAAACAGGAGACGGACGCTCAACTCATTAGGCTATCCCGTCTGGTCACCTGAACCACGAGCAACATGTTATAAATATAAGTTATATAGACCAAATTGCTCAATACGTTTTAAAAAAAAAAATCATTGTAATGGTAAACTCCAAAGTTGATGTGCACCTTATCTTCGTAGAGATCTTTGCCAAGCTTTTGTGGTCAAATTAAAAATTTATTGGAAAGCCCTAAACCTGGGATGTATTTCAAAGTAGAGGCTTTATGGGGTGTTTAAAGCACCAAGCATGTGTTAGGAGAGTGATAGGAAGTACAAAGGTACTTGTAGGATTCAGGGCTTTTTTTCATTGTAGGCTTTATTAAGTTGCTTGTAGTCCCTTCTATTGATTGTGTTTAAATGTTTGACTAGATCATCTTTAGCTCAATATTCAGATACATCTCAAATGTGCTACACCTCAGAAATATGAATGTGCAAAACATGCATGTACGGTGTTCACATCCCAAGAAAAGCCTTTTTTTTGTTAAAAGCCTACTAATACTATTATTATGTTTTCTTTCCCTATTTGTATTTCTGATCTTGATTACATAGATATTTCTACATAATTAGCCTACCTTGACGAGTGCATACTCCAGTCGCTCCTGCACAGATGCATTGCGCCATTCGTCAGTTTTCTCATCTTTCTTCTTATCAGATCCCAACTCCTGACGACATCAAGCATTAATTAGGCCAACACTATATGAACAAGTGAGATGGCTCAGGCATAACTGTAGTCAAGTTATTATTAGTGTATGATTTTCTACCTTTGTCGGCCATGTCCTCAGTTACAAAATGCAGGGTCCGTACACATGTGAAGATATGGAATTCAAGGCTATTTCAAATCTTTTCAAGGCTGTTTTTGATGGGAAATCAAGACTATTTTCATTTGAATTTCAAGAAAAAACAAAACAATGGCAAATGATGATTTCAAACTAATTTAGATCAATGGGGACAATTTAATGGAATTCAATGATTTTTCAAATGTAATTACCCACAATAGGTTAAATCAAAGGGTTTTCAAGGCCTTGAAATGGGGGAAATGATGCTCAAGAGTTTTCAAGACTTTTCAAGACTTTCAGGCCCCATACAGACGCTGAAGATGGCGATATCTCCAATGGCAATGACCGGCATGTAGTCATGTCATTATTAGGGTATGACTTTCTATCTTTGTTAGCCATGTCCATAATTTTTTTTTTAATGGCGACATCACCAATGACCAGTTGGTCCGCTGAAGATCAGGACTCAGTTAGGAATAAAGTTGCATATTTTCGCCACTTTTGTTCTCTAGCTATGTGCTCATGCAGACAATACAAATATGAATTTACAACAATAGTTGTTTGTTGGGGTTTTACATCCTAGCAACATATATGGTCATACCAGGACAGGTACCGACTTGTGACAGCACACACTAATGGTGACTTTATAGTGTTGTCCCACTGGGAGACAGGATGTCTTCACCATGACCCGATATCCCACACAGTCACATTATCCTGATACTGTGCTAATCAGTCCTTATCCTATCCTATTAATGATGAGTGCCAGGCTAGGTAGCGACATGTATCAATGTTATATAAGTCATTAGTTTGACTCGCCCGGGATTTGAACTTCCGACCTTTCCGCGCAGGCAGCCTGCGCTCTTACCGATTCGGCCACCGGTTCCTGTTTGACAAGAATAACAGAATAAATAAATTTCTATAACAAAATTTAAAATACTACCCACATTGGCGTAAGTGAGGAGCCGATCGGTGCCCTCCGGGTCGCGGTTCCACAGCACATTCTCACACAGCTCGAGCAGCTTGGGATCAATGTCGTCATACACCGGAAGTGCCCCAGCGTTCACAATGCCCATGTCCAGACCGGCCTGCTCAAGGAACAACAAACACTAAAGGCATGGGCAAGACTGGCGCAGCGACAACAGACATCCGGGTAATTTGTTTTCTTTGTCCAGGCTGGCCTGATCAAGGAACAACATACAGTAAAGGCATGGGCAAGACTGGCGCAGCGACTTGTTTTCTTTTGTCCAGGCCGGCCTGCTCAAGGAACAACATACACTAAAGGCATGGACAAGACTGGCGCAGCGACAACAGACATCCAGGTAATTTGTTTTCTTTGTCCAGGCTGGCCTGCTCAAGGAACAACATACACTAAAGGCATGGGCAAAGACTGGCGCAGCGACAACAGACATCCGGGTAATTTGTTTTCTTTTGTCCAGGCCGGCCTGCTCAAGGAACAACATACACTAAAGGCATGGGCAAGACTGTCGCAGCGACAACAGACATCCGGGTAATTTGTTTTCTTTTCTCCAGGCCGGCCCGCTCAAAGAACAACATACACTAAAGGCATGGAAAGACTGGCGCAGCGACAACAGACATCCGGGTAATTTGTTTTCTTTGTCCAGGCCGGCCTGCTCAAGGAAAAACATACACTAAAGGCATGGGCAAGACTGGTGCAGCGACAGCAGACATCCGGGTAATTTGTTTTCTTTTGTCCAGGCCGGCCTGCTCAAGGAACAACATACACTAAAGGAATGGGCAAAGACTGGCGCAGCGACAACAGACATCTGGGTAATTTGTTTTCTTTTCTCCAGGCCGGCCCGCTCAAACAACAACATACAGTAAAGGCATGGGAAAGACTGGCGCAGCGACAACAGACATCCGAGTAATTTGTTTTCTTTTTTCCAGGCCAGCCTGATCAAGGAAAAACATACACTAAAGGCATGGGCAAGACTGGTGCAGCGACAGCAGACATCCGGGTAATCTGTTTTCTTTTGTCCAGGCCGGCCTGCTCAAGGAACAACATACACTAAAGGAATGGGCAAAGACTGGCGCAGCGACAACAGACATCTGAGTAATTTGTTTTGTTTTGGGGTGGTTTTTTTGTTGTAATGATGTATTTATGTTGCTCATAACAGTTAAGTTGAATGACTTGTTTTCACCGCTAGAAAGTTATAGTCTTGTGGCTCCCCTTGTTTTGTCACTTTCAGTTCCGTAGCTATCTACTGCATTCGTTTTCTGTTTATAAGCACTTTCCTACATCTCCTTACCCTCTGTGAGTTTATTAGTTCTACAATGGTTAGTTAGTTGCTTAGTTACCTATAGTTACTTTCCCTGACTGCCTTCACCGTGTTGTGTTAGTGGTCATTACTTTTGTGTTTTAGTGTGCAGTTGTCCCACATGGCGGTGAACAGATTGCGTCTTTCGAAAGGACCAAACTTTTGATGGTACCCACTCTTTTCAGGCTTCTTTTTTAATGACTTCTTAAGTACTTCCTAGGACCACTAAAACTGTTTTAAGGAGCAAAATTATAAGATTTCATAGCTTTTTCAGCATTGACTAACTCCAGGTTCCGACTATGCTTCACTAGTCCTAATGCCCATCAGGTGAGGACAAATTCCAATGTAATCTTTGGAGAACAGCAAAGGTTGGCCCAAAATTATTGTCTGTCTACAGTAACCCTGAGAAATTACCCAGCGTGTGATGAAGAATGCATGATATATGAAATGTCAGGATATAAAAAAAAAAATTTAATACAAAAATATTTTAACAAATTTAATACAAAATAAAGATCGATTTTAGAAACAAGACAAACATTTTGAAAAAAAAGATTTCCCCAATATATTGACATCCATAATTTTTAACGACTTTTACGTATTTTTTGTATAATTGTAGAACTTGTCAGTACTTAATTTTTGCATTCTCAAAAATTTAGTACCGTTTAGTTTTTGTTATGACCAGTACGAACCCCGAGTTCCTGCTCGTAGGGCCTTAGCCGGAAGTGGCCTACCTTGATGGCGTGGTAGAGGAAGACGCTGTGCATTGCCTCGCGAACTTGCTCCTTGCCTCGGAATGAGAATGAGAAGTTGGACACTCCGCCGCTAACTCGGGCCCCGGGCAGTGTCTCCTGAGGAGTGGTATAAAGACAAATGTGTCATTAAAATAACACTGGACCAGCAAGGCTGAACACCAGTCCCCAACCAAGTCAAACCAAAAACTTACAAAATTGGTACTTCTGTGTTCATATCCATTTTGACGTATCAAATTCCAGGACTTTCAAAGACCTTCCAGTGAAAAACTCCAGGACGTTTTAAAGATGTTTTTAAAATAAAAGTAACCCGAAACACAGGCGTATTCATAGTTTATTCACTGTATAAGACGTGAAGTGGACAAGCATAAAAAATAACAACGAATGTGTGTATAGTATTAATATAAAAATCCCACAAAAATTATTTTGACAGTGCACACTCATGGCGACTTTATAGTGCTGCCCCACTGGAAGACCAGGCCACCGGCAGGATGACCCGATATCCCACACAGTCACATTATCCTGATACTGTGCTAACCAGTCTTTGTCCTATCCTATTAATGCCAAGCACCAGGCTAGGTAGCGACAAGCACCAATTTTATAAGCCATTGGTTTGACTCGCCCGGGAATCGAACTCCCGACCTTCCGCATAGGAAGCCTGCGCTCTACCGATTCGACTACCGCGTCCAGCATCATTACCTTGATGGCCTTGGTGGCTTCGATGAAGGAGATGCCATACTCGTTGTGCTCGTCAATGCCGGTGGCCACCGTCAGGATGTTGGGGTCAAAGATGATGTCATTACAGTTGAAGCCGACCTTGTCGACAAGCAGCCGGTAAGACCGCGTGCAGATCTCCACCTTTCTCTTCGCGTCTGTTGCCTGCGCACATTAAAAATAAAGCTGAGATTCCATTACAGTTGCCTAATCCACTAAAACCATCAAACGTTCAAAAGCAAAAGCTTTCGCCTACATTTTGATCCCATGCATTCAATTGGAGATACTGATTCACAAATAAGAATTAACAGGTTTGCATTAATCTCAATTTTCTTTTAACTGTTAAACAAGAGACTTTGACTACCTCATGTAGAATCTTTTCTTCTTTTTAAAAGTTGCATAGTCCGATGGTTTTAAGTTTCTGACATTTTCTGAGATAAATATATTAGCTTGATGGTTATAATCTATATTGCTATAATTTGAAGCAACTTTCATTTGAAATGGCTAACTTTAGATATATTTGAAGTGCAAACATTCCAAATTAATTTTGGCAACCCTTCAGCTTCAGCAGTAATAGATTGTATTAAATTGGCTCAGCATTCCCTTCTATGTGGCAACATGCTTAATATGTGCATCAGTATCTAAGTTAGATCAAATCTAGGTAATTGTTTAGGTTTTGAAAATTTGATGCTTTTATAGGTCTATGCAACTTTAATGTAAATACAGATTTTTATCGTTATCAGAAATTATATATATAAAAGGCGGGGGCATAAAATTTGAAGAAAACGGAAACATATCAATTGAACAAAAATCTGTAGAAAATATCAATGGGAAAATATCAACTTTGATTTTTTTAATTTAAAAATCTTTTTAAATTTATTGACTTTTTTTCTTCTTGTTTTCTTCAAAACTATCTCTGACCTGTCCCTCCTCGTCGAAAGCCATGACGACAACGGCGGCACCGTAGCGCCTTACGGTGGTGGCCTTCTTCACGAACTCCGCCTCGCCCTCCTTCAGGCTGATGCTGTTCACGATGCACTTCCCCTGGGCACACTTCAGCCCCGCCTCGACCACCTCGAACTTGGACGAGTCGATGCACAGCGGCACCTGGCGGCGAGGAGGTGAGAATCAGACAGGTTCCCACGGAGCACGCGCAGTGAGCTGGTTTTTGTTGTTGTTGTATTATGTCCTAGCAACATCTAAGGTCATATCCCGTCCTGATATGACCTTAGATGTCGCCAGGACGTAAAACTCCAACAACCAACCAAGCTAAGGTCATATCAGGATAGGTACCGACTTGTGACAGTGTATACTCATGACGACTTTATAGTGCTGCCCAACTGGGAGACTAGTTGGGCAGCACAATGATCCGATATCCCACAGTCACATTATCCTGATACTGTGTTAACCAGTCCATGTTGTTGTTAGATGGAGTTTTACGTTCTGGCAACTTATACGGTGATATCAGGATGGGAACCGACTTGCGACAGTGCACTCATGGCGACTTTATAGTGTTGCCCCACTGGGAGACCAGGCCGCTGGCACGAATGACCCAATTTCCAACTCAGTTACATTATCCTGAGCTAACCAGTTCTTTCCCTATCCCAGTAATGCCGAGCAGAAGGCTATGAAGCGACAAGTATCACTTTTATAAGTCGTTGGTTTGACTCGGCTGGGATTCGAATTCACGCGGGAAGGCTGTGCGCTACCCATTCGGCCACCGCGTCCAGTACTAGCCCATGTCCTATCTTATTAATGCCAAGCGCCCGGCTAGGTGGCGATAAGTATCAACTGTATAAGTCATTGGGTTTGTTGACTCGGCTGGGATTTGAACTCCCGACCTTCTATATGGGAAGACTGCGCTCTACCGATTCGGCCACCGCGCCCGGTGCACAGTGAGCTGCTGCTACTCAATAAACGGGCTTCCTGCACCAACCCGCCATCTGACGGCAGTGGCAAGAACATTGCGTTTTGGGGACGGGAATTCAGAACAAAATGTGCAAAAGCCACAGAAAACGGCAGAAAGCTACAAGAAGATGGAATAGAAACAGATAGTCTAATAGCACGTTTTTAGAAAGGCAGGGTCTTTCATTCAGTTTCAGCTTAAATGTATCCCTGTGAAGTAAGTTCCTCTCAACCCACAGTCACTCAAGCTATATGTGTGACGAAAACGCAATACAGTAATACATGTGTCCGACAAAACATACATTATCAATGCTACCATCATACCAAGCATGTATTGGACAATGCTGCGGGAACTCTGGAAGGGAACTATTTACCACCAAACCATAGAGCCAGCCACTTCTTGCAACCACTGTTTATATTTAAATTCTTGTATTCATGTATCGCATGTACTTTAAATATTAAAAGAATCCAATTTTGTTTTAAAGAGGTTATATTTTCCTCTATATTCATGTTATTTACTAATAATGCTTTTTAAAGTTCATACTCATGGTTTATTTGTTAAATAAAATAAAATGACTTAACGGGATGAGTGTGCCAACTAACAACCACTTATGGTTATACTTCTCGTTTTACACCCTGGCAACAGCTAAGGTCATATCAAGACGGGTACCGACTTGTGACAGTGCACACTCATGGCGACTTTATAGTGCTGCCCCACTGGGAAATCAGGCCACCGGCACCATGACCCGATATCCCACTCAGTCAAATTATCCTGACACTGAGCTAACCAGTCCTTGCCCCATCCTATTAATGCTGAGCGTCAGGTTAGGAAGCGACAAGTATCAATTTTATAAGTCATTAGTTTGACGACTCAACTGGGAACCGATCTCCCAATCTCCTGCATGCGAGGCCCTCGCTCTACCGATTCGGCCACTGCGCCTTGTCTGCAAAGTTTGTTGACCCCTGACTGACCTTGGAAATGTCTGGCTCTGACGCGATGAGGTTGACGAACTTGGTTATGGCAGTGACACCGTTCAACATGCCCTCGTCCATGTTGATGTCAATGATTTGCGCCCCATTTTCCACCTGTTCCTTTGCCACGCTTAGTGCGTCCTAAATAGGACACAGATTTGAAACATAATTATGCACATATCACACCGATGCTGTACACAAACCAACACTCTACACACATCTAACTACACCGACCAGGGATGAAAGTGCTTTCCGGGAAAAAAAGCGGAAATGCTGATATTCTCCCATAGGTTTACCATTGTCAGGGAATCGTGGAAAATTCCCGGAAGTCGGGTTACATATATATTGGTATACACTGATAGTGCTGCACCATTTGAAGCATGTATTAGTAGTGTACGCTGATAGTGCTGCAGCGCTTGGATCATTTGTTAACATTAGTAGTGTATGCTGATAGTGCTGCGGTCTCAGCACCACATATTAGTTTAGGCTGTTGGTGCTGAAGGATTGAAAAATCCCGGAAATCCGCGGAATCGCGGAGATCTTTCATCCCTGACCGACATCCAAATGTACACACTCACGATGCGCACACATCTACACACCGCTCACCCTTACACTATAGTATATACACATTTATACGCACAACCACACCCACATCAAAATATACATACTTGTATTCACATCTACCCACCACTCACCCCTACACTATACACACATCTAAACCCACTCCTACACCCACATGTACACAACTACACTGTACTCACATCTACAACACACACAACTACACTATACAAACACCTAAACCCTAACCCAAAACTACACCCGCATCCAAATCTACAATGTACTTACATCAACACACCACACACAGCTACACTATACACACATCTAAACCCACACCTACACCCACATGTACACACCTACACTGTACTCACATCTACAACACACACAACTACACTATACACACATATATACCCAAACCCACAACTACACCCACATCCAAATCTACACTGTACTTACATCAACACACCACACACAGCTACACTATACACACATCTAAACCCACACCTACACCCACATGTACACACCTGCACTGTACTCACATCTACAACACACACAACTACACTATACACACATATATACCCCAACTACACCACACCTCACACACTACCACACCTACACTCCAAATCTACACACTCCCTGACACTCAACGACACCTCGACACACATCTACAATCCAAACCACACACACTCAAACTACACACACACCCGCATCCAAATCTACACTGTACTTACATCAACACACCACACACAGCTACACTCTACACACATCTAAACGCAAACCCACAACTACACATGCATCAAAATCTACTGTCCTCACATCAACACACCACACACACCGACACTCTACACACATCTACACCTACAATTACACCGATATATCTAAATCTAAACACCTATGTTGTATTCACATCTACACACCACACACACCTACCCTCACCCACATACATAAATCAACATCCAAATCTGTACACACACATTTACAACACTACACACACATCTACACCCACAAAATCACCTAAATTATTCACACATCTACACCTCCCTCTCACTCACTCACAGTCACACACACTCACTCACTCACTCACCTACTCTCATACTCACTCACTCACTCACTCACACCCCGACCCCCACCCACCTCGTAGTTGTCGTTCTTGATGAGCCTGAGGAACTTGCGCGATCCGGCCACGTTGCAGCGTTCGCCGATGTTGATGAAGTTGGTGTAGGGCCCGATGTTCATCGGCTCGAGGCCGGACAGACGCAGGCAGTCTCCGTACACAGCGGCGGGCGGCACCCGGGGGGCGTACGGCTTCATCGCCTCCGCTATGGCCCTGTCATGGGCAGAGTGGCTTGGTTTAGCTTAGGATTTTAGATTTGTTTGGATCTGTTTGTATTAGGACAGCTACTGACAAGTAAGTGCTCACTTATGGTGATTTTATAGTGCTGCCCCATTGAGAGACCAACCCGTCGGCACTATGACCTGATAACCCACTCAGTCACATCGTTTGTCGGTTTTTGGCCTACACCCTTCTTTTTATACTATATATATATATATATACGTATATATATAATGTATATATACAGGGATGAAAGTGGTCACCGGCAAAAAAAAAAGAAGCGGAAATTAAGCCAAGGCCATGTCGCCATCAGCAGAACCAAGCCGTCATTACACCAACGACAAATTTCTGCGAAAACACGGATTTCCCCCCACAGGATTAGCAGTCAGGGAATCGTGGGGAAAAAGCCGAAAGTCAAGTTTCAACTATCCTTGTTGTGACTATATTATCGCCAATACCCAACTCGTTCTTGTTTGGGTTTTATGTTCTAGCAACATCTAGGGTCATATAAGAACGGGATTCGAACTAACCAACTGTTGTCAAATACATTATAATTCCTTAGCATTTTACTTAATGTTAATCGATCAATCTATAATATACTATATATAAGGCAAACAAAATAATTTTTTTAATTGATCATCCCTACCCATGACTGACAAAAAAGCTGCCCCTGATTAAAAATGCGTTGGGCTAGCAGCAATTCAAATTTAAATTTCTATATGAGAATAGAGTGTTCATTGTTTGACTGAAAACATTGGGATGTATACATGAATGACATGTAATCCTTTTATGTAGTGTTGAGGCGTACGTGAGCAGTACGCTTAGCCTGGCAGTCTAAATATATGTGAGGATGCACGTGCATGTGTTTTGCGAGTATTCATGCATATCCACAAACAAAACAAAACATGCAATATCAATGGCCATGAGCAATCTTCCTACAGAAAAAGTTAAATATCTCTAAAACCGCACAACTTAGAAACAAATTGCTTGGCACACAAACAGATCAAACAGATTATATATAAATTTATATGCTTAGTGTTCCACATTTCTATTAAATTTGAATATAATTGACGCTTTGCACTGCATGTATCGGCAAACTCAATGGCCGTGTGCAATCTTCATACAGAAAAAGTGAAATATCTCTAAAAACACACCACCTAGAAACAAACTGCTTGGCACACAAACAGATAACACGTTTAACAAACAGATTATATTAAATTTATAAGGTTAGGGTTCTGTATTTCTATTAATTAAGATACAGTAAGTGGTCTAAACATGGCTCACGTATGCGTAGCCACAGAGGCTAAAGATACGTGAGGAACTAGGCTCATGTACGCATAGCCACTGCCATCCTTTTATCAGTCTAGGGTAGTCGAATGGTTCTTTTTTAATACTGAAAAAAATATTAATAAAATTAAAAACCGCCCACCTGGACCTGATTTGTGTGATCAAAAGGACCATCACTAACTGTTTTATATTGTATTTGGCCTAATGTAGAAAGGAGCTGCATCAGGTTCCACACTGCGGCGCTTACCGGATGTGCTCGGGCGTCGTGCCGCAGCAGCCGCCGACGATGTTGACAAGGCCGTCCTGTGCGAAGGACTGCAGCTGCTCCGCTGTGTACTCCGGTGTCTCATCGTAACCGCCGAACGTGTTCGGCAGGCCTGCCAACATGCCAGATGATCACACCCGTTACAAATAATGTACGAGGGAGGGCCATTATCATATAACTCTTTTTCCCCCCTTTTTTTTTTAAATTAAAAAGAGAAAAAGGAGAAAAAAAAGTGCTGAATATGGATTAAGATTCCCAGTTCTCTATTGGAATGGGATCCGGCAGCTTTTTGCATAAGTTCCCCTTTTTACATATTATGTGCTGTATAAGCATTATACGAGTATAATTATCCGTAAACCGATTATCCTTTAATGGTGCCTCTGCTTGGCACCTTCTCTGGACACCTCACAACTATTGACACTTTAACAACTCAGGCGAATGGACAGGCTCTCTGCCTTGCGTGGTGCTGCCACATGGCCTATTCAGCTGCCACGATTCAGCCTCTTGCCTGTACCACTCGCTATATAATAAATAATAATGGGAATTATGCAGATATATAAAAGGAACGATATATATAATTTAGTCCCATTTATATAAAGGGGAACATATACATGTGATGTATAAAGTGTGTTGTGAGTATATAGGCTCGTAAGGGAATTACTTATTTACATTGTACTAATTCAAGACGCGGAGTTGGGCTACTATAACATGGCTTTAATGGTATCAAACGTTGTGATGGCTGCCAGGGAGACCTATTTCCTTACACAATGGCTGGAAGTTAAGCTGTTAGAGAACATGGTAAATACAAGGAGCCGGGGGTCTGAGCCCTTAAGTGGCTTAATGAGGTAGTAAGAAGTCCTAGTTAAGCTAGTAGAGTCAATAAGGTAATAGAGAGGTAGCCCGGGGGGTCTGAACCCTTAATGAGTGGCTTAATGAGGTAGTATGAGTCCTCTTTAGAATGTGTAAGTCTAATGTTAAGTCTGTCTAAGTAGTATAGTCCAGAATGTACTTCCGGCACTCGTTCGTCTAATCCAGGCACTCAACCCCACGCCCCCCCCCCCCCCCCGAAATAGCAAGTACTACCATAGAACATCTAATAGAATTTCCCGCTTTGAAGAAAACCTGGCCAGGTCGGCTATTTAAGCCAAAGTTTACTTGAAAAATGTCGTTTGCATCTATTATTAGACAGTTTACCAATAACAATTTCGGCCAAAATTTACTTGAGAAATTGGGGTTTTCATTGGATGTTTGGCCGGTAATACTCTCAGTCCAAATTGACTTGAAGCATTTTGGCGTAAAGCTATATTTTTGCAGAAATATTTCTAGCCAACATTTACTTGTAATATCCCGTCCTGATATGACCTTAGATGTTGCTAGGACGTAAAACAACAACAAACAAACATGTGAAAAAAAAGTTTGCAGTTATTAATACAGATATTGCCAGTAACAATTTCATCGAGAAAGTGCTTGGAAAATTGTGGTTTGCAAACATTTTGGAAGAAACAATTTGGGGCTAAAATTATCTTGAAAAATCGGTTCGTACCTTCTATTACATATGGTTTTATGGTAGTTGACTTTATAATCAATAGATTAATACTAAACGAAAACAAAGGAAGGATGGCAACTTTCCCAGTTTCAATACATTACACGACACGTGTATGGAAGCCATTTTTCAATCCCTTATCAGTTGAAGAAAGACAGTCTATTTGATTCAGTCCTTGACTTGCTGAAGCTGTTATCATTGCCTCGTAGGCACTCATGAGATAAACCCAGTGGAAAGAGTTGCAATAATCTCTATTTAACATACATGTCTAGAAATGCATAACATATATATTACTAGAAATTTTAAATACCTACGCCTGTAAGCATTTATTCCCCCTGAGGCTTAATTCATATAAGTAGTAATAAAATAAATACAATTCATCGTTTTCTATATATAAATAAATTGGAGATATCTTATCACGCCCAGTGCCATCGGCTATCTTAGATCCTAAAATAGCACACCGTTGATAACAATTGACCAAAGATGACTGTGACGTAATTCATGTATAAGGCCATCACAGAATTGTCCACGCTGGTTTTAGAAGTTACTCAGTTCCCTTAGAGCAATCGCTGATATGTATACAGTGCTACCTATATGTGCATTCCAATTTATAGACAAGTAAATTCCCATTTATCGACAAGTAATTTGTCATGTTTGTCGAAGAAGAAGAAGAAGAAGAAGAAGAAGAAGAAGAAGAAGGGTTCCACCACCCCTATGCAAAAGTCCACATTTTACAGCCTAATAATAACTTTTTTACCGGACCTCTACGTTGCTATACTACTAATATAGCAACGTAGAGGTCCGCTAATATAGAAACGTAAATATCCACTAATATAGCGACGTAGAGGTCCATTTTTGCATTCCATTTTTGCAGGGAGCTGAATAGCCAACACTTTACCAACTGAACTGACCTCGGGCATGTAACATAAGATGGATGGAAGTTTCCCCACCCACCCTCCCACCCGCCAGCAGACCCCCCCCCCCCCCAACCCACAGCCCCTCCCACCCACCACTGCCCCCCCCCCCACCCACTACATACCCTCCCACAGCCCCCCACACCCAAACACACATCGTCACCGGAAGTGACTTTATTGTAGAGCACATCACAGACAATTGGATCTGAGATAAAAGAGGGCAAACAACATATGTGCACTCGGGGTTTTACCGCCACCGAAAGAGTCGTTGGACATTAATAACCGATAAGGATGAAATGTAGGCAAGCCATATTGGAAGTGATTAAGTTCAAATAATGCCTAATTCTCAAACCACTCGATCCGGGTATGCTACAATGACTGGTATGATTGAATGATGGTCTCCCAAACAATAAACCAGCCAAAACGCGATGGCCCCGAATGAGTTGAGCGTCCGCCTCCCGTTCTGGTAGGTCATGGGATTCGAACACTGGCCGAGTCAAACCAATGACATACAAATTTATACTTGTCGCTACCTAGCCTGGCACTCAGCATTACTAGGAGAGGGCAAGGAGCAGTGGAATGAGGAAGACCAATTGTCCGCATTTGAAATTTCCTTTGCTTAATCAAATTAATGTACACCAAAATATAAAAATAATAACATTTGACAAATATGTGACCTTAGCCCAGGTTATTCCTAATCTAGTTTGTATTAGATGTTAGATGGCGATGTGAAGTTTGGTGTGCACGGTGGGGGGAGTGATCTGTCTGGGTTAAGGTTATCATGAGCACTGTCACCAGGTATCTTATAGGGCGCACTCATCTCAGGATTAATTACTGGCCCTTATGTGTCCTATTCACACAGTTCGCTGACAGTGGCAGTTCAAGAAAAAGGCTGGGGGCGTGGGGGAGGTCTTTTTAAAAATCTATTATACAATACCATATTTTTATTATGTAATTAACGTATTAAAAAGAAATTATTTCCTTACCGGCATTGGGATAGCAGATGACGTAAGATGTGGTATTTTTCCCGATGGCCTCAATATATGGTCTCATATCTGAAGCACCCAGAGCACAATTCAATCCCAAACTACAAGAGAACACAGCAGATCCAAGGTTATTATGATGGGTTAAAAGCGTGGAAGCAAAGGTAGATATTAAAAGGTATATATATGTCGTGGGGGTGATGAAAATGGGAAACATTGTGCCTAGAGCGGGACTCGAACCCACATCTCTTTGCATTCCGGGCCAGTGTGCTAACCATTACACCACCTAGGCTCCCTGATATCAACACACTACCCACGCCTACATGTCTATGGGGTTACTTGCCTGAGAGGTCAGTGCAGACCACTACATATATAAAATAGAATCCATCATTACTTCCTAATTACTAAGTAATAAAATGAATCAATTCCACACACATAGATTAATATGGGAATATAATAATACATAAAAATCGAATTCAATGTATATAAATCAATATTGTATTTAATAAAAAATATTTATTAAAAAATAAAAAATAATTTCTAATCGGAAATTTCATATAGTTGATTTGAACTTGAATACTGAGCTAACAATGAGGTAGCCATCAATCTAAACACAATTAGAAGAGGACACTATAAGCAACTTACAAAACCCACAACAATCAAAACAGAACTGCATGGTCATACCTCTGTGCTTACCACATGGATGGTTGTATAAAAAGGGGAGAAGTTACATAAACATCTGGTAAATAGCTTTTGTCAGAGATTAGAACAAGCCATTTCAGTCTCGATATAACATCTTCTAAAGACCTCTGGTTATCTAATTGAATCAAACTCAAATTTAGGTGCTTTGGTTTCAAAGACACTTAATAACCCAGCGATCCACATCAAGCCTCTCTACTACTGGATATATAGTATAGTTATACGAATCTTACCTGGGTACAGATGATGGATAACTGGTGCTTTCCCGAGGTACTAGCCTCTGATAGTCGTGGGTCAGGGAGAAGGAAGCACATCCGGGTCCAGCAATCTTTTACGTACTTTATAGGATAAAAAATGCTCTTAGTATTATATGGATACTTTAGTGTTTTCGTTTTGGCACCAGCGAAACGTGAGTCGTGGTAGGGTAGGGTGGGCGGGCCCTGACCCACGACTATCCGAGGCTAGTACCTCGGGAAAACACCAGTTATCCATCATCTGTACCTAGGTAAGATTCGTATAACTATATTATTTTACCTCAGTACTACCCTCTGGCTACTCGTAGTCCAGGGAGAATTTGACGTAATCAAATTTGTTATCCTTTTATACTTAATGTTGTAATCATACTGTTTTTTAGTGCAAAATAATTTTGTTTCTCACCCGTCTTCGGTTGGTGAGTAGGCGAGTCGCCAGGCTGCCCGGCTTTTCTAGTTGTTTGTTGTAATGTTTTGCAAAAGATCTAGCCGTCTTCCACCCACATGTGCAAGGATTCTCTTTACCGAGATTCCTAATTGTCTTGCCTTAGAGACCATGGCTCCACGCTTTGAGTGGGATGCGTAGCTTTGAGTGGGATGCATAGCATCCAGTATTGACGCCTGCCTGATTAAGCACCTTGATGGTCCATCTTGCGAGTGTGTCTCTCGAGATAGCTTTATGCGGTTTGATAAAGCTGATTAGTATCTGTCTGGAATTCCTTATTCCGCGTAACTTGGATATATACGCCCTAATGGCTGAGACTACACATATCCGTTTATCTTCCGGAAAACTATTTACATGTACTGTGGACAGTGGGTCTCCTGTGCGATTCGACTTTAGTAATGTCTCTAAACCGAATGTTGCCTCATCCTTATCTATCTCTAGTCCATCGAGTGAGAGAGCCACAATGGTTTGGCCTCTGTGTCCCATCACTAGCAGTAATAGCACTGCTAGCTTAAATCCTATTTCCTTCATTGATAAATGTCTATTACTAGGCCATGACTTGATTAACTTAAATACTATAGACACATCCCAAAACCTACAATATTTGGGTTTCGGTGGGTTCCTTTAATACACCGATCTAATGAACCAATGTACTACCTGATGCTTTCCAATCGTTTGTCCATCTATCCTTGGTAGAATAATTGAAAGTGCACATCTTGCTGCATTAATTGCACCAAATCCTAACCATTCATCTTCTAATATTCTGAGAAATCTTACTATTTGGGCTATTGTAGGTTTTAATGTTATTGCCGCTGGCCATGTTTGTGTATCCCATGCTGGTAGTATCAGTACTGCGTGTGAGTAACCCATCTTACTCTTCCTGGCCACTCTGCTGATAATGCTGAATGGTGCAAATATGTAATAGAATTTATTATTCCAAATTAACGAAAATGCATCTACTCTTTTCTGGCTCTGGATGCCAAGACACATATTTGGGTAACGTTTTGTTGTTGTGTGATTCGAATAAGTCAATTTCTGGTTTGCCCCATTTATCACAAATGTGGTTGGAAAATACTCTGATTTAATGACCATTCTAGATGGTCATGAAAATGTCAACTTTTCTTGTCAGCCAAAGTATTTTGACCTCCTGGAATATGTGCTACTGTTAGTCATATCTCGTGTTTCTCTGTCCCAAATTAATTTGGATAAATAGTTACATGGTTTGGAACGTTTGTTTTGTTTGTTTGTTGTTTTACATCCTAGCAACATCTAAGGTCATATCAGGATGGCGGTTTGGAAAGAGTCCCTCCCATATTACGTATGTAAGCCATAGCTGTCGTGTTATCTGTTAATACCCTTACATGATTTTTAGGTAGGTGAACTAGACTACGTAATCCTAGATAAATAGCTCTAAGTTCTAGTACATTTATGTGATCGGAGATTTCATCATCCATCCACCAACCACCTGTTGCCTGTTGGTCTCTGTGAGCCCCCCCATCCTTCTAGTGAAGCATCTGTTGTGACTGTAGTGTTGGGCTCTCCCATTCTAATGGGGTTGGGCGAATTGTTGATGTGTGACAGCCACCACATAATATCTTCTTGACCATCTGATGAAATCGTCATGGGTCATTCAAAGTTTCCTTTTGCGCGAGCCAACGCCAAGTTCTTATCTATTTCTAGCGATTTAATATGAGCCTTGCCATACAGAATAGCTGGTGCATATGCTATCATAATTCCTATCAGTATTGCAACTTGTCTTATCTTTGGTTTGTTCAATTGTAATAATTGGTTTGCTGTTGTTGTAAATTTATCAACTTTTTGTTCCGTTACTGAAATGGTCATTTCTGTGCTGTCAATAAAAAATCCCAGAAACTTTAACTTCTTTGTTGGTGTTAAAACTGATTTACTTTCATGTATGTAGAATCCTATTTTCTTAAATGTCTCACATAATTTGTCTACTGCTGTCCCACACTGTTGTTGTGTTTGTGCAACAATAAATGAGTCATCAACATGATATGTCCTTCCCTGGCTATCTGGGAAAATATAGGTTTAAGTAACGTTATGAAAATGCATGGAGCGAAAGCTAGTCCATTAGGCATATACGTGAACTCATACAGTTTGTCGTTCCAACAAAACCTGAGATATTTACGATCAGGTTTCTAAATTGGTACTGTATAGTATGCATCTCTGAGACCCACACTGGCTCTAGCTGAGTCTAATGAAAACATTTTGAAATGTTTGTATTCTTCCAATTTGTTAAACAAAGTTAGATCTAGAATTAGTCTTACATCTCCATTTGATTTGGGTCTCGTGAAAATATTAGAAATAAATTTACCAGCCACATGTAGTGCTGGTTCTATGATGCCGTTTCCACCAAATTTAAGGACCTGATTATTTAACGCCTCGCGTTCTGAACCATGAAATCGGTAAGGGAAAGGTATGCAATTTTGAATAGGTTCCTCAATCAAAGGTATTCTTACTCCTTCTGCTAAACTAAGGATAGCTAATTATTGAGGTTACCAGCTTTAAATATGCTTACTGGTGTTTGTGTTGCCACTTCTATTTGTTCCTTGGGTGGGGGAACGGCTTCTGGGCATTGAACTCCATCTTGAAGGGTCTGTTCCCGTCGTTGCAGCCAAACGAATTCCTTTGGCCCCTTCCCCTGGCCTGGCCTCGTTGTCCAGTTCGGCGGCTTCGTAAATCCTGCCTCATCTTTTTGAAGCAAGTAGGATTTGTGTCTGCGAACTTCTTTTTGTCCGTTTCCATGTTTACCACACTTGGAACCGGTCTCCATTTGTTTGAACAAGTGCTGGAGTTGTCCACCGAACATCTTGTTCTTGTCCAGTGGCTTTCCCTTAATGGGCTTGGGGGCATGGAATAATGTGTATTCCTTCCTGTCATTGTCCAAGACCTTCTTAGATCTGGCTACTTCCTTTCCTGCATCCGGCAAGACCGCCTTAAAGACATTTTCGAAATGTCTGTATGACAGGAAATTGCTAGTCACTGTCAGCAGCGCAATTCCCCCATCCATTTCCTCGCACAGCAACGAGAATTTATTCTCAGCCATCATCCTGTTGGCTATCGGTGTAATGGCTGAGAGCGCTGAGAGTACCCCCTTTGTGTACTGTGTGAAGAACCGCCTCAAACTTCTTTCGGTCCTCACTCAGTCTCACCTCTGAGTCCATCTCTTTGATGGCAGATTCCAGGATCCCTTTGATCCCCATGAATTTCTCAGCCAGCTTCATAATAACCTCAGCCGACTTCTTCTTGCTCTTCTTCATGTGCGGCTTCTTCTTACGTGCCCTCGTGTACTCATCCCTATCTGATGAGTGTGCCTTCTTTTTGTGCTTGCGTTTGCGCGCAGCCACAACAACCTCCTCATCATCATCAGACGAGGCCTGATCTTCTGAAAGATCCTCCCAGTCAGATTCCTCTGAATCCTGCTGTGGTTTCTTCCCTTTCCTGGTGGTCGGCACTCTGGATGAAAAAATCTTCTGTTGTACTAAGCGTGCAACTCTTTCATCTAGGTCAGCTAGGCCGGGCTCGGACCCCCCCTCCAGCCTTGTTGGAATCTCTTTGTTCCGGCGACCTTTGCACCTGTGCCGGCGGTGAAGATTCTTCATCTTCACTGAGCGCTCGAGGTGCCTCTGCCTTACTCCGCTTCGTAGCCATAGATGTCTGTAAAACACCAAAAAGTCTGTAAAACACAAAAAAAACAATGGTTAGGCATTATTCGGGCTGAATATCACAGATAATTAGAGTATAATTATACTAGGTGTGTATCATGGCGTTAAAACCGTATTTAAACCGTTTTTAACACAGGTGTGTGGTTAATAGACAGTCATAGGATAACTGTATGGACAACCAAACGAGGGTAGGGACCAGTGTAGCGGTCACCTCCCACACTCTCTGTCCTATAAACTTCTCCCACCTGTGGCTTTTTTCGACAACAAGTTGAAGAAAATACTATAGGACTCAGAGGTACGCCTTATCGAATACTTAATTGGGGAATCTTAAAGAAACCCAGGAATAAATCCTATCGATGTAAATGGCTCCTGTCAAACATCTCTCCGTTCGGCAATGGACGGCTTTATCAATAACAAACAATGGCTGCATTGTTCTAGCGATCTTACATAATTCGATCGTAATTAGGCTGTAAAACAGTAATAACTTATGGAAAAGTTTCAAAACTGTTTGTACATGAATGCTAATATGAACTGAACCAACATATCCAGTTAATAAGATACTAACCAGGTTGGTTTTGTAGTTAATGTAGAAAACTGCCGGAGCTACTCACAAACGTCCTCCCGTTGTGAGTTGATTATGCTAATTGCTTGACCCGGATGTGCTTCCTTCTCCCTGCACTACGAGTAGCCAGAGGGTAGTACCGAGGTAAAATAACTGTGAGTTATTAGAATGTCCTCAATCCTACTAGTCATTACAATGATCAAATTTGAAATTTGATTGATTTTCAGAGGCTGAACTTACTCGGTCTACCTAGGGGTCCTAGTGCTAGTCAGTTATTTGCCAATATTGTTGTCCCAGACTTCCAGTCTGTTATCAAGAATCTAATATTCAAATTTTATCACTAGACTTGACAAGTCAGAGAATGATATAATACAGGGACTTGTGAAAATAGGAGAGAATAATCTCAGATTTACTTCTGCTGTATGCAGGCATTGGTACAAACTACTGTATGTATATAGACCTACATTTTGATAATGGTTAGTATCGTAGTGCTCATATTTATATATTAATTGTATATTGTTCACATTTATCCATATATTTAATTTACCCACTATGGACCATGTTATGTAACTGTCATAATGCGGAGTTTGAGATAAAGCTCTGAATTGAATTGGATGTGCAAATTTCTTCAGGGACTAGCTGCAGCGCGTCTGCAATAGCTTCAGCACAAAATGGGTTAAGAAACACTACAGCCATACCACATGGGTTTCGCATGTGTGACACTGATGACGAAGCCCTCAGTCGTCTGCCCTGACAGCGTCCGTCCGCTCTTGTCAACGATTGTGCCACTCACGAAGATGGGTACCTTCCGACAGCCCTCCTCCACCAGAAGGTCAATGGCGAACAGTGCCGCCTAGTGGGGGGGTCACAGGAAACAGAACGCCATCATTATTTCTATGGGTATTATCTATAGCAGCCCCAGCTTTCAAGCAAAGTAAATTGTGTATCATAAGCAGGGTTCATACAAAAAGTTCGCCACCAGATTCTAGAAGCTTTTCAAGAAGCTTTTCAAGAAGCGTTTCAAGAAGCTTTTCAAGTTTTTCAAGAAGATTTTCATGAAGCTTTTCAAGATTTTCATGAAGATTTTCAAGGAGTCACACAAAGATTTTATACCAAAATTGTATACATTCTACTCAAAAGTATGTAATGTTGGGGAAACAATTCCATAAAGGTAAATGACAGGAATTTGTCAAAAACAAATTCATTTTAAACGTCATGTGACATGTTATAATCAGGATTCATACAAAAGGTTGGCCACCAGATTCAAAGACATAGTTAAATTCAAGAGCATTTGAGGGTACTTGAACGAAAAATCTAAATACAAGAACATTCAAGAATTTTGGCGGTTTTGTAAGTCATTGGTTTGACTCGGCCCGGAATCGAACTCACGACCTTCCGCACGGGAAGCCTGCGCTCTACCGATTGCGCCACCAATAGCAAGAAGTGTTGGTTCCAATACTGTTCTAGGCATAATATTTCCCATTTCCATCATCCCGCACCCCCCCCCCACCCCACCCAATGCAATAATATCATTAATAATAGCTGACCTTTGCATTGAGGGTATCAAAGATAGTCTCGACAAGAAACACATCAGCACCTCCATCCAGCAAGGCTTGGCCCTGCTCATGGTACGCCTCTGCCAACTCGTCGAAACCTGCGAATTGAAGGACCGTTACAGGGTCCGCACACATGTGAAGTTACAGAATTCAAGGCTATTTCCAGTTTTTTCAAGGCTGTTTTTGATAGGAATTCAAGCCCATTTTTATTTGGATTTCGGGGGGTGGGGGGTGGGGGAACAATGGCAAATGGAGTTTTCGGACTAATTTTGATCAGTGGGGACAGTTTAATGGAATTCAAGTGTTTCAGGACTAATAGGTTAAAATTTACAGTACTTCCCAACTGTCACACCATGCTGCTGATGCAGTTATACTATATTCCAATCAGTCACAAAAATGCATTACTCCATTTCTACGAGTGTCAGAATAATAATTGATTGATGTGAAATTATCATCAAGTAATCTCTCTCTTTTTCAGTCTCTGTCTCTCCGTCTGTCTCTCTCGGTCTTTTTTTTGGTAAATGAATTTTTATTTATGTAATTTCTTAGTGACGTAGCAATGGTGTTCCGGCCGTGAGTGGTACTGACACAGTTATTTACACAAAGGTTTACATGATTTTTAAAGCATAACTAAAATACACACGATACAATAAGTAAAAGGATATGAGGCACTTACTGACATTCCTGTAGTCAGGTTTCTCCACCGAGGGTGAGATGGATAGTGTACGGTTGGTGGGTCCCATGGAGCCGGCTACATACTTTCGCACACCTGTAACGGAGGTTTTATATGTTTTAGCATAGGCGCCACTCCATGAGCAACAGCTGGTTAACTGAAAACGACACTTGTATTATAGCATGCAGGCTATATATAGGCCTACATACATTTCTACTTGTTTTTATTTCTTACATTCATTCTCATTCTCTTCTGCCACTGCCTTTAATAAAAACCTTTTCCCTTGTCCACGACCGGGTGGGTTGGGTGAGACTGTCCTCTAAATAGCCGAGGCCTCGAACTCGGTGAAACACCACTTAAGGCCTGTTTATACTTTTGACGGCGTGTGACGGTGTCGCAGTTTCCGCCGTCCGCCAGTTTCCGCGGTACGCCTACACTCAAATGCATTGTCAATGGCCGTGAGAAATCTTCATACAGAAAAAGTGAAATATCTCTAAAACCACACCACCTAGAAACAAATCGTTTGGTACACATACAGAAAACATCTTTACCAAAAAGATTATATTAAATTTATAAGGTTAGGGTTCTTGATTTCTAGTAATTTTGAATAAAACTAATGTTTTGCACTGCACATACCGTCAAACTCAAGGCATTGTCAATGGTCATGAGCAATCTTCATACAGAAAATACAGAAAAAGTGAAATATCTCTAAAACCACACCACCTAGAAACAAATCGCTTGGGACACATATAGAAAACATCTTTACCAAAAACATTATATTAAATTTATAAGGTTACTAACGATGCTGTTCGATTTTGATGCATGCGCAGAAGCGATGCGTACCGCGGAAACTGCGACAACGGCACCAGCCAATGCTCCCATTTAGACTTTATGTTGACGCTTGACGGCGTTGAACTTTCAAGTCGCGCACTCCCCACCGTTTTGCGGCGCCACACGGCGCTAACCGGTGTAAAGTTTATGGCATCACATGTCGTCAAAAGTATAAATGGGCCTTTATGCTTCGTAAGTACTAGCATAATTAATCTATTTCACCTCGTTCACAGCCTCCTGCCTAATTATAGCACAGTGAGAGATGAGCATAACCCAATCACACATAGAGCGTTCCCGGCTTGAAGTGTGAGGATGTGCCTGTACAGCAGCACTCACACTCTGAGGTTCACGCAGAGTTTAGCTTTACCACAGTTAATTATTTAGACCTAACGGATATATAAAAGCCCAACCTAGGTTGGCAATCTTACTTATGTTTAGAATTACTTAATACGCAAAGTCACCAATAACTATTTGACTTATTACTGCCCCCTCAAGAAAAAGGTAAAATCATTAACAATGTAACGTGGAAACCAATTGGTGCAGTTTCGGAGAAAGACCCATATGTATAAATGGTTACTTCAACTCTGACGTTGACTACAACCTCTACATACATAAATTTAATGAAGGTACATACCCGTTTCTTTTTCAACCTCCTCGGCGGCTTGCTTTGCTAATCTCGCGGACTCAAAGTTCAACTTATATATCTGAAACAATGAAAATAAAGTTGTATAATACAGGTATGCGGAATGATAAAATAGACAGTAAATTATCAAGTTAATATAAGGCGGGAGTTAGAAAATATCAAAGGCCTTGGCTTTGTTAAGTTTATGTTCGCTTTACCGGTTAGTTAAGCCATGAGACAGACAGACAGACAGACAGACAGACATCCTGAGCAACTCACATTGACACGCAATAGAGTTGTCAGTGAGGACTTCGCGAAAATTAAAGCTTCAAACTCCGATGAAACCATCAGATTTGAGATTTTCATAACAAAACCAATTACCTAGATTTGATCCTACATATCCAATTTAAAATTAGATAGAGGTGCACTTATTTTATTAAACATTTATTCCAGTTTGGTGAAAAGGGGTATACAAAGTCTATATCCTCATTTTCGCATACATATAAAAAATTAATGTTGTATTTTCTTTTTTTATGTATATATATATCCAGTTAATAATTTAAAATAAGTCACGTCAAGTTAAAATAAATGATCGGCATAATAGTTATCTAAAATGAATGGCAGAAACTCAAAACCATCGGATTGTGCAACTCTAAGTAGCTGGATAAGTACTCTCTTTTACTAGGTATCACAATGGATAAAAATAAAAGTGATTTTTATGACATTTTTGTTGTTGCTTTTAATAAAGGATGCAAGAGACACAAATTAGTTCAAAAGTTATGAGACTTTATAATGTAATGAAATTGACCAAAAAAGTGTTGTTTTTCAACTTTAGCTCTGAACCAAAGTTAAGGGGTTTCTCAGTTAAATATTTGAAGTCTCAGATGCTTGAAATTCATGATATTCATTCAGGACTATACACACATGAAGCCTATTTTTTTTTCATACCTAATTTTTCAGATAATTATACACCAAACTTGGTTCAGACAGCAATTTCAGAATTGTAAAAGTAACTAAAAGTGTGAAATTAGGGGAATAGGGAAGACTTTTTCAACATAACTTCAGAATTATCAAAGACAGAGGCCCAGAACTTGGCAGTATTACTACTGATACTGCCTTGTCCACAGTAAAATAGTCAAAAAACCTTCTTTTTTTTCAAGTTGTTATGCATTAACATTAGCTAGTACTGCAATCTTGGACTTGTTGAATTCAGGGGTAGGGGGAAACTTTTTCAATCATAACTTCACAACTATCAAAGACACAGGCCTAAGACTTTGCAGTATTACGACTGTTACTCCCTTGTCTATGTTTAGATCATAAAATCATAGAAAAAATAATTTTACAATTGGCAAAGATGGTGATCAGTTCTTCATCTTTCTCAATTTAAGACATTCTAAACTTCAAGTTCATCCGACTTGGAGAAGTAAATATCATGGTACTGTATGTACAATTCTTTGATGTACTTAAGTTCAACTACTGACCACGCCTGTCCTCTTACCTTCAGAGGATTCATATCCACATCAGAAGCAATAACATATTTAGCTTGGACGGTGCCAATGTCGTCCACCGGTGGCCAACAAAATATGTTTGGACCACAATTTAAAAATTGAATGGTTGCAACAGTAGGAGTGTCTACACTGATCACCATTCCAATATACCATTCAGTTTCATAAGCTACACACACCCATATACCTTGTCGTTCAAATCTGAACATATGCTTTATTTGGGAACTTGGATCATGTAACTGAGTAGGTTCTATTTCTATACAATTTTCTTTGCTTGAGGTTACAAGTGCTTTCTTTCTTCGCTTGGTTATACTCATATTACTAGTACTGTTAGTGTCACTGTCAGCATCACAAGATACTCGTTTCCTCTTTCATTTACCATGACTGTACTAGTAGTAGCAGTAGGCCTAGTAACAACATTTTCAAGATTTTCTGGATGAGACTCTGCAACTGCAAGCACCAATTTTAAGTCTGACAACAGATCGATTAATTTTCTTTTGGCCAAACATAAACCGTTTATCCCTGACCCCCAATACTATTTTCAGATATCTCATTTCATTTTTGACCATTTCCAATCTTACTTAGTTTTTTTCTTTGTTTTGGTCACATCTTTTCATCAAATTATCTACATCCCTTAGTGCTTTACAAGGTCCCCGGTGGCTATACACAATCAATCAATTAGCTTCTGAGAAATTTCCCTTTGCACACTTTCTTTCTCGAGTTTTTTCGTGTTTCCTCCAACTTAGCTTTTATTTGTTTTTGTACCTCTTTTTCAACATTTCTGTGATTTTCCCTCAGCTTCTCGCTTTTTTTCTGCAGCAACTTTCATTAGGTTAGCTTGTTCCTATGGAGATTTGGATGATAGCCAGGAAGAAATTGTTTTATTTTTCTTAACCATCTGGACACTCGGATGGAAATGGGCAGAAGCATGACGTCTTCGAAACTGGCTTAAATCCAAGTCTCCAAACTCATACTCGGAGACTAAGTTTGTCACATGACAATGTTTCATTTTTTGCCTTAACTCTGGGGACACCTCTTCACTAAATTTTCCTCCAGGCAAAAAATCACATAACTGCCTCTCACTGACAATGACAAATTTTGCCATAATTCTCTCCAGGGCTGATTTTGTGATTTCTTTCATTGCTTCATTTCAGCCAAACTTAAGTTTTCTTCTGTCAGAGCATCAGAAACTTTGTTCGAAGGTACAGGAAAATCTGGGAAGACACTTATACGTTCATTTAGCAGTACACTACTGTCCTCTGCCCACTCTTTCATCTGATCCAACATTGACTGGATATATTTGTATTGGTCAACATATTCGACCCCCCTTTCAACATATTCCAGAATGGACCACTAATACAAAAGTATACCAGCCCAAGTACCCTTACAACTGCCATTATCTCTATACTCTCATTGTCAAGGCATACACTATCCAGTTTCAGGTTTAATGATGGTGCCATATAATTAGTCAAAAGGTTTTTAATGTGATTTCTATGATAAAGCAGACTACCAGCTCCTTCAAAAATAATGTGAACCTGTTCATCCGGAAGCTGGTTACAAATGAGGTGTCATTTATGATCTCGGAACAAAATGCATCCCAGTCACTTTTGCAGCCACTCTTTGCATCACCACGGGGACCGAGTACATCAAATGCCGTTCTGATGAATCTGCCAACTGAAGACTCCCCGGATGAATTGAACCTTGCAAATTTGGCATGTGCGCCCCTCCCCAAACGAGACCGACATTGAAATTCTATATCTTTTTCGATTTCTTTGAGTGTGGTTTCACACACAGTTGATAAGCCGAGCAAAAAATGTGCATTACAGTTCAGGAAGTAAAAATCCAAGTTATCACTGTCAGTTTCATCCAACTGTTCTTTTCTGTACTCAGCAAGTTTATTAAAAAATGTTTATTAACACTTGCTCTGTCCGTCATGGTAGCAAACATTTTACTCAGAAAAGATTTGTACATGCCATCCTTGTTTTCCTCACAACATATTTGCGTCAGCTCTTGTAACATACATATTACATTGTCCAACAATGTACAGCTGTTCTCAACAGATACAGTATGAAACCCAGCAGAAAGTGTCTGCCCAGAGTTCAGGGTCACTTGATGACACACAAATCTGTTCCCATCCCTGGTGGTACCATCGACAGGCAAGTCCCATCTATCTGACTTTAGCATTTCTTCTGCAAGTTGCAGCTTACTCAACACATGGGCATGATCTACAAAGTCTTTTTAATCTCATCTGTGTATGGCTTCCCTGAGGCATCTGTTTTTACAGCAATTTCTCCTGTCAAGAATAAAGAACACTCAGCCTGCAGTCCAATGTAGTCTTATTGTGCTGCATGTGCCATATTCTTTGCTTTTGTTTTTTTCTGCAGCGATAGATTTGACCGTTAGTCTCTGTTCCGTTAGTTGTGTTTGCAGGCTGCTGATTTTTTGTTTTAGACTGGAGATTTCTTCTTTCACTTTTTTTTTTACCATGTAGACAAGCCTCTTTGGACTCTAGATATATTTTCTTTCTACGTAGTGCTTGGTACTGCGCACTAGACTGTTGTGCGTCACTGACTGTTGTGCGCAGAATCTCAAGTTTGTCACAAAAGGGCCCTGTACCAACAACAAAAACAGGTCATTAATTATAGTAATATGCACCTTGAATTTCTTATTATGGTATTAATCTACCCCCCATTGTCTGTGCTACACCTGTTAATATCAACTTAGTTAATATCAAAATATAATCAATAATTAATATCAGCTACAGAATACATACTCATGTTACTCATATACTGACCATACAAAAATCAACTGGCCCTCTTCAATCTAACCTATTTAGTTATTTTAGCTAACTCACATGCCTAATACTAATTATAGTAATATGTACCTTGAATTTCCTATTATAGTATTAAAATACACCTCTTGAATCTGTACATATATAAAAATGCTCCAATTTCTATATTCAATACATACACATAAAAACAAGGATCATAAATAAAATGAAACCGTTATAACTGATGTTATTTATTGTTAGTTTTAAAAATACAAAGAGTAGCATCCTGTTCTATGAATTTGGAGCCTTACTATATGCTCTAACCCGTAGTCAGCCTGGGCTATTCGGGTCCCACTGAATGTATTCGTCTCAATGAAGTCAGCTCCCGCCAGAAGATAGTCTTTGTGGATCTGGAGGATGATGTCGGGTTGGGTGAGGCTCAGCAAGTCGTTGTTTCCTTTCAGTGGTTTCTGGTGTAAAAGGAACTCACTTCCACGGAAATCCTCCTCCTCAAACTTCTCTTTTTGTATCATTGTACCCATTCCGCCATCAAAGATCATGATGCGTTCACGCAAGGTCTGCTCGATCAGTTTCCCTGAGTGGAGCAAATAGTAAGGAAAGGGTTAAAATACATTCACCACCACAGATGGGGGGTAGTAAGATGTTCACAATTGTCATAGACCGTGATAGACGACCTGATAAAATTGCTTGGTCTGCTGGAGAAAACTCCCTCAGATTCCTCCAGCAGAAACAGTGATAGAAACAAGTAAAAGAGTTCACTTCTCTTATGGACAAGTGGAGTGTAATTTTCACCTGTCCGTCCGAATTTTCACTTGTCCCGGACAAGCAGACAAGCTCTTATGTCCAACGCTGATATATATATAGTCAGGCGATTAGCTTGTGATTTCTAGGTGGTACTCGCGCAGATAGAATAAAACGCTCTGGGAATAAAAGGCTATAAATGATCATATATTTTAATATATTTTAAAAATGTAAACGGTAATATCAGGTTGTACGCAGCTGCGTACCTGCATATATAGGTGGAAGCTAGGCCCCTGGTAGTTATATAAATAGGGAAACCATGCAAAGATGTGGAGCAACACCTGATCGTGATAATCATATGAGAACAGTTATATTTTATCGCGTTGCCTCGCTGGGGTACCGTAATAGCCATGCCGCTGGCACAGTGACACACCCACGCTCATTCACGTTATCCCGGCACCCTCCGAGTAATGCTTGGATAAATTATTACACCGTACTTCTTTCATCTAATTAATGCTAAGCATTGGACAAGGTAGCAAAAGTACCATTTCGCAACTCTTTGACTGAACCGGGAATTGAACCCAAGGCCAAGGGCCAAGACTTCCCACACGGGAAGCGGGAACCATACCAGGGCCGAGGCTAACTATAAGTTAGTATAACTGGACAACAACAAAAATTGGTGATCGTCCCCACCCCTGCCTGAAATTTGTTTA
Organism: Branchipolynoe longqiensis; assembly: GCA_030323885.1. NCBI lineage: Eukaryota > Metazoa > Annelida > Polychaeta > Phyllodocida > Polynoidae > Branchipolynoe > Branchipolynoe longqiensis. The sequence continues at coordinate 108,160,471 of CM059186.1, read as the reverse complement.
TGTCATTGGTTTGACTCGGCCAAGGTTCGAACCCAGTTCGAGTCCCACGACCTACCAGAACTGGAGGCGGACGCTCAACTCATTCGACCATCATGTCTGGTTACATACTACGTCTACGTCATATGCCATACAAATAAAAACCGACCGCCCGACCCTGATTTGTGTGATCAAAAGGATGATCGCCAATTTTTGTTTTTTATTTAGCCCTAGCCTAGGCTAACTTGGCCCTCGCATGCCATGGCCACATGATGGTGATGGTACCCGGCGCGAGAAGCAGACTGAGACTCGCCTAATAGTTGTGTAAATACAAATTTATTTACAATAAGTCCTTGTTTACATGAGCGATTTTGGCGATAACTAAATACTTGTGCCTGGTGATAGGTCATATTAGACTGCTACTGATTCATCACCCCCCACACACTTTTGTGTGTATCTATTACCTAACCGGTTCACCGGTTGGGGTGGGGTGTGCGTGTGTGTGTCTGTGCATGTGAAAATTATCTGACTCCTGATTATGTTTGTATTGTGCTACTTTACAATTAGAGTGATTGGTTATAAATGGGATAATTTAGATGAATAGACTAGACTTTTTATTAGAAATGATAAGAGTTACAGTTAAAGTTACACAAATAAAAGATGACATGGCCTCTGCTTAGATATATGATTTGTTTGTTTGTTGTTGTTTTACGTCTTAACAACATCTAAGATCATATCAGGATGTGTACCGACTTGTGACAGTGCGCACTCATGGCGGCTTTATAGTGTTGCCCCACTGGGAAACTAGGCCGCCAGCACCATGACCTGATCGCCCACTCAGTCACATTATCCTGACACTGTGTCACTGAGCTAACCAGTCCTTGTCATGTCCTAATAATGTGGAGCACCTAGCTAGGAAGTGACAAGTATCAATTTTTAAGTCATTGGTTTGACTCGACCAGGATTTGAACCTACAAACTCATGGGTTCGGATCTCCTGATCTCCCAAAACAGGAGACGGATTACCCATTCGGCCACTACGTCGATATATGATAAAGTCTATAAAGACTTTAAAGTCATATTTCTGAAATTATCAAAATAAAAGTCGTAAAACTATCTATGTCTTTTCCCTTTAAATCATGTTATTTGTTGGAATGAATATGTTCAATGTTATAACTAATGTAGTATTCTGTGTTGTTGGGCGCCCAGCGTTTACTTATTCAGGTCATACAGGACACCTCGAGGCTCGAGACGGACAGTCTCAATTCCAAATGTATTTAACATTGATCCGGTGATCCAGCGATCCATGCAGTGTGCATGTTGAGCCCCGCCCCAGCTGTCAGATTGGGGGGCAGCGCGTGAAATCAGAATCACAACAAAACCAGTTGGACAATTCAATGAAAATAGCAATCAGTATTAATTTACCTGCGTCACTGGCATAGTCCGTAAACTCTCCTTTGTTACTCCCCATTATGGCTGTCTTAAGCGAACCTTCTTTAGAGACGGAATAAATAGGTTGGGTTGGCGAAGTTATGTTTCCCGCCGCCTCCTCCACCAGTATCAAACCGCAAAATGCCGTAGCCCCAGATGGCCCGAACACTTTATGGTAAGTTGTATCGACCTATATGTAGGGGGCGCCACAGTCAACTGCAATGTCAAGCGTTTGCCACGCGTTTCTGGTTCCTGTCTGCTCGACAGCAAATGCATTTATAAGCAGGCTATGGTATTTTACTGTTTGCGAAAGCCGTTGTATGGCGTCCTCGGAATTTTCTGAGACAGTTCAGAAAGATTTGAAATGTAAACACATACACAAATAGAGAAAGGGCAAGCTTCTGTGATCATTGTACACATCACTATACCTGACGCGGTGGTTGAATCAGTAGAGCACGCCCAGTCACACGACGCCTGCGTTCGCTTACGATCGATCCGCGAGGATTTTGCAATTAGATTACGACCATCTTACGACCACCTTACGACTAATCGCCGAATGCTCTGGGAGCGATCGCCGACTGATCGCCTACCATTTCGTCTTTTTTGGTCGCAAGGAGATTGTTGCTGCAGCACCAACAATCTCCTTACGACCTCTGGCGTCTCCACCTGATCTGCGACCATAGTAGCAGTACACAACCACCTTACGACAACCTTATAACTAATCGCCGAGCGATCGCCGACCGATGCGATGTGGCGCGTCGCCTCGTGCATAATGGTCAACATGGCGACGTATTAAATAGTTTGTAACAAATTGTTTCAATTTTGTCGCAAGGAGATCGCAGACTTTTGGTCGTGGATTGATCGTAAGCGAACGCAGCCCGTTGTGTGACTGAGGCATAAGCTTCCCGTGTGGAATGCCAGGAGTTCGATTCTCAGCCGAGTCAAAGACCCTATAAATACTAAGATGGCTCACTCCCTATCTCATGTAAATTTCGCAGTGCCACCTTGTGGTAGGTTTGATCAGCCCGGCTGCTGGTTGGTGTTTCACATGTAAACACATACAATTATATTATACATGAGATAGGTAAGTATGAATACACATCAATATGAAATTGCTATGAACAAATACACATCAGCATCAGCATCAGCATCATCATCACCATCATCACACATCTTTCACATTCATATATACATTTATACATATAATATAGCAATTGTTTAACCAAGAGAACAGCCAGGGCACCAAGTGGTGATTTTGATTACGCAGTACAGGCTGAGTGAGCCGTCTTCATATTATAGGGTCTTTGGCCGAGTTAAGGCAGTGACTTATAAAATGGATTCTTGGTGCTACTTAGCCTGGTGCTCGGCATTAATATGATAGGATGAGGACTGGTTAGCACAGTCAGGATAATGTGACTGAGTGAGATATCAGGTCATGATGCTGCTGGATTGGTCTCTCAGTGGTGAAGCACTATAAAGTTGCTATGAGTGTGCAGTCACAAGTTGGTACCTGTTCTGATATGACCTTATACCCCAGTCACACAAGAGCCAGCATTCGCCGCCAACCTCCTTATGACCAAAAGGTTGCCAACCACCCAGCGTCCTATTCGATACATTGATTCAAAAATGCTGTCGGCGCCAGGTTGGCCCTGGTGCCACCCTGGCACCGACAGGTGGCCTACCTGGCGGCAAAATGGTGGCGCCCAGACGGCGCCAGGAGGGTGCCAACTGCTATGTCGGTTGCCATCCTGGCTGCCTGGCGGCGACCACTTTGTCAGCGTATAAATGCCAGGTGTCAGGATGCATGTGTTTCACTAGCATCTAGTCGTCCGGGGGGTACACACGCCATCCACGCTGAAGGAAAAGGCTCCCTGCTACTTGTAGTAATACATTGTGGCTCTTCCTCATCGTTGACTGCCTCGTTGAGAGTACATCCTTCGTTTTCTTCATTGTTGACCGGGTCGAGGCTGGAGTGGTTGGATCTTTCTGCTCGGAGGGTGTAGTCATGGCTGCCCCAGCTGCATTGATGCTCCGGAGATTACAACGACAAGATGCATGTGCCGCACTTCTTTGTCTGCTACATCTGAGAATAAGAAGGAGACAACAGAGAAGGTTCTGGGTGCGCCCATGGATATCCAGAAGACTTGCGTTTGGCGAATATGAAAATCTCATGGCTAAGGTAGAGGTAGAGTCACATGGAGATTTCTGCAGCTACCTACGGATGGAGCCAACCATGTTCTACGAGATGTTGTAGAGAGTGACCCCAAGGCTCGACAAGAAGGACACGGTCATGCGCAAGGCGTTGAGCCCCGGACTAAAGTTTGCCATCACTCTTCGTTTCCTTGCAACTGGGAACAGTTACCACAGCCTGGCCTTCTCCTTCAAAGTTCCATGCAACACAATTTCCCTCTTTGTTTGTGAGGTGTGTGAAGCCATAATTGAAGAGTATAAAGACTTGATGTCTTTTCCTAAGTGTCAAGCTAGCTGGCGTAAATTAACCGCCAAATTTGGGACACGCTGGAACTTTCACCACACTGTTGGGGGCATTGACGGGAAACACATAGCCATTAAGCGGCCAAAGGATTCTGGGTCTGTGTATTACAACTACAAAGGCTCCATCATACTGCTGGCCATCGTTGACACAGACTACAAGTTTCTGTGGGTGGATGTTGGTGCGAATGGGTCTACGTCTGACTGTGCTGTCTTCAATGACTCGATTCTTAAGACGGCGTTAGAAAACGGGACCCTAGGACCTCCGCCTCCTGGCACACTTCACGGTGATGATCGCCCTATGCCTTACTTCCTGGTAGGAGAAGTTTTTATCTGTGGATGTACTTTTAAGCCCAGTAGAAGAAGACTGTGATAATTCTAAAAGGTCACTACTTATAAGAAAACATGCAGATTTTATGAATAGAAACATTTTATTTATATTTAGATCATACATACACATGATGACAATCTTATTTATGAATAAACACCCAATCACACTCAATGCCTGTCTCATCCACAATTTATCCAGAAACATATTTGCGGTATCTGGGATTAATAAACTGTACAAGACCAATGACAGTCCTGAACATTAATATGTTCACAACAATATAATAACAGAGTACTTTGGAAAAATATACATGTCAATAATAGCAATGACAGTGCTGAACATTACTATGTTAACAACAATATAATTACAAAGTACCTTCGATAAATAAACATGTCAATAATAACGCTGACACGGTTCACTATATTAACAGTACCTATTATATATAAACATCATATAAACATATCACAAATTCTTCAGTCTGTCTCGCAGTGCCATCAATATTTTTACATGCAAAGAACGTAATAAGATATGGCCACATGTTAAGTACATGACAATGAGACATAACAATATATACTGAAATATTACTAAATCTGCGGACACTTGTACTGTTCATGCCATAACAGAAAGATCAGTGATAGTATGACAATGATCAGCTGAACATGTATATTGTTCAGAAAGTTTCAGATAATATATATAAATTAGAAACATATATACAAAATCAGTGGACACTTGTACTGTTCAGGCCATAACAGAAAGATCAGTGATAGTATGACAATGATCAGCTGTATATGTAGATTGCCATTCAGAAAGTTCAGATAATATATATAAATTAGAAACATATACACAAACTCAGCGGACACTCGTACTGTTCATGCCATAACAGAAAGATCAGTGATAGTATGACAATGATGAGCTGTACATGTATATTGTTGACATTCAGAAAGTTTTCAGATAATATATATAAATTAGAAACATATATAAACTTGTATAGAAATTTTAAAACGATAGAAATTTAGAAACTATATTGACATTAAACTATTTAGAAATTTAGAAATGTATTCCTTCTCAGACGTTTCACCATCACCTTCACCTTCACCCCACCACCACCACCACTATTTTGTCTACGGGGGATGGATGTCGCATCCATGGCTGCAGCCAACATCCCCCCACCACCGGATCCCTCCCCGTGTCGATCCGGTGTAGACAAAAGCGAACTGATGGAAAGTAGTCCAGGGGCAACATCGAGGCTTGACATCGACATCGAAGCACGGAAGGCGGTTGTGGATTCGAACCCTGACAGCTCGGTCATTGAGGAAGCAGCAGCAGCAGCAGAAGCCCCCCTCCCCATTTTTTGGTACCCCACTGTCTGATGTTGTCTGTGTGTGGTGTTGTGTGTACTGTGGTGCATAATGTATTTGTGGGTTGTAGGTTTGTGGCTGTGGCTGTGTGTATTGTACCATTTCCTGTCGTTGTATGAAGGGTTGGATGGTGTATTGGTGTGTTGTGTGTTGTGGTATCTGGTGTGTTGTGGTACCCGGTGTGTTGTGGTACCTGGTGTGTTGCGTGTTGTGGTAGCTGTTGTGTTGTGATGTGTGGTAGCTGTTGTGTTGTGATGTGTGCTAGCTGTCGTGGTACCTGTTGCTGCTGCTTCCGCTCTTCACCCATATCGATTATCATCTGCATGTTTTTTTTCTGAAACAGTGCAAACTGTCGCGCCGTCAACCGCCCTACCTCTGATGCCATGTAGGTGCAGAAGGCCACCCGATGGTCGATGGGGGTAGCACTGCCTGCACTCTTTGATGTGTTGTCCCAGGACTCTATTTGAGTGCACATCTGGAAGATCGCGTCCTCCAAGCGTCCCTTCCCTTCACCTTCCCGCTGGTTGACTTGGGACAGGATGTGGCAGGGGTGTTGAGAGGGGCAGGCCTTGACTCCGGGGTGTGTGCCGACAAGGAAGATGAGACGAGGTTGATGATGGGGGTAGCCACCTCCTCTTCTTCATCATCAACCGGACAATTGACCACCTCGTCGATCACGAGTGGTAGCAGAGGTGGCAGGGGAAGGACCGATGAAGAAGAAGACGAAGGGATGCCCACGGCTGAAGAAGCGACGCCTGCAGCTGTCGTAGAACAAGCGCCGCCTGCGGCTGCTGAAGCCTGGTAGAAAAGGAATAAATATACAATGTAACAACTGGCTATTAACAACTGAACAAAGACATAGCAGACATTTCTACACAACAGTGAACATGTTAATTTTTAAAGAATGAAGTTATGACAATTTTTTGTTTCATGTGTCAGTTTCAGGTTTCCTAGAAAATATCATATTAATTATAAAATTAATTGTATAATTACTGTCATATAGTAGCATGTTAACCGTTTTTAAGCACAATTATATGGCTTCCATGGATGACAGTCATGCACAAAGGCTGTGCAAAATAAGGGTAGCATACAGTGGCACAACAACACACACAGTAACATCAGCATACATTATAAAACATAAACACTCACCAAGCTTGTGATGCGGCGTGGCGCACGGACGCACAGGTGCTGGTCGAGGAACTGGAATCGGCGCATCGTCCACAGCTTCCTCGCCGTCATAATGTTTGCCCCCTGACCACTCTTCTTCTTTTTGAGCTTCCTGTACATGGTCCGCAGGTTCTGGAACCACTGCCAGATGAACGTGCCTGAAAAAAGAACATGTGATCTAATGAGTAAACCGTTTCGACACTTACAACAGTGAGGTTAACAAATGCTTGCAGCCTTAACAGGACAACACAACTCTAAATTAAAGAAAACACACAAATACATGGGAACAAATACATACAAGGCTGTGTACAGATGGCTAGAAAAAGTAGATACATGCTGTGTACATGTCATTAACTAAATAAATGAACAAATTTGTAAAAATATACTAGTCTGTGAAAATATGGGTACAACAACAAAGACTACAGAAACCTACACAAAGTACAACCAATGCAAACAGACGGCTGAAAATTGTTGTGCACAAGCTGAAAGTATAGAAAAGATGCAACAGCAGGCGTACTCGCCACAGAGACCCATGCGTTCCCCCTTCTGATTCAGGAGCCGGTCCCGCTTGTTCCGTTTCTTGAAATCCATCCGGCATGGACTGGTCATAGAATATGGGGTTCTCACTGAACCAGTCAGCCAGCTCATCCTCCTGGGCGGCAGTTAGTATCTCCGGAGAGAGCAGGTCGAAGTCTGGCATGCTCCTCTGTGATGGCTCCTCCTCTTCGGCAGCACACAGCAGCAGAATCGAGCCGACCTCACGCATGTCTTGGATAGATGGAGCAGAAGGGGCTGGAGCAGAACACCTGGAATAATCAACCCACACAACAATGGGCAATCGAAAGCCTGGACCACTATAAAAGATCCTTAAAGAAAACTAGGCAGTACACAACACCTACTGAAGGAAGAATATCTCACCTGACCATGGGCGCAGTCACTGCTTGCTGTGTTTTGGCACAAAAAGCAAAAGACAGGCCAGAAAAGTTGGTAGATATTACAAATACGGAAGCTAGCCCTCCTAAGTAGGCCTACTAAGGAAATCCGAATGACTATCACCATATGGCACAGTCCATCTGGGTATGTGTAATGGCACAAACAAAAGCAGAACAGGTAGGCCACGGTCAAGCATTGGATTCACCCTGAAATACAAAATGGCTAAGCATACAACACAACCATCCCACCTAGCCGCAGTCCTGAAGGGTCCGGGTATGTCTAGCACACTGGTGCACTATCTAAGGACAGGGCTTGGGTGAAAGGATACTGTAGCAAACCACAAAAGGGACGGGATCCTCTCCCGCAGGCCTGTATGTCATCCGGGTAGATGTACATAGTAGGCTATGGGGTATCATACTCATATTAGGAAAAGAACTTTGAAAAATACAAAAAAAAATAATATAGAAACTACTAACACCCAAAGCTCCAAACGGTTGGCCTGAGCAAGACCAGGTAAACACTCCTAAGTGCGGAACCAGACCAAAACAGAATCACAGCGTTGAAAACAAGCACCCTCACAGGAGCTTATACGCTATGGACAGAATAAATAACTTGTCACACACAAAAATAAATAAATAAAAATGTGTGCGTGTGTTGGACAGGGGTCTGCTAAAAAAGATAATCTAATATCTGAAGGTATGCTTTTCTCAAGGGATTTGACGCCCACATACGCTATTTATTGTTTATGCTGCTTATTGCTTACACTTGTTTAAACGCATAATTAAATAATTAGCCAAGTAAACCTTCATGTTTGAGCTATCCGGGATACACATGTACGTGCCACTTCTTAGACACATAGGAACTCTTTGTCTTAGTTGATCGACAACTTGGGAACTGCGCATGTTCAAGTGACGTCACCGGTACGTGGCCAAGGGACAACGAAGTTTAGCCCCACCCTCTGTTTGTTGCATTCCGTTAGTATTTTTCTCGAGATTTCATTGCTTGGCACGTCTCAGAATCGAGGATTACATTCATTCAACTACAAAGAACCAATTTGTGTTACATACATAGGTGAGTGAATAACCTGTCTGGGTAGATTCCTATATTATATCAGCCGGTCTGGTACTTCACAGCTCTGTCAAGATTTTGAGTTTGTTTGACCACTCCGGCGTACGCCGTTTTAAAGAGAAATCCTATGTATTTTAGCGTACGCCGGCTTATAGTTATAGAAACGAAAGAGTGCACCTCTGTGGCCGTATGAGTATTTTGGTTGCACTGTTTTGAGTATTTCTTTTGGGCGTGTTCAGTGATTATTTAAGGATTTAAAAGAGGTCATTAATGCCATTATATTGGCTTCGAGTTGGTACGGATTTAGTTAAACCTTTAAGGCCGAGCATCGTCATTGATTCACGGCTTAACTCACACACTGACACAGCCAATGCCAGTGACTAGTGAGTGACACTCGCAGAAGAAGACAAGTCATATGATGTTGCATAGCCATAGAACTTCGACTTTTAGAGGTGAGCGAGTAAACGGCAAAACCCACCAACTTCATTGAACTTGTGGATGACTCCCTCCTTTACTTGACTTGCACATTACAGTTTATGACTTGTGCTTTCAAGCAATCCACTGAACGACCGAACAGTAAACAACAGTAGAGGGGGTCTAATGACGTCACAAAATAACTTTCGGTGGCCATATTGGATTACCTACAGAAGGCTTGCAACTGCCTACACTGTGCTTATTTACTGATTTGTTGGTTTATTTGTTACTGTTTTGAGCAGTTTGGCCTCAGAAGTTGGTGCTAAAGTGCTGTAAGTCTGTAAGTAAACACATTGGATGTAAACTGCCCAGAACACAAGAAAACTTTGTTTTACTGCATCTGCATGCATTCACAACATGGCTAGGGAGGGTGCTCGTAATCCAAGATGGCTGGCCACTGACTGCTAAGTGATGACGTCATGTGCACTCCCTCTGTTGCTTATAAAACCAAGTCCAAGAGCCTTAACATTTGTATCAAACCATAATATTAAAGTTGCATAGTCCGGTCACGTTTGAATTCTTGTCTTATTTTTTAGATAAATATATCAAATTGTTTGTTATGACCTGCTAATCATTAGGACGAAATATTTGATGAAAAATTGCTAGTTTTGAAGCAATTTGAGCTGAAAGAAGCCAAAATACTTTTGACAAGCTTTCCAAAAGTCCTCTCGCTATGACCGGAATTGACATCTCGTGATGACCACATGATATGGAATGACCTAAAATAAAAAAAAGCCTGGTCACCTACCATTTTCTTCTGATGGCGCCATCATTTGTTTGTTGGGGTGTGATGTGACAAACGTTTAGCAGCATTTGAGATGTGGACTTATCGAAGGATGATGAAAATATCATGGACAAGGAAGATCACCAACAAAGAAGTTCTCAGAAAAATTAAAAATAAGAAAATTAAAAATAAGACAAAGAAACTTATTTATTTTGGCCACATCATTCGTCAGAGTTCAATATACCGTACATTGTTGGAAGGGAAGGTGAATGGCAGCAGAGGGAGAGGGAGACCAAGAACATCATGGTTTACAAATATTTCACAGTGGACAGGCTTGAATTATTCACAGTCTATCAGAACAGCACACCATCGGGACACATGGAGAACCATTGCATCCAACCCTCGACTAGAGGACGGAACTATTGATTGATTGATGTGATGTGGGCTGACCTACTGATGTAAGTCGTTGTAGGTCATGGGATTTTAACCCATGGGTTCAAACCATGTTTTAGAGCTGCATGGTCTGGTAAAGCATTTTTTGTGTCAAAATCTAACCACATACTTACATTTGATCTCATATTTCCAACTCAGATGGGACAATGTTAGACTGAAAATCTGAAGATAGCCAGTGTGTGTGTGTGTGTGTGTTTTTTACATCAGTTGAATAAGCTGGTGAATTTTCAGTCACAGAAAATTTGATCTTCCTGTTTCCTCTGCTCCTCACCCTATCCTAGTAATGCCGGATACCAAGGTAGGTATGGACAAGTATAATTTTTTTTTAACTCATTGGTTTGACTCAACCAGGATTCAAACAAGGGGGTTTGAATTCCATGACCTACCAAAATGGGAGGTGGGTGCTCTACTTATTCGGCCACTCTATCATAGAACTGCCTCACTGGGAGACCGGAGCAATGGCACCATGATTCAATTTCCCACTCAGCCACATTATCATATATTTAATTTTAGTCACATTGCACAAATAATCAAATTGGGTATACATATTAATTTATTGATGTAGTTGTGCATCTGTAAATAAAACATATTAATTGTTTTATAAAGTAGATTTTAAAAAGTAGCCGCCAGATAGGATCGGTGGCCAAAAGCATTGAGCAGCCACTTCCCATTTTGGTAGGACATGGGATTCAAATCCCTGGGTTCAAACCAATATCAAGTCAAACCAATGACTTAAAAATGTATACTTGTTGCTCCCTCACCTGGCATTCAGCATTATTAGGATATGGCAAGGAGCAGTGTCCATAAGTGGGCAATCATACTTCAAAACGTAATACTACTCCCAAAGTTGCATCATTTTAGCTCAAATGTATTCTATCAGCTTACTAAGACATACAGCATGTAGATAATTTGTATCTTTGTATTATTTTCACACTACAATATAACACAGTGATATTTTATTCTTTGACCGTCTATCTGTAAACACATTGTCTTTACCGTTATTTTTGGTATTGGAAGATTTAGTACATACAGTTAACACCAGGGGTTAGCTTTTGGAACATTTGGAAGCTTGTTGTTTGTTGTTGTTTTACGTCCTAGCAACATCTAAGGTCATATCAGGACGGGTCATTTGGAAGCCATAGGAATAAAGAAGAGAACGTTTTAACATTGCTAAAACATGGTAAACTCTGTCTGTTAGGCATCTCAGGAAAGTCTATGAGGTCATAGAACATTCTAAACAACCCCGGTTATGTCTTTCCCGTTATTCATCTTTGTCTTTACCATTATGTAAATGGTCTAACGGTAAAGACCATGTGTTAATGGTAAAGACAACTAAGGAATGTATACTCCGGTAATTTGGCCCTATTACAAATTTTGAACATTCAAGTAGCTATAATTTAATTTTAAAATCAAATATTAATATTAGAAGTCAATACAATGGCTAAGTTCATGGCTTTTGCTTCTTAATGCAGTATACCCTAAATACTGGCTAGAGGCATGTTTAAGTTACCATGACAAATATTTATGCATATTTACTGATGGAAATGAAAGCCAGGTCTGGAACACTCGAAAGAAAACATGCATAATTTATTATTCTGAATTAAACAAAATGTGATAGTTAACAGAAATATTGGTTAGGTATTAAGAACATTTAGATTTTTTTCATAAATTATAGAAATATTCTTTTTTAATTATTAATCAATTATCCAATAAATTGCTATTAAATAAAGTAATTTGCATGAAAATAGTGTTATTTCCACAGGTCTGTTGTCATGGTCTAGAATTAGGCACATGGCCGAACTATGGTCACTTTTCCCAATATCATGGTCACTTTACCTTATTTATTTTATCACAAATGTACCATGTATTAATAAGGAAAATATTTATGATTGCATATATATATGGTAAAAATGGAAGGAGTTGTGTACTATACTATATAGATCTTTAAAAACATTTTCATTTACCTTTACCTTTACTTGTACATTTATAAATATGCTAATTAAACTGTTGCAGACCAGTCGCTCATAGCACGATTCAAAGATGCCTAACTCAAAGAAGTCTAATGCAGAAGCTATCATTCCCTCCGAATGAGTTAGAGCGCCCATCTCCCGTGGTTGTAGATCGTGGGGTTGTGGGTTCGAACCCTGGTCGAGTCAGACCAATGACTTAAAAATTGATTCTTGCCGCTTCCTAGCCTGGCGCTCGGCATTATTAGGATAGGGCAAGGACTGGTTGGCTCAGTGTCAGGATAATGTGAATGAGTGGGATGTCAGGTCATGGTGCTGGTGGCCTGGTCTTCTAGTGGGGCAGCACTATAAAGTCACCATGTGCGCACTGTCACAAGTCAGTACCCATCCTGATATGACCTTAGCTGTTGCTAGGACATAAAACAACAAACAAACAAATCTCAAACCAAGCTAAGTCATCTAAGAGATCCCTAGAGAAAACATGCTGACCGGAGAAAGGAGTATTGCGAAGTGCTTCTAATACTCTATTCGTGAACCTCACTGCTGGCTTAATGCACTATTTATCTAATGCTAAGTCTAAACCGAGGATGGAAGCTAACTGATTGAATCTGTCATAGGCCTTTACTGCCATATCATAGGAAGATTCTAAGCCAATGAAATCATCGAGATAACAGAGGGCGAAAAAACCCTCTCTGCGGAGCAGCCAAACTCGCGCTCTAGTTGTGCGTGCACAGGCGAGGGCCGAGGTGCAGCACCCAAAGGAAGGGCGATGTCCATGTAAATAGACTCATTTAGTGAAATCCCTAGTTGTGGTACTGACAAGGGCAGACTCTCGACTGACGGTATGCTCTTGCTAGATCTGCAGCCCACATCCAGGGTGACAACCCAAGCAACGACAACCTATCTATCTGTAAGGGTAGAGACAGTCGGGAGAGAGAAATTGAAGGGGGAACCTTGATAAAAGCCCTTAATAATACCCGCATTTACACTACGAGCTGGAGGGAAACCAAGATCAATAATGACCCTTTTAGATGCAGAATTCTTTTTAGGGCGCGTCATCATTGAGCTCAGCTGGCACCAGGGATGAAAGGGAGGTGCAGTGAACGGGCCTAGCAACACCCCGTAGAGGTGGACATATAGTCATGGGGCCAGCCAAATTCAAGATGGTCAACTAACAGTGTATCGGGTAATCTAACAGCAGGCCCTGTCGAGTCAGAATATTAAGGCCATACGGGACCGGCGCTCGTGCTGACAAGTAGTTAGGCAAGGCTGTGGCTCTAATAGCAGTATAGATTTCAAGATAAGAGACAAAATCAAACCACAATGGCTTCGTAGCCCGGGGCCAGAATGCATCAAGCGACTCTTTAAACAACAGCGGTGAAGGTGGAGGAGTGAACCTAGAAGTAGAGGTAGCTAACTGCGGTAACACATTGAACCACTCAAACACAATATCAGGCAGGGATAAGTCTGTATCTGAGGAAAGAAGTGACTATTGTGATGCAGTGTTAACATGTGTGTAGTCAGAGTGCAGGAGCACCTCGCAGCCTCGTGGTGATAAGTGCGCATGCGAGGGACTGGTCAGGTGTGGGAGGGTGGGTGAGCCGGGCAGATGGCAGGGTCAAAGCAGATGGTGCAAGTTCAAGGGCGGGGCTGGGGTGAGAGGAGCATGCCATATGTGTTTTTGACGCCACATGGTCCAGGTCACTAACATAATCAGGAACTCATATGAGGGAATGACCTGCAGAGTGGTTCATGGCCAGCAGCTTACCGAGGCCTTCCAAGTGCAAACAGGAGTGAGGCAGGGATGCCTACTGTCACCCTTCCTTTTCCGGTTGGCGATAGATTGGGTAATGAGGACATCAACTGCCCAGAAGAGGAATGGCATCCAATGGACACCTTGGATGCAGTTGGATGACCTCGACTTTGCTGATGACCTGGCACTTCTTTCCCACACCCAGCAACAAATACAGGAGAAGACCACTATCATCGCAACTCACTCAGCACGCCTTGGCCTCACCATACACAAAGGGAAGAGCAAAATCCTCAAAATTAACAATAACAACACAGCCCCCATCAGACTAGAGGGAGAAGCACTAGAGGAAGTGGAAAGCTTCACCTATCTTGGAAGTGTGGTCAACAGGCTGGGAGGGACAGCTGCTGATGTGAGGGTTCGGATTGGAAAGGCAAGGGCCGCTTTCCATCAGCTGAAGAATGTCTGGGGATCCTCGGAGCTGCCTAGGAACACCAAGATCAGGATATTTTGCTCCATGGTAAAGCCTATTTTTCTGTATGGTGCAGAGACTTGGAGAACAACGGTCACCACCATGAAGAAAATCCAGTCCTTTATCAACACCTATCTCAGAAGAATCCTAAGAGTACGCTGGCCAAACACCATCAGTAACCTGGAGCTATGGCAGCGAACAGGACAGCAGCCTGTTGAGGAGGAGATCCTTCGGAGAGGCTGGAGATGGGTTGGCCATACCCTTCGCAAGCCTGCATCCAACACCGCAAGACATGCCCTCTCCTGGAATCCACAGGGGAAAAGGAAGAGAGGCAGGCCAAGAAACAGTTGGCGCCGTGACCTGGAGGCAGATGTGAAGAGGTCTGGCCATACATGGAGACAGCTGGAGAAGATGGCCCAGGACCGGGATAACTGGAGAGCCCTTGTTCGCGGCCTATGCCCAAAGTTGGGCGGTAGGCATAAGTAAGTAAGTGGTCCAGGAGGGAGGCATCGGGGCTGGAGAGGTGGGCAAGGAGACACTTACTGGTGCGGTAGTTGACTGATCAGACTGCTTCCTGTCTAACCACATAAATTTCTTCATACAGTCCTGCTCTCTGTGTGGCAGGCTACGTTTGAAGCGATATGCTCACCACGCGCACACATGCACATATTTATCAGGGAGGGCCCCCTGGCCGGCTTGAAACCCGCATTCTTTCCCCCAGTTCCATTGATAGCAGGCTTTCCCCATCAACTTCCTTGTTATTGTCCTCCCTAGGGTTGAGAAGAGCCGAGGCTAATGAATGGGGAGCAGGTGTTGACACAGGAGCAGAGGGTGGGCGCAACACCGGCTGGAGAAACACAGGGCGAAAATTCATCGCTCTACTAGCATCAATGCATACTTCACGCTGGACATCTTTCAGAGCTGAAGGGTCTAACCAGGCGGTGGGCAAGCGACCGCCCGCTATCATAATAAATAACCGCTCCGACCACCTCCTACATGTAGGCCAGTCCCACGTAATGGCCATACGTGCTAAGTCTTCTTCATGTTGAAGGAGTGGGGGTGGCCACCACTCCTGGGAAGGAAGGGTGAGCAGCTAGATGCCTCAAAGCGACAAAATACTCAGGCCAGGTGGCCTCACCGGTATTCATCTTTTTACACGCGTCACCCCGTCTACTAAAGTTGTGAGGGAAGAATGTCATACCTGCAGGGCGTTGAAGAGCCTGGCATGGTGTCGACGAATGCAGTTGCAACTGCTGGTTGAGTCTTGCTGTCACTTCGTCCAACTTTTTGTTCTCACGGGTAAGCCTCCTAATCTTCTCTTGGTCTGTCTCTTGGTCTGACGAGGACGTAGAAGGGACTGGCTGCTCCAGTCTCAGTGGCCTTGACATGCTGGACGTCGGTGAATCAAGATGTAAGAAAGGGTCGCAGGAAGAGCGGGCTGCTCTGTCAGGCTGGTGCCTTAGCTGTTGCGGCAGGAGCGACGGGGCTCCCCTATGTTTCTTGTCCGGTGGCATGGAGGTAAGGGTGTAGTGCTACAGGCTTGTGCAGATGAACCATGTGCTGGCGTTGGATACGGTGTGGCGGGGTAGTGAGTTGAAGCATCCTGAGCAGCAGCCGGCGGAGAAATGAGGAAGCAGGCGTCCCACGATTCAGCAGCTGGACTAAAAATAGATCAGTGCCTCGTGTGCAAATTACCCATGTTAGCCTGCAGCCAACATCCATTATTCATCCAATGAGAAAAACACCCGAATTGTGCGCCGTCCAATTTTTCAAAGTGTCTTTACCGTGATTGGTCCTATTATGTGAAAATGTCCCATCCCTGCGTGATGGCTTTCTCAAAGTATGTGTCTGTAGTAAATTCACTGATTATTCTATATATGCTGTCCCAAATAACTAGTTAATGCACTGATATCTAGGCTGGCTATATATAATCCAATAAAGATACATTTTTTTGCTTTTGAAAAATAAATATTTCATCGGACCATGCAACTTTAATGCATTCTACATCCATCTCTCCGATATCTCTGTACGTGTACCCAACATATTAAAGTGAAGCAAAATGCCCCATCCCTGCGTGATGGCTTTCTCAAAGTATGTGTCTGTAGTAAATTCACTGATTATTCTATATATGCTGTCCCAAATCACTAGTTAATGCACTGATATCTAGGCTGGCTATATATAATCAAATATAGATCTACATTTTTTGGTTTTGAAAATAAATATTTCATCGGACCATGCAACTTTAATACTCCGATATCTCTCTATGTATACCCAACATATTAAAGTGAAGCAAAATAAATTTTAAAAACTCAAAAGTACTCAAAATGCATAATTTGGGTAATGGCGCCACCTGTTGCAGGACTACCAGACCAAGGATAACCACACGCAAAATGTAATGTAATCACTCGTGTCTAGTATCGTAATTCACTAGGTCAGTCCATACTAGATGCAAACAAAACACATTTTGTTCAGTTATTATGGCTGAATGACTAGCAGTGGCACTAGTACTGAGAACAAATTGAAACTAAAATGAGCTCAACGGTGCATTTCCTCTATCGAAAATTGTCCTCTGGCTTCGAATCATCTGTATCATGTATCATCTGTATCATGTTACATGTATACATGTATGAAAATGCATTTCCACCTGTCCATCAATGTTGGTATTAATTATGATAGTGGTCAGTTAGTTATAGTCAAGGGTCATTCATTATTATCTTGTTTGTTATTGTTAATGTTTAAAAGTTCTGTTAAAATAATAAAGATTATAATTTATATGTTGATTATTCAGAATATGAATATTCAACTACGGTTTATTAGTAATATCACGTGCACGCATTTACTCCTGACTTCCATGCCAGATACGTGCAGATCAGTGCCTCGTGTGTTTAGCTACACATTATGTATAATGGCATGTATTTATATTTATAAAGCATCATGAATTATTACACTGAAAGAACGAAGTTTGTTTGTTTGTTTGAACAATGTAACTTTTTGTCTGTTATCAGACGGGGTGGTCGAATGAGTAGAGCGTCCGTTTCCTGTTTTGCGAGATCAGGAGATCCGAACCCATGAGCTTGTGGGTTCGAATCATGGTTGAGTCAAACCAATGACTTCAAAATTGATACTTGTCGCTTCCTAGCCTGGTGCTCGGCATTATTAGGATAGGGCAGGGACTGGTTGGCTCAGAATAATGTGACTGAATGGGATATCAGGTCATGGTGCTGGCGCCCTGGTTTCTCAGTGGGGCAGCACTATAAATTCGGCATGAGTGCACACTGTCACAAGTCGGTACCCGTCCTGATATGACGTTAGATGTTGCTATGACGTAAAACAACAAACAAACCAATTTTGTCTGTTCATTGATTCAATTAGTGCACATGTCTACAGGTTAGTCTCGGCATGGGATTTTTAAGGAACCCCACTTTGGCATGTGTATGTTCAGAACCTGTGCATGAATAACTTAAGTAACATTGTTTTGGCCCTGTTTCAGTCCAGTTAAGACACACCCACTTCTCATTATTATAGCTGGGGCTTGAAAGCTATAACGGTGCTTCAGGGTCTTTAGTCGTGACCCTAACCATAAACAGTTAAATAGACAGGTGAAGTCAGGTCAGATGGGTCCTTCTATGATCCCTATTTAACTAACCTTTTACACCGAATGCTAAAGTAGCACCGCTATAAGTACAGGGTCCGTACAGGGCCTGGAAAGTCTTGAAAAGTCTTGAACTTCATTTGTCACATTTCAAGGCCTTGAAAAGCCTTGCATTTAACCTATTTTGTGAAATTAGCCTTGAAAATCCTTGAGTTCCATTAAACTGTCGCCACTGATCTAAATTGGTCCGAAATTACCATTCGACATAAGATAATCTCCCGACATGCCTATGTTGGTTCCCCCCCTGAAATCGAAATAAAATTAGCCTTGAAAAGCCGGGAAATAGCCACAAATTCCATATCTTAACATGTGTGCGGACTCTCTAAGTATAACTCTGTTCGCCATCTCTATTCAATATTCTCTGGGAGTGGTAAAAAATATATATATATATATATATAAACAAAAAATCGGGTGTTCAAACTTAAATGAAATGCTTCTCTTTTTGCAGACGGGTCGGCAGGTTATAGTAGACATGAACCAGAATCATTCCAATGATTGCTAGACGGCGTCGCACCAACTCAGGTAGCGCTGAGACAGATGCCCGTTACGCACAGTACGCAGCGCCCGGCTACAGCAGCACCTACACCCAGCCGAGTCGGACGTACGAGGCCCCGTCACCACAGCCCCCACAGCCGCCACAGCCGCCGTCACGCACCGCCCCGCCCCCAGCCGACGAGATGACGTGCCGGGACCGCACCAACGAGTTCATGTCAGCCGTCAAGTCCATGCAGGCCAGACAGGTAGACGGATTAAAAAATATACATAATTACATTATTTTTTATTATTATTGTTGGTTTTATTTTTCTAAAGTTTATTCATGAATCATAAAAAAGTATTAATCCTTTAGTGCGTGTGCAGTGAGAGTCTGCTTGTGGTGGCAGTTCGACAGGTAGTGGTTTATTATGTATATATATTCTTTGTATTATTATTGGTTTTCCTTTTCTAAAGTTTATTCGTGAATCGGAAAAAAAGTATTAATCCTTTAGGGCGTGTGCAGTGGGAGTCTGCTTGTGGTGGCAGTTCGACAGGTAGTGGTTTATTATGTATATATATTCTTTGTATTATTATTGGTTTTCTTTTTCTAAAGTGTATTCGTGAATCGGAAAAAAAGTATTAATCCTTTAGTGCGTGTGCAGTGGGAGTCTGCTTGTGGTGGTAGTCCAGACAGATAGTGGTTTATTTATTTTATTATTACATCGGATTGTCCAGGAATTCGTTGTATCACTCTTGTTTATATAATCAGTTGTTTTTTGGGAGAGTGAAAGGAGTAGTCAAATGTTCAACGCTAGCAGTACACAAACTTAAAGCTGCATAGTCCGATGAAAGCATCACAGTTTCAAATCTAAAAAACTTACCTAATTTGATACTATATATCTTACTTTCATACATATGCACTTATTAAGCATGTGTTGTTGCATAGAAGAGAATACTAAATAAGTTTAATAGAACCTGTTACTGCTGAACCCTAGGGTGTCGAAGTTTTGGCAAGCTTGCCATCATTATCTTTGCCTGTTTGTACTTCAGATATCTTAAAAGTTTCATTGTGTTGCCAGAACATAACACTCCAGCAAACAAATGGATAGTTATCTCAGTGTTAAGGCCCTGTCACATTACGGCGTATGGCGGGAGCGTATTGAAAACCTATGTAGGTCCTGCGCGTGCCGGCCTATGATGACATTTGGTGACCTTTCGGGTGGTTTTGAGCGTATGTGGAACCTACGAGGAGCGTACGAGGAGCGTATGAGGAGCGTATGGGAGCGTGCTGTGACATTTTTTGACAGTATGGGCCATACGCCCTCATAGGTCGGGTTTTTTTGAGCATGCACAAAAAAAATTTGGACGGACGGATTTATGAAAGCGTATGGCGGCGTATGCCTCATACGCTTCACATATGCCGGCATCTGGCGGCGTATGAGTAGCGTATGAGTAGCGTATGCGTAGCGTATGAGTAGCGTATACGGCGTATGCCGACGTATAAGACGTAACGCGCTTAAGCCGCCATACGCTCCCGCAAAAAAACCTAATGTGACAGCCCCTTTAGTAGGTTTTTTTCGCTCTCGGCGCATAGCCCCAAACCTTGGCCTCTCTTAGACAAGCAGAAACTCAGAACCATACGCTTGTGTAATTTTAATATAAGGATATCTTTGAGGTGTATAACTTACAGCATCATCAAAGGCCAGTTGCTCACATACCATGTCTATGTGGTGTTTTAGGTTAAAAATCCATTGGGTCGGTAAAAGTGTAGGCTCGGGCTTTCTATCAATAAACTGTCTAATGGTGAAAACAAGTCTATTCAGACTTATCCATGATAGGCAGTATAAATCTTCAAGAAAAGAAAATATATTTATATCATGAACAGTGAGTAAGGTGTATAATCTCGTATGTCGTATGCATTGCTTGTCTCCATTCCCTACGTTTCAATGTGTATCATTAATTAAATATTTGATCATATTTCAGGGAAATGGCATGGTTAAAACACGGCAAAATCGAGTACTCCATCAACGAAGTGAATTCATGATGATAGCTAAGTAAGTTGTTGCTTACAATACTGTCTGTAACTCCGTTAAGTGATATAGTGTGTGTGGAGAAATATCTACTAAATTCATGGAATTTTTGTTTAATTACCACTGAGTTTATGGAGAAATTCTACATCAGCTACGCTTCGTTATTTAGTTGTGTAATAAACAACTGACGGTAATATATGTTACAGGAATTCGAAGACACATGTTCGAACCCTGGTCGAGTCAACCCAATGACTTAAAAATTGATCTTGTCGCTTCCTAGCCAGGCACTCTATCTGCATTATTAGAATATGACAGGGACTGGTTGGCTCAGTGTCAGGATAATGTGACTGAGTGGGATATCAGGTCATGCTGCTGGTGGCCAGTGAGGCAGCACTATAAAGTCGCCATGAGTGCACACTGTCAAAAGTCAGTACCTATCCATATATGACGTTAGATGTTGCCAGGACGTAAAATTCCACAACCATCCAACTATTTTACAGGTAGGGTGGATAAATCAGGAAACGAGAAAATCTGAAATATTAAATGCCTCGTGCTATACCTAACCTAGTCAAGCTGAAGATTTGATTTAGAACACCGTTAAACCATTGCTATTTAGGGCGTATCGTGAGTTTTGTGGTTTTCATATACGCCATACAGAGGCACATTTGAACATTTTTGGTACATTAGTTAAGCAGGGCAAGTTTAAATCGCGAACAAGTCCCCTGCTCCTTGCTCTATCCTAGTAATGCTGAGTGCCAGGCTATATACCGACAAGTATACATTTTTTAAGTCATTGGTTTGAATCCACCAGGGTTCGAACCCGTGGGTTCCAATCCCATTAAAAACTCTAAAGAGACAATCACTGTTATAAGTCCCACCATGACTTGGGGATTGTTTTCTTGGCCACAATGGGCTAATTTCTCCATATGTGTGTGCCACGGCTTGTGGCGGAGGTTTTATAACTTTCCAATGTCATCTGTTCGTGATCCTGCCCCTTCACACAGACGCAGTGTGTCATTTGCCTAAGTTTCCATATGTGGCAAGTGGTATACTTTTAATGATACTTAAAGGAACTACTGTATTATATAACCAGTGCTCTATGAGTGGACATGCGCTTTATCTTTCCCGTTTCTTTATTTTCAGAAAAATCGGAAAGGACATCGCAAACACATTCGCCAAGTTGGAAAAGCTAACATTTCGTAAGCAGATTGTCCATACTCTGATAGTTGAATCACATGCTAGGGTATTTCGCAGTCATAGTAAGCATTTCGCAGTTTGGGAACTGGCATAGTATACATCCTGTTGAATTATGAAAATTATGGATGGACGGATGGATGTGTACGGACACATAGAAACACACACACACACTCTCACACTCTCACACACTCTCTCACACACAGTTCACCCCATTAATTTCCTATGCATTGTAACCCCGTCAACATTATTACTGCCACATTGAAATAAGAAACTACAATTAGTGCTTGTTGTTTTCAGTGGCTAAGCGAAAGTCGCCAAGTTGGAAAAGCTAACATTTCGTAAGCAGATTGTCCATACTCTGATAGTTGAATCACATGCTAGGGTATTTCGCAGTCATAGTAAGCATTTCGCAGTTTGGGAACTGGCATAGTATACATCCTGTTGAATTATGAAAATTATGAATGGATGGATGTGTATGGACACACATAGAAACACACACACGCACACGCACACGCACACGCACACACACACACACACACACACACTCTTGCAGTTCACCCCATTAATTTCCTATGCATTGTAACCCTGTCAACATTATTACTGCCACATTGAAATAAGAAACTACAATTGGCGCTTGTTGTTTTCAGTGGCTAAGCGAAAGTCGTTATTTGACGACAAGCCAATGGAAATCCAGGAGTTGACCTATATGGTGAAACAAGACATTGGCAGCCTCAATAAGCAAATAGCACAACTACAAGAAGTAAGTACGAGAACCTCTTAATGCTGGTCTAGTCAATATGTCAGGGCTGTGGTAGTGAAATCAAATCTGTTGGACTAGTGAAGCTTTGGGAGGGGGGAGAGAGCTAGTGGAAGGAGGGGCGAGGGGGGGGGGGGGGGGGAGAGACAGAGGGAGAAGGGGAAAGGGGGGGGGGGAAGGGGTAGCACAGTATAATTAAGAAGCGTTGTCTCTTCTCCAATAACCCTGTTCGTTTTAGTCCATTTATTGACAGTTGATGGAATGTTGTAATAGTGGACACCTGTTCAAATAAGTTTAAGCAAACATTACGTTATTATACAATATGCGTGTTGTACATGACGTTACGATATAGCGAATGGTAGGCAGGAAGTGTGAACACTTATTTGTCTCATTATTTTTTTTTGGTACATTAGTTGTCCCAAGCAGGGGAAATCCCAGTCACAGACGACTGGTCTTCCCCACTCCACTGTTGGTCGATAGAAAGCCCGACCCAAGGGATTTTTAACCTCCCACACCACATAGACATGGTATGAGAGTAACCAGCCTTTGATGACGCTGTAAGTTATACACAGCAGTGGAAATCCAAATTGGCAGAGCTGGGGGCACATGTGAGTAATGGAAATCCAAGGCCGTTAAATGAATAGGAAGTAGGAAGCAGTTTCAGCTTGGTGTTAAATATTGATTGATTGATTGATTGATTGATTGATTGATTGATGATGGTTTAATGCTGTGTGGACAACAAGGGCCATATTCACAGCGAAAAGCTAGTGGTATCTCTTGTGTCAGTCTTGTCAATCACATTCGCATGCCTGCATTGAGATTTACATGCAACTCCGATATAGTCAGATCTGTGTCAAATGATGACAAAATCTATCTAACATATACAGTAAAATCTCTAACTGACCACCTCCACAGATCGACCACTTCCCTATACCGATCGCGTTATTTAGGTCCCAACAATACCATTGTAACTATATTCTAACTCCCTAAACCGAACACCTCCCTAAATGGACCACTTAAAGTCGGTCCCAAGGTCGGTCGATTTAGAGAGGTTTTACTGTAATATCTATGGTCATATGGGTGGTAGAGGGACAACACTAGGGTTCACACAGATCCTTGAAAACCCCTGAATTTCGAAATAAATTTCATGAGTACCCAAAACCCCTTGAATATTGACTTTTCGCATAAAACCCTTGAAAATGCCCATTTCCAGCAAGCCTCATCTTTCACACTGCTAGTGTCAAACT
The DNA here is from genome assembly GCA_030323885.1 of Branchipolynoe longqiensis. Lineage (NCBI taxonomy): Eukaryota > Metazoa > Annelida > Polychaeta > Phyllodocida > Polynoidae > Branchipolynoe > Branchipolynoe longqiensis. The sequence goes on along the minus strand of CM059186.1, from coordinate 108,136,524 downwards.
TGTCGTGGATAATTATTTAGTTACTTAATTATAGGGTAAACTAAAACATATGTTACCAAGAAAACATTTAAAAACTTGCATTTTGTGGTACATTTTGAAAATGCAAGAAAAGAATTGGAACCCCCCCCCCCCCTGAAAAACTTGTGTATGAAAGTCCCCCAAACCTTGAAAACCCTTGAATTAGATTTTCAAATGTTTGTATGAATATGAGCAACTGAGTTACATATAATTATAAGGAATACATAAACAAGATAAATGTGTGTACCTGGATGATGTACGTCGTAACAGTCTGGGATAAATACAGTGGGGAATTTGTTGCATTGCGTAGTGCTCTAGTTCTTCATGAACCATTATGTTGGTACTTCATTTCTAATGTTAACTTTTACATAAATTATCTGTCCCCATTCTGCAGCTGGTTCGGTCACAACGACACCAAAATGGAAAACACAAACAGAACCACTCCAATTCGGTGGTAGTAGCCCTACAGGTAAGCTCATATAACCGACATATATAACTGTACAGGGTAGGACAGTAACTTTTTTTCCCACTTGCCCAATCGAACAAATGACTGAATTTTCTACTTGCCCAAGTGGCAAAATTACTTGCCCGAGCCCAAGTCAACCAATTCAAACTGAAATCTGCTGCTGCAGATCAGAAAAATAACGACTTGCCTGTTCGGGCAGGTCAACGAGAACTTCACCTGTCAGACCGAGTAAACCTGTGCCCTGTGAGTAGTTTGCAAAGTCTTAGGCTAGAATGGCCTGAAGTTTCTGTTCCATAATCCGATGAAAGCATAGCAAATTGTATTCATTAAAGTTGCACAATCCGAGGAAAGCATCAATTTAAATTACAAAAATAAAAACACCTAGATTTAAATTCTACATATCCAATTTAGATATTGGTGCACTCAATAAATATTGCAGTTTGGTGCTCCTGTGCTATACTCAAAAACTGGTGAACTAAGCTTATTGCTAGCCTTTTGGTATGTGCCCACCAAAATTAATTTGGCCTTTTCCCACTTCAAATATCTCCTAGGGTTAACCATTTATAAATATAATTTATTTCGAGCTAAAGTAAAGTATATTATACGGCTCAACCTAATATATCTATCTTTTGTTTTAAAAATATGGCAAAACCCTCGAATTATGCAATTTTAAGAGAGGGATTAGCTGGCTGCTAGTCCTAAGGTGAGGACTGGTAAAATATATGGTTATTCCATGATGTGTATTTCATGATTAAAAGTAATTAATCAACAAACATTATTTTCCCAAATTGTGCATAAGGCCCTGACCTGATGCCACTTTTCAGTGATCATTCTTGACCAATGTTCTATTTTTTACTATCTTTCTTTTCTATTATTTCTTTACTGTAGTCTAAACTAGCTTCGATGTCTAACGAATTCAAGTCGGTGTTGGAAGTGCGAACAGAGGTAGGTAGATGACATGGCTAAAACTTCTATTCGGTATGCGCCTTTACGTATGTAAGATGGTAGATGGTGGGATTCGAACCCACGGGTTCGAACCCTGGTCGAGTCAAACCAATGACTTAATTGATACTTGTCGCTTCCTAGCCAGTTGCTCTGCATTATCAGGATATGGCACTGGTTGGCTTAGTGTCAGGATAATATGACTGAGTGGGATATCAGGTCATGGTGCTTGCAGCCTGGTCTCCCAGTGGGGCAGCACTATAAAGTCACCATGAGTGCGCACTGTCACAAGTCGGTACCTGTCCTAATATGACCTTAGATGTTGCCAGGGCGTAAAACTCAAACAACCAACCAACTTATGTAGAGATTAAATTATTGAACCACAGCTGTTGGTTCTGAAGCATCCTTCATGCGATATTAAACACCATTCAAAACTACATTTGTTATTGCTACTCTTGTTAGAATTTGTGAAGAATAAAATAATCACAGATATTGTTATTAAATTGTTATCTTTGATCATTTTTGTATCCAATGAGAGGGAAGTAGCTATTTGTAATGAATTATTAGCGAATGTATATGTCCTTTGTCACCAATTAAGGTAAGTCGGTATTGCCAGGTGTTAGTTTGTGTGGGGTGTTCCTGGACTAGTTTTGATTTGGGTAAAACCGGTATTAATTGATACGAGACGCGGGACAGCTTTAATCCATTTATTCAAATCACCATAGACTAAGGGGTCATCCAAAGTTTTCAACATTTTCATGGTTGTACAAAGTGTAGTACTTTTCCACACCCCCTCCCCCTCCAAGCTAGTAGTAGTACACATCAACAGAACATAAAGTATGCTGAGAAATATCAACATTTTATTAAACAATGAAAATCATACTTGACTAACACCCCTCCCCCCCCTGAATCTTTTTATTCTCATTGTATAGGCCATGGATTTGAAGGAAAAAATACAGAAAGTCTGATAGGGTGGTTACTTTTAATTCTTGGGGCCATCAAAAATGATATCGTTTTAGGTTTGGGTGGGACCAATTAAGTAACAACCTAAAAAAGTCCATATCTTCTTTAATATTAGAGCGATTTTCACAAATGAAGTGTCATTTTATTTCAAATTAAATATACTAACAGGTGAAATCCATTAAATCAAACTCCAAACTATTTTTGAAAATCACTTGGGATACCTACTAGTACACATCAACAGAACATAAAGTATGCTGAGAAATATCAACATTTTATTAAACAATGAAAGTCATACTTGACTAACACCACCCCCACCCCCTCTAACACTTTGTTCGGTCGTGAAAATGTTGAAAACTTTTGATGACCGCTAAGTAATTATGGTTAAGTTCGGGCTCTATATAGACTGAGGCATGCATATATTTAGAGGGACTCGAACCTATATAAGAACTGTTTATTAACTTAAATTACTCTTTAAGTCTCAACGGTTTTGCTCAGTAAAGGCTGCAACATTAATCCATTTTATCATACACCAGCACATGTCTTCAGCCACCTTTGGTCAGCGAACTGCTGCCATATTTGGAAAAGAAATTCAATGTCCAATCAAAATCTTGACTGTCATTCTGATGAGAGAACACCTGGTATGTCAGGACAACATTGGTCTGGATGCAGAGTCGTCCATTAAAGACAGATACTAGTGGATTATCAGCTGTAACAAACGGTACTGAACGGACACTTGTACTGGGATATCTACATGGGGGTAGGGGGTCTATTATAGTCAGAATTAATAAGCTTTGTCCATAAGATGTGTTTTCAGCACCGGTTTCTCATTTAAAGGTGCATAGTCCGATGAAGCATCACATTTGCAAAACCAAAACAATTATCTAGATTTGATTGAACATATCTAACTTAGATACTGGTGCACTTATTAAACAGTTGTTGCCACATAGAAGGAAATACTGGTGCAATTTAATAGAACCTGTTACAGCAGAAGCCTATGGTGGCAGCGTTTTGGCATGCTTGTCAAAATTAATTTGGCATGGTTGTACTTCAAATATCTCCAAACTTAGCCCTTTAAAATAAGAGTTACTTCAAACTAAAGTAGGGTAGGTTATAGTGAACAATCTTATATATTTATCTCAGAAAATTCCAGAAACTCAAAACCATCGGACCATGCAACTTTAATGATTTTGATTACAGAACCTGAAGCATCAGAAGTCGCGACGAGAACAGTTTTCTAACAGCCACGTTTCATCATCGATGCCGCCTGAGGCTATGCAAGGACACAGTAAGTAACCCGGCTATAGTGCAGAGTAACTTTCAGAACAATTAGAATGCCACGCCATCAATGGCAGCCAACCCATCAAATTTACCACTAGTTAAAGTTGCATAGTCCGATGCTTTGAACTTCTGACATTTTCTGAAATGAGTAGGTTATGCTAATTATTATAGTCTAGTTAATAGTTTAGTTTGAAGTTACTTTTATTTTAAATGGCTAACTTTATAGATATCTGGCGTCAGAACACATGCCAAATTGATGTTGGCAAGCATGCCAAAACTGTGGCACTATAGATTTCAGTAGTAACATGTTCTATTCAATTGACTCTTTTTTTTTTCCTATGTAGCAAAAAATGCTTAATAAGTGTATCAATATCTAAGTTGAAAATGTAGGATTCAGTGTAGATAAATGTTTTGGTTTTGAAAATTTGATGTTTTTATCGGACTATTTTCTGAAACATTCGTTTATTATTGTTAATTGAGCAGGCAAAAGTTCAAGCATGACCAATTGAAATTGGTTTTCCTCATTTCACTATTCCTTGCCTTATCCTAGTAATGCCGAGTGCCAGGCTTGGTAGTAACAATTATAATATTTTATGTCATTGATTTGACTTGCTCATGCATGATTAGAATCCCACAATCTGCTAATTGGGAAGCAGGCACTCAACTCATTTTGCCAACCCGTCTGGTGCTGCTGCTTATTTTCCAACACTTTTCTCAGGGATTAAAGAGTCCCACTATTTATTGGACGTGGTGGCCGAATGGGTAGGCTTCCCATTCGGAAGGTCAGGAGTTCGAATCCCAGGCGAGTCAAACCAATGACATACCAAATTGATACTTGTCACTTCTTAGCCTGGTGCTTGGCATAATTAGGATAGGGCAAGGACTGGTTAGCTCAGTGTCCAGATAATGTGACTGAGTGGGATTTCAGGTCATGATGCCGCCGGGGCATCACTCTAAAAGTTGCCATGTGTGCGCACTGTCACAAGTCGGTGACCGTCCTGATAGACTAGATGTTGTTGCGACGTAAAACCCAAACGTTATTGTTCGTTCATGAATTAAGTCAGCTAATTCTGTCCCCTGCCTCTTCCATCAGCGGGATCGGTGCTGCTTCAAGATGAGGCGCAGAGCGCCTTCGGGCGGGACGTGGCCATAAACATGGACTCTGATGACCGCAACCGGTACCAGCAGCAACTGCAGCTGATTGATGAGAATGTGAGTAGATTAGGATCACTGAGGTCCCGTAACACATGTATGAGTTGGGGTGCGTGCGGGCATTTATTCACGCCAACACGGTAGTTACCATTCTGGTAATTGCAGCTTTCAAATACAGTGAGCCCCATTTAATTAATTAAAATTTTAATTGTATGGTGTTTTTTTTTAATTAAAGAGCCGCTCTTTTATCAAATGCAGTACTTTAATATGGACATGACCTTAGATGTTGTTAGAAAGTAAAACCTCACTTCATGCGTTAGTTACCATTCTGGTAGTTCCATCTTTCAAATATTCGCCGGATTTAATTAATTAAAATGTAAATGTTTGTTGGTGTTTGTTTTCTCCAAAGATGTTACTTTAATATGGGGATGCGCTGATATGACCTCTTAGATGTTGCTAGAAAGTACAACACTCCTTATGGTATTTACCATTCTGTTAGTTGCAGCTATGAAATAGTTATGATGTTCTAATTAATACCAAAAAATTAATGTTTATTTAAAAGAAAAAAAGAAACAGTTCTCTCTTGGACCAAACTGAGACAACAAACTAGTGCCGTTCAATACAAGTCCATAACTTGCCAGGGGATAGGTGCTATCCTCCCGATAAGGTCGCTAACACCGCTTCATGCATTCAACCCCCTGGTCTGATTGTCTCGGGTTTCCATCGCTCGCAGGATACCTACATTCAGAATCGCGCCGACACGATGCAGAACATAGAGCAGACGATAGTGGAGTTGGGCGGCATCTTCCAGCAGCTCGCCACCATGGTGAAGGAGCAGGAGGAGATGGTGCAGCGGTAAGTGTGGGGGGGGGGGGGGGGGCTGGCTCGCATCTCCACCAGGGGGCAGCAGCTGGACATGCGCGGTAAACCACGAATAGCTGGTGGGCCCTGCTGGAATAGACTGAGTGCTTTCTTACTCAGCGCAGCGGCTAATTTAAGTGTTTTTTTTTTTAATCTTCTATTTTTCATGTATTTAGTATATTTTCATTAATTTAGTATATTTTCATTAATTTAGTATATTTTCATTAACTACCTATATGTACTTTTTTATTTTTAAGTTGCATGGTCCGATGGTTTTCTGTTTGTATAATTTTCTTAGATAATTACATTAGATTGATCTTTAGGAGCTATTTTGCTTTAGTTTGAAGTAACTTTTTGTTTAAATGGCTAACTTTGGAGAGACATTGAAGTGAAAACGTCCCAAAATTAATTATACTTTGGTGACTTCATATAGCTCTAGTGTCATTCGGCAGAGTAGAAAGTACCCCTGTATCAAAGTGACGCATGTCATTGTGCACATCACATATGACCTTTGATGTTACTAGGGAGTAAAGCCCCTATTCACTATGGGACTATATTCTGGTGACTTCATATAGCGCTAGTGTCATTCGGCTGAGTAGAAAGTACTCCCGTATCAAAGTAACGCAGCTTATTGGGGCACATCACAGATTACCTTTGATGTTACTAGGGATTAAACCCCCTATTCACTATGGGACTATATTCTGGTGACTTCATATAGCGCTAGTGTCATTCGGCTGAGTAGAAAGTACTCCCGTATCAAAGTGACGCAGGTTATTGTGCACATCACATATTACCTTTGATGTTACTAGGGATTAAACCCCCTATTCACTATGGGACTATATTCTGGTGACTTCATATAGCGCTAGTGTCATTCTGCTGAGTAGAAAGTACTCCCGTATCAAAGTGATGCATGTTATTGTGCACATCACATATTACCATTGATGTTACTAGGAATTAAACCCCCATTTCACTATGGGACTATATTCTGGTGACTTCATATAGCTCTAGTGTCATTCTGCTGAGTAGAAAGTACTCCCGTATCAAAGTGATGCATGTTATTCTGCACATCACATATGACCTTTGATGTTACTAGGAATTAAACCCCCTATTCACTATGGGACTATATTCTGGTGACTTCATATAGCGCTAGTGTCATTCGGCTGAGTAGAAAGTACTCCCGTATCAATGTGACGCAGGTTATTGTGGATATCACATATTACCTTTGATGTTACTAGGGAGTAAAGCCCCTATTCACTATGGGACTATATTCTGGTGACTTCATATAGCGCTAGTGTCATTCGGCTGAGTAGAAAGTACTCCCGTATCAAAGTGACGCAGGTTATTGTGCACATCATATTACCTTTGATGTTACTAGGGATTAAACCCCCCTATTCACTATGGGACTATATTCTGGTGACTTCATATAGCGCTAGTGTCATTCTGCTGAGTAGAAAGTACTCCCGTATCAAAGTGATGCATGTTATTGTGCACATCACATATTACTGTAGTGGTCTGCACTGACCTCTCAGGCAAGTAACCACAGAGACAGGTAGGCGTGGGGAGTGTATTGATATCAGGGAGCCTAGGTGGTGTAATGGTTAGCACACTGGCCCGGAATGCAAAGAGATGTGGGTTCGAGTCCCGCTCTAGGCGCAGTATTTCCCATTTTCATCACCCCCACGACACTGGTGCCGTGACCAGGATCCTGTACAAGCTTTGCGCTGTATGGTTGTTGAACCTACCCTGTGTATGTATGTGTTAGTGCATTGCCTGTATGTATGTAATTGTAAGCATTACAAGACTTACAATTCCAGGGGGACGAGTGTAGTGGTCTGCACTGACCTCTCAGGCAAGTAACCACAGAGACAGGTAGGCGTGGGGAGTGTATTGATATCAGGGAGCCTAGGTGGTGTAATGGTTAGCACACTGGCCCGGAATGCAAAGAGATGTGGGTTCGAGTCCCGCTCTAGGCGCAGTATTTCCCATTTTCATCACCCCCACGACATTACCATTGATGTTACTAGGAATTAAACCCCCTATTCACTATGGGACTATATTCTGGTGACTTCATATAGCGCTAGTGTCATTCTGCTGAGTAGAAAGTACTCCCGTATCAAAGTGATGCATGTTATTCTGCACATCACATATGACCTTTGATGTTACTAGGAATTAAACCCCCTATTCACTATGGGACTATATTCTGGTGACTTCATATAGCGCTAGTGTCATTCGGCTGAGTAGAAAGTACTCCAGTATCAAAGTGACTCAGGTTATTGTGGATATCACATATTACCTTTGATGTTACTAGGGATTAAACCCCCTATTCACTATGGGACTATATTCTGGTGACTTCATATAGCGCTAGTGTCATTCTGCTGAGTAGAAAGTACTCCCGTGTCAAAGTAATGCATGTTATTGAGGATTTGCGCCAAACGATTAGCACCACGTGATCAGTGCCTCGTCGGCCATCATGGTTGGATAGAAAGTACAGCATAACACTCCCGATGCGGGGGGTTAATATCGCTTGGATTTTGGGTTTAATTTGACCAAATTTCACTTTTTGTGTAAGCTATTCTCATAAATAAACATTATTTCAACCCCCGATTGAATATTCATGGTTCTAAATACCAGAATTAGATCGCAGCAGTGAATAGATTTGTGCTTTTTGTTTTGTTTATATTCGACAATATCACTGCCGGTTCCATTTTGTGTTTAATTTGATCAAATTTCACTTTTTGAGTAAGCTATTCTCATAAATAACATTATTTCAACTTCCGATTGAATATTCATGGTTCTAAATAACAGAATTAGATCGTGGCAGTGAACAGATTTGTTCTTTTTGTTTTATTTACATTCACAATAACGTTGCCGATGCGGGGGTTTAATTTGATAAAATTTCACTTTTTGAGTAAGCTATTCTCATAAATAACATTATTTCAACCTCCGATTGAATATTCATGGTTCTAAATAACAGAATTGGATCGTAGCAGTGAACAGATTTGTGCTTTTTGTTTTATTTACATTCGCAATAACGTTGCCGATGCAGCGGTGGCCTTAATATTATATTGCTTGGATTTTGGGTTTAATTTCATCCAATTTCACTTATTGAGTAAGTTATTCTGTTAAATAAACATGTCAACGCCCCAGTGAATATGCATGGTTCTAAATAACAGAATTAGATCGTAGCAGTGAATAGATTTGTGAATAGAACAAACTGTTTCTAACCAACCACAAGGCAGGAGTAGTGTGATGCCTACGTCACACGCAAATCCTCAATTGTACACGCCATTTTAATGTGGGGATGCCCTGATATAACCTTATATGTTGCTAGAAAGGAAAAATCCCTATTCACTATGGAACTATAACTCTGGTGATTTCATACGGTTCTAGTGTCATTAGGCTGAGTAGAAAGTAGCCCTGTATCAAAGTGCTACTGTGCACTCGCCTGTAATACGGGGATGCACCGATGTGACCTTAGGTGTTGCTAGGAAGTAAAATCCCACTCACTTTGTCCAATGTCCGGTTAGAATTGATGCCAACGTGGAGGACACGACGCTGAACGTGGAGGCTGCGCACGGCGAGATCCTCAAGTACTTCCAGTCTGTCACGTCGAACCGCTGGCTCATGATCAAGGTCTTCGGGGTGCTCATCGTCTTCTTCATCATCTTCGTCGTCTTCATGGTCTAACAAGCCGACAGTCTTTTTTTAAAGGATTTAACCAAACAAATTTGTATTTAAAAATAAATTTAATTTCCACACTATTCATTATACGGGGTTCGCGCGGACCTCACAAAGTGGCTGGGTTTATCATTATCAACCAGGCATGTCTATATTTTTTTAAATATTATGTCTCTCACCCACCCCTCCTCCTTTCCGCCTTTTATTTATTTGATATTTTTACCCCGACCCCCACCTTTACAGTAATCTGTCTTTGAATGACAAATTTGCATCCACTGAACGCTGTGACCAAATCGGTAAAGTGTACACCTCAAGTGCTGAAGGTTGGGAGTTCAATTCCCAGGAGGTAAAAACCAACAACCAACCATCATCACCCCCGTGACATTATCCATAATGAATGGGTTAAATCCATTTCTTCCCCCCCCCCCCCCCTCTTGCCTTTCAATTTTTTCAGCAACAAATCAGTGAAGTAAAGCATCTACTTTTGAGTGAACTAATTTTTAGTTGATGAATTTGCATGTGAAATTTGCTGATGGAGGGATGGGGGAGCCCCACCCTTCTCACCCCGGCCACTACCCCTTGGGGTCTGTGCAAACCCTGGTTATGTTCTGAGACTTGTTAAATTAGGGTCAGTAGGCGAGGAAGGTTGTAATTAGCGGGGACTCAATGGGTTTCGTATCAATCATTAAGCACTACTTAATGAATGTTGAGGAGAATATGTAAATAAGAGGGTTTTCAAACTACAGTAAAACCTCTCTAAATCGACCGACATTGGGACCGACGTTAAATGGATTTTTAGAGATGGTTGGTTTAGGGAGTTTTTTCATTGTTACAGTGATACTGTATGTGCGTTCGTTTGGGACCCAAATAAAGCGATCGATATAGGGGAGCGGTCGATCTGTGGAGGTGGTCAGTTAGGGAGGTTTTACTGTACAGTACGATGAAGAAATAAGGTCTTCTTTGTTAAGTTTAACTTGTACTGTTATGGGGAATACCAAAGTGCACAAGTTGTGCCTTGCTTGTGACAAATGGTGTCGTGGGAGACTGAAATCCGAAAGTGACTGGGAAGTAAGAGTGTCATGGCAGTATGTGAGGTCATGACCTTGTCATGGCAGTATATGAGGTCATAACCTTCTGGTCCAAATAAAGCAAGTCGTCGACTGCTTGGTTAAATGCGGCTCCTGTTAACGCATCCATGGCGCCACCTATAACTGCCGCCATTTTATTTCCCACACTATCTTTTCATGGTTCCAGGCTAATTATATAGGTAACTATATATTTAATTTCGGATCCCTTTCATGATTTCTTATGATATGACCTTGGATTTTGCCGGGACGTAAAACTCAACCATGATTTCTTAAACTATTTAAAATCCAAATCAATGATTTTTTTTGTATTGTTTTTTGGCAGTTGAATTTATGCTTGTTTATGTAAAATAGAGATGGTAACTGCATTTATGCAATGGGGAGACATAAATGTAGGTGCTTTTATGCTGCAAGAAAGCATTAATGCAATGAATGCAGATGGCGTCCTCCTGTGCAGATGCATTGATGCAGTGCAGATGCATTGATTCAGGTGGTGTCCTGTGCAGATTCATTAATGCAGGTGGCATCCTGTGCAGATGCATTGGTGCAGTTGGCATCCTGTGCAGATGCATTTGTGCAGGTGGCGTCCGGTGCAGATGCATTGATGCAGGTGGCATCCTGTGCAGATGCATTGATGCAGGTGGCATCCTGTGCAGATGCCTTGATGCAGGTGGCATCTTGTGCAGATGCATTGATGCAGGTGGCCTCCTCATTGGGCTTAATCTTGTTGTAATCAACCTTTTCCACAGAGCATGCACAGTGAGCTGCTACCTGCATTAGTTCATCCGAGGGTGGGTGGGTTGGTAGTGGAAATCCTCTATCAGACCTTTTCCCTACAGAGTATGCGGCATTTTGAGGTGTTACCCACAAGATTAGTTCTAGTGACATCAGAGGCCGGGTTTATGGTGGAAACCCTCCCAAGACCCTTTTCACACAGCATACTACAACATACTGGGTCACACTAATTCTTCTACTGACGTCAAGAGGGTCAGTTGGTTGTGGAAGATCGCACGACTGTAAATATACTTAAACTTAAAGTTAAAGCTGCATAGTCCGATGAAGCATCAACATTTCGAAACCAAAACAATTATCTAAAATTGATTCTACAAATCCAACTTACATAACGATGCACTTATTAAAAAATGTGTTGCCACATAGAAGGGCATAGTAAGTCAATTTAATATAACCTGTTACTGCTGAAACCTATGGTTTCAAAGTTTTGCCAAGCCTGCCAAAACTAATTTGACATATTTGCACTTCAAATATCCCAAAACTTATCAATTTAAAATAAGTTACTTCAAACTAACAGGGTAGGCTATGACAATCAATTTAATATATATATCTCAGAAAAATGGCAGAAACTCAAAATGGCAGAAACTCAAAACCATCGGACCATGCAACTTTAAAGAAATCGATCCAAAGCTGCCAACTGTGACCTTATCCTACTTTGTAACTTATATGCACCCTCTCCCACCACCTATTTGTCGCGTTTTGTTTTGATTGATTTAGAAGTTAGCCATTGTTGTCAGTGCGCCGCTTCGGCTCGGGCTTGTGCAGTGAAGTCCTGGTGGTTTTTGTATATATATATATTCTGAGTTTGTATCGGTTTGGGTTCGGCTGTGACCAGGTGATATACACAGGTATACAATGTGCACTGCGATGGCAGAATTCCACTGAGGTCACCAGTGCTTTCTGACACTGGCTGTGTGGGGCAGGTTAGAGTGGCTGTGTGAGGGGCAGCAGGGCCTGTACAGGCACTGGTATGTAGTTCATGGGGTTAGGTAGGATTGTGACTGTGCTAGCCCACATAATATATACAGGGTCCGTACGGTGCCTGAAAAGAACTTCCTTTGTCCCATTTCAACGCTTGAAAAGCCTTGAATTTAACCTATTTTGGGTAATGCGTCTTGAAAAGCCTTGACTTCCAGTAAACTGTCCCGACTGATCTAAATTAGTCTGAAATTGCCATTGGTTTGTTTTTTTCCTGAATTCCAAATGAAAATAGTCTTGAATTCCTATTAAAAACGGTCTTGAAATTGCCTTGAATTCCATATCTTCACGTGTGTACGGATTCTGTATATGCTGTGAGGTTGGTGAATGTCCCCTTCACCAGCAGTAAGTTCACAATCGTTAATTAAATAAATACTTAATTAATTATAGCCTCTGCTAGTTGTATATTTACCTGTATTCTTCGTTAGCCCTCTGCCCCGCCCCTCTGGTAATGTATAGTAAGCCAATTTGAAGATGCCAACCAAGACTGTCGATACGGCTTCTGGGTTTATGTTCAGATGCAAAGAGAATCTAAGTGAAATCGCAAAGTTTATATCTATGATTGGTTCATTCCTTTAAACGGCGAGGATATGGAATAGTGTTACTTTCGCGAACTGAATATATATATATATATATATATATATATATATATATATATATATATATATATATATTATTTTTTTATGTATGTCGGGAGACCATGTTGGTATCGCTCTTCAGGGTTCGTAATGACTAAATGAACTTTGATTTTGCTTGGTCTTTTTGTTTGTTTTTTTCCCCAAGAGGATGTTCTTTAATTAAAGCTGCATAGTCTGATGAAAGCATCAAATTTTCAAACCGAATGACTTACCTACATATGATCCTACCTGTAAAGGGAGTAGTATATCAATTTAATGGAACCTGTTACTGTTGAAGCCTATGGTTCCAGCATTTCTGTATACACGCCAAAAATAATTGTGCATGTTTTCACTTCTAATATAAGTTACTTAAGACTAAAAAATAAGTAGATATAATTAATGATCAACTTAATATTTTTGTTTTTTTCCCTCTTAAAAAGACAAACCCGTCAGACTATGCAACTTCAATGTCGATCATACCTGAGCCAATCTATAACAGTTACCTCTTTAGGCGTTAAATTTACCGTGAATGCAACCGAATCTGTCCAAAAATTTAATGCTGATGTGGCAAGAGACTTTGTTACTTGTGCTGGGTATTTATATATTAGCATTCATCAATATTCCAGAAAATAATTTACCTTCAATAAGCTAGTTGTAAATAATTCATCTACCCTGACCTATAAATCCTGTTAGGTCTTTTAACCAGTATGTTCCAAGCCCCTAGTGCTCTTGGAAAACCTTTGTTTTGTTTAGGGAAATGTTTTTTTTTTTTAAGCATCTGGCTCAATATTATTTTGTCTCTGCAAATGTGTAATTATTTTGTTTAAAGTGCCACTACAATATTTAACCAGAGCAGAAGCGCCCGCTTCCCATGGGAGAGGTCGTGGGTTAAATCCCTGGCCAAGTCAGGACTTAGAAAATTAATACTTGTTGCTATCTTGACAAATTTCCAATTTTCGACGGTTTCCCCCCCCCCCCCCCCTGTTTTCATTTTTTGGTCATGTCATTTGTCACAAAGTTTTTTTTGTTTAAAAAAAAAAAGTATTCTTATCCGCGTGTCGTGCCTGGCACTCGGCATTACTAGTATATGGCAAGGAATAGCGAAATAAAGAAAATCAATTGAATTCACCCCCACCCCCTTAAATTAAGTGTAGGACATTCTAGTATTCGTCTTCCCCGTCTGTAGGTTTCTTTGTTCTTCTTAACCTTGTAACTCTGAATAAGATCATATTGGATGGGCGGACACTTTGCCACTATGTGCATTGAACGCATGATTAAGTATTGAAATTTAGAATCTTAGCCATATTTTTTTATTATAAATACGATTCTGTATATTGATGATATAAATAAATGGCCACAAGAAGAATTGTTGGCCATTGTTATAATATATGTATATTTATGTTGTGTAATCCTTGTAACTTGTGGGTTGATATCTAGAATACAATGCCTGGTTTGGAAGTAAGGGATTCCTTTTCTAATGTAAATGACTGGCGAAGCTTTGGACTGCCGTTTTGTGCGAATGGAAGAGATCTGCAAGTAATATGATCGGATGAGATGATGGTCTGTTTTACCAGAAATAAATACCGGAGTATATGCATGTCTTCATGTTTGTTTATTCGTAATTAGAATACATCAAAATAACAACCCACCTGCCCATTAGTATAATCGCCTGATGTGGGAAATTGAGGGATGGGGTTGATATTAGTTCTAGAGAATGGTATCTATATCACTTTTCAATTTGAGTAATTTCGGTCTGACTGAACAAAATGTAATATCGATATAATTGTAATGCGACCAAGCAAGATTGTAGTAAAATAGGGATATTAATGCTGTCCAAATACAAACACTTATCTAAAGGTTGACGATATTAGACCCACTCGCTCAGTTCCAAATGTCTTTCTACTGCCAATAATTTACTACACCCACAGATATAAACGCGGTTTCATATACACATTAGCTACAGAATGTTGTGAGTTGTTTTTTTTTAAGTTAAAAAACCAATTCCATATATATTATGATATGCTATAATGGTTTTTACATTTTTGAATGATGATTTAACCAAATCCACACGCACAGGCTCGAACCAACTAAATTGTGTTCGGACATCCGTTTACACTGTATTATAACAGATGGATGGCGGGCTTATTTCATTAACTCTATTGTTAGTTCCTGTCCTGATTTGACCATGGAAATTGCTAGGATTTAAAACCTCAAACAAAACTTACAGAGTTGCAAATACTGAGATCCGATACAATAGGCCGTAATCGATTAACGCGACTCTGGTCACCCGAGTCATCAGAATTTCAAATCGAACACCGTGAGTGGAGTCGAGAAATACACGTGCCGTGTGCAAAACTACCCGACCCCAGTAACCCACCTCTTGGCTGGGGTTTGCAAGGAGCGATGACATCACATTTGCACTGGTACCGTCCTGCAGGATAACAGCCACCGGTACCAGTCATACATCTTTTTTTTTTTGTAATAACATAGATTAATGAAATGGAAATACCACTAAACTATGCCATCATAAAAATAGTTAAATCATATTTTGCTGTAATTATATCGGCTACTAAAAAAACAAATAAAAGGGCCACCATTTTTGTCACCCGAGTGTGGAGAAGCTTATTCGATTATTCGACCCGAGTCTGCAGGATGTGCGCATGCGCCAAAAAGTGGCTCGGGTGAGCAGAGTCAATTAATCGATTACGCCCATAGTGTGTGACATTGACCGAGGTTAGTTTTGCATGCCGTGGCGAGTTCCCCCGGAAGTGACGTCAGAATTTGGCGCATTCAACCGGAAGTGACCTGTGACCTTTAACTTCAGACCTCGGCCTCTTCGGGCGAGTTGTCGACAACCAGCATCTCCCGATTCTCGTACTTCCAGAAGCCGTTCAAGTCGATGAGAATGCTGATCACGGTGTCTCCTTGCAAACTACAATAACAGAAACAAATCCTTAATCGACCGAATTTAAAAAGACACTGCAACAGGTTGTATGGTGACAAATCTGAAAACCTCACCATTAACAAATGTTATTCATTTTTTAATTGTTTCCCCATTTTAATCTGGTTTCTTTCTTTTACAAATGATTACAGCAATGAAATCAGGGCCTACATTGTAATCCTCGTTGTGGGCTTCTGTTCTCTCAAAAATATCCACAATATCCAATGAATGAATAAACATAACACTTGGTGCAGCCATGGAAGCGTTGTGTAAAACTTGGACCGATGGTGCATGGTGAATGTTTGTTTATTTATTTATTAGGTATTTTACAAGAGTGATAGTACTTTTATGAACACGCAAACATATAAGTCACTGGAGTCAAAAAGGGAGACTACCTAAGATATGTGCACACACACTCACAGATTTAATACAATTAGGACTAGTTAAAGAAGCATCACACAGCAACTGAGTGAAGAATTTTGAATGTTAATTTATAACAATGAAACCCTATATATGACCTACATTACTGTATATATAAAATAGCGTTAACATTTTATATTTATATCAACATTTTATTTATACACACAAAATAGGAAATATAAAAAACTAATTAAACCGATAATTTATATACACATAAAATATGAACATTACATCTATATCGTTGAAAAACAAATTAGATAAGTTTCTAGGTGGCTTAAAAAATATATTAATTAGGAGTGTCTACAACATGGAAGGATGTAAGTAATTTAATTGCCGTAATGCCATTATGCAGTTTGGAGAATGCATTCAAAAGACACACGATCCAACGGCTTCTCTCGGAAACGGGAACGCAAACTTGACTAGCATTCTGCATTGACAGCCTGAGGTTGTTACAGATGCCAAGGTGGAGGGCAGCTGCCAGTGTCATATTTGTCAAGTGGGGATCAAGAGCCAGGGTCAAGTCAGCCTAAATCCAATGGCCATTCAAACAACACTTATTTACAGCAACGTCTGAATAGCCGTCATAGAATGGGACATGACCGAAATGTTCTTTATATGTGCATGTGGTATGCGATGAGGTTGTAATAAATTGAAGTCGATACTTAATAAATTGAAGTCGATCTCATTTTGTAAATCGTGCCCCCCCCCCACACACACAACCCCACCAACATCGTTAAATATGACATTTTATTGAAGCTTATTTCACTTTAAAAACTAATCCAAAATAGTAATAAATGTGATATTATATTTTGGCCATTTTTTTAAAGGAAATTGGGAAAGATGAACAACAAAGTTGATGATAAAACTGTTTGTTGTTAAAGTCAGGAAATCTTTGAATGACCTTTAAATTAAGCTGACCGCGCGTTAATTTCTGTCCAATGAGCATTTGTGGCATTCGGCCGGCTGTCTTACAAAGATCACATGGGCGGGAAACAAGAGACAAAATGCGATGTCTCAAGAAAGAGGAATGCTTCAAATGAACTGAAATTCAAAAATATGTAACAAACAGCTGCATCAGGGTCTGTGGAGAAACCGCTATAAGTCACCAAATTACAAAATAAATAAGAGAGCATTACACAGATATTCTTCTACACAATTATCAGAATAGATACTATGAGGAGAGGTAAAGGGTACTATCAACAATTAATATACATTACAGGGAGTGAGGAGGCAAATTTGTCATATCAAGAGGACTATATCTTTTGGGAGGAGGATTTAATGAAACCTGATTCAGCGTGACATTTCGGCTAATAATTAATTTAATTAACTGACACGCCCCCCCCCCTCCTGGCCAGATGGCAGTATTGAGCGTTCCGCAAACAGAATTTTGTCCAGTATGATATTTGGGTATTATGACAACCTGATTCTTTTATATATCAATATTATAATAATTCCATTTCAGTTGGGCTAATTCGCTTTGGTAAAACCGAACTATTTCTTTTTGGTGAGGGGCTTACAATATCGAAAATGGGAAAGCAGGGTAGGACAGTAACTTTTTCCCACTTGCCTTATTGGGCAAGTGACTACGTTTTCTACTTGCCTGAGTGGCAAAACTACTTGCCCAAGCCCAAGTCAGCCAATTGAAACTGAAATATGCTACTGCAGATCAGAAAAATAATGACATGCCCACTTGGAAAGGTTACCAGGAACTTTACCTGCACGACCGAGTAAACTAGATTCCCCGGGAAAATGGGCAATCCTTATTGTCCTACCCTGGAAAGTGTTGAAATAGTTCCTGCTGCAATGATTTATTTTCATGAACCTGTGAGGTTAGGTTAGTTGAAGCAGCGACTGTTCACAGCAACACTAGTGGAACACGAGGGGCCAGTGTACAAGGTCAAGGCCAATGCCAAGAATGGACGGATATGGTTTAATGATGCAAAGCTGCAATAGCTAGCAGCCGGTCACAGAAGAGGGCATGATGTATGCGGAAAATCACAACAACGGGAAGAAGAGCCTACACAACCAGCTACTATAATCCAACAGGGGACACTTCCCACAACAAGCGAGACTGAAATCTGACATTATTAAACTATTTAAAGGTGCATAATCCGATGAAATCATATTATCAAAAACCCCTGCATATCCAAATTAGATTCCTTATTTTCTTTAGGGGTTATCCCCGTTAAATGTTTTAAAACTTGCTGGCTTTGAAATGAGCCTATTTAACATGGCCATAGCGTATTACATTTAACTTCAATCGGTGTGCATGCACAATTTATTTTGCTTGTCAGGCTTGCAGTCGAGATATAAGCTGCACCTGGAATTTCAGATTTTCTGTTAAGGCGCTCTTGGGCTAATTAACCCCCCCCCCCACCACCTCCCCAGCCCCTATCTGAGCCATGACTTGTAGCGGAGGCTTTACGGTAGTAGCCTGGTCTGTCTAGAGCAGTGTCCCGCAGTGTGGAGGGATTATTTTACAGGTAGGTGGGGAGGTCTGTCTACAGTAAAAAAAATTATAAAATAAAATAAATTATTTATAAAAAAAAGATAGGAGAGGAAGAGCGGATACTGTAAAGGGACAGTGGACGGGACAGACGGACAGAGCGAACAGGGTGCTGTACATGACAGTGTAAGGAGCGCCCGGTGCCCTCAGCGTGCGCTTGGGGTGAGTGCCTCCACGCCCTCCTTGACGTCGGCGACGAGCACTTCGCGGTTCTCGTACGTCCAGAACCCGTTCAGGTCAACGAGGATACTGACCACCAAGTCGCCTTGACCGCTGCAATGTGAGTGCCTTCATTGAAAACACACGTCCACACCCGCCGCACCCATACACTCACCCACCCGCACGCACATCCACTCAACTCCACCCTCACTCACCGCCACCCGCAACCTCACACCCTCACATCCACCCACTCTCACATCCCCCACCCATCCACACCCGCACCCCCCATCCTCATACCCGCACCCCCACCACACCGGCAACCCTCACGCCCATCCCCACAAATCCGCACTTCCGCCCCTACACCCCCGCACCCTTGCCACCCTCACACACCTCCACCCCCACACTAGCACACCTCCACCCTCAGAGACACCAGCCCGCACCCATACACTCACCCACACCCGCCCTCACCCACACCCTCCCTCCACCCTCACAACCTCACCCACCCACACCCGCCCCTACCCACGCACCTGCACCTCAAAGCTGCTTCGTCTAACAGGCTACGTATGGGCTTACGGGATGTTTTAGCGAATTTGTATGTAGTTTGGTTCCTCCCTTCATTGCTCCCAAAGGGATATTATATTGCCCTGAATTTATTTTCTTCCTCAATATGTGCTGCATAAGCAATTATACGAGTATAATTATCGGGAAACCGATTATCGATGAACTGTGTCCTCAGTTCATATCAACTGACACTACACCAACTAATGACACTCATCTACTCAAGCGACTGGTCAGGCCTTCTGCCACGCCTGGTGATGCCACCTGGCTTCTTCCTCCTCGCCTGGCTCTTAATACTGTGTACCCTGGTATATACTAATGGGCGCTCACCTTTGGCTGTATTCGGAGGTGCCTCGGAGAAATTCCGGACCTCACGCTAGTCTGAATGACTTTAACTGTCAGGTGCCTCAAAAATGGCGGCCTCAATCGAGGGCAGCCATTTGCAATTGAAAAGAACAGCTCTGATTGACTGAAACCACTGAAAGGCACAGCCATTTTGGAGGTGCTTCGGGTGGTCCGGGGGCATTTCCCCTGAATTTCTTTTTTTAATTTACAAAAGAAATGGTGTAATCTGGAACTTACTTGGACATATTTTGGCCTTGAAATTCCAACTGTTTTAAGACTTCAAGACTAACAAATTATTAAAATTTTGTTTTTGTTTGTGGACAGGATCCCCCCCCCCCCCGGATTTGGAAACTTTGTTTTCACTGAAATAAGCGATTTCGCTCAGAAATGGGATCCCTGACCGTTGTACCTGTCTTCAGCGACCTCCATGATCAGCAAAACCCTTGCCAGGTGTGGACAATTTGGCCTAAATACAAACTGCGTTTGTCTCAATACACTATCCCTCCGATGACCGGACACCTGCTATATCGGGACAAGATTGGCCTGGACGCAGAGTTATCCTTTGACGATTAGTACTATTGTAGCCAGTAAGATTTATGTGGAACAAATACATATGGTGTTGAGTTGTGTAGTCAGTTTGCTTTGATACCTTTCCACAGTTCTGAAAGGTATCATAGTTCATTGTGTATAAAGCTACCAATGAGCTATTCGTCCATTTAAACACGATTAACGCAAACCCTATAATATGGTTGTCGATACCGATAACACTCATTCTCTTCAGGAAGGCTCTAGTCCTGAGTAATATAGCTTATATAGCTTTCCAGACATGACGGGATGGCCGAAGCGGTGAGAGTGATGGCTGACTTGCAAGGTGGAAGGTCACAGAATCCCACTCAATCCAACTACTTACTAAATTCATCCTTGTCGCTATCTAGCCTGGCGTTTGGCATTACTAGAAGAAGGCAAGGACTATACAGTCGGCATGGGTGTGCACTGTCACAAAACGGCACTCATCCTGATATGACCTTAAATGTTGCGAGGACATTAAATACCAACAAACATGGCACAATTAAACTTTACACAATAGGCATATGCACGACGCTTGCGGGCAATGCAATATGCATTGGGACATATGGAATCGTGCTAATTTATTTACAGCCATTTGCTTTTCTCCCGTGCATGACACTGCATTATGCTGCCACAATATATGCCCCGAAGGAATCTTAAAAGGACCCGGTATAGGCTACTGAGATATGAACCGTACTCCGACAAATGCTCTCCAAGCATACCGTTGCAGGTTTTCAGTTTATGTAACTGTATACGTAGGAGGAGAGTGCTGAAATTGGTTGCTCCTGTTGTGTTGTAGTTAGTCCAGCAGCACTGACAAGGATTTTAGACAACCATATAGAGAAAAATGTTAGAATTTACAATTTAAAATGCTAAATATAAAGTTCAAATGTTTGTTTCTCATAACCAGCTACTTTTTGTGCGAATAATTGATTAAATCATGTAGATTAATACACTTTAAATGTTGAATTTAGAGCTTTCTGTGGCTGCCATCTTGGTGGTTGCCATGGCTTCTCCTGTGTGTGGGGAACCCCTCTAGGTCATGTGATAGGGGGAATCCCACCAATGATGTCATTCATACATCACAGACCTCAACACTCTCCTCCCACATGTTCAGCTGCATGAACTGAACAAACTAAGCAAAGGTATGTTTGGAGAGCTTTTGATGCTGGATTCGTTTGTATCTGGGTGAGGCATACCCAGCAACTTTAACGTAAATCAACATAAATCAGTTACAGAAGTAGATCTCATTGTGACGTCTCAAATCTCTAAGGAGGAATATTTGTACCACGGAAATAAAGGAATTTCACATGATGGAGGAACATGGCTATGGACCAGGGATACATAACCACGGAAAAATAAAGTATGGTGTATTGATTGATTGATTGATTGATATTTTCCATATGCACGGCCAGAAATAGTAAAACTTGTACCAGGTCATATTGTTATTTAATCAGAGTTTTTACACAGAATGCAAAATCTCACATTGAATTATATGTAGGATGCATAAGACATGGATCAATCAAGCAGAGTGAGAAGTGGGTGTAGGTACACATGACAAGGTGGTAGTAACAACGATGATAACAACATGACTTAGGTACACAGGATTCCCAGAGCCCAAGGGAACCTCTCCTCTCAGCCCCAAAATGGCTTTAAAGTTGCATAGTCCGGTAAAAGCATAACATTTCCAAAAGCAAAACAGTTATCTAGATTTGAACCTCCATATCAAACTTGAATACTGGTGTACTTATTAAGTATTTATTGCTACATAAAAAGGCCTACTAATGCCTAAGTCACAAATCGCCTTGGGCGTGCTTGCAACGGCGGTCAGTCGCCAAATTGGCAAAACCGCACGGTGGCCGTATGGTTGGATAAGGTGGCCGTACAGCGACCGCATGTTTTTTTGCTTGTCACAAGGGGTTGTCATTTGTTTAACTTGACATTAAACTTTTTTTCAGAAATCGCAAGGCCATAGGCCGCAACCCAACTGCATACTATCGCAAGGTGACTGTATGGTGGCTGTACAGTGACTTTAATCATGCAGGAGCCACAAGAAACCTTTTTGCGGCGGCAGAAAAAAAACGTACAGGTGCCGATTGCACGATTTGTGAACATTTCTACTGCAGACCGCACCACTGTACGATTTGTAAAAATCCCATCCGTAGACCGCACACTACAGAACCGTTCGGCCGCAGCATGGTATGTGACCTAAGTCAATTTACTGCTGAAGTCTACGGGGTCAGAGTTTTGACAAGTATGCCAAAATTAATCTTGCATGTTTATACTTCAAATACCTCCTAACTTAGTCATTTAAAATTAAAATTACTTCAAATTAAAGCATGGTAACCATCCGACTTCAGATGGTTAACCATCTGCCCCATTTAGAGAGATTATTTTCAAAATAACAATCCACTCAGTAAAAATAACCTACACTCCCCCCACCCTCCACTTCTCCATTACTCCTTGTGCGCAAATTGTTTATTTACAGAATAACCTATCCATTTAGATACAATAAGTCCTCCCTGTGACATTCCTACATTAGAAGAGACATTAGAGAAGATCCTTCATTTGTTGCTTTGGGAGCGCTTGGCTACTTACAAGATGCACACATCTTGTGACCCTGCCCCTGCCCCTTAACCTTTGACCTTCCCTAGACCCGATCCAGGCGCTCACCTGTTGTTGAGGTCCTGAAGGGTGAGCTTGTAGGGGTCGGCCGGCCGAACCATGTCGAAGATCTCGTCCTTGACATCCTGGAAGGACACCGGGTCTTGCCCGTGCAGCATCATCTGTTCTTGGATTGCCTGCGTGGAGGGGAGCAGAGTAGCACCATGGTAACAAGCGGTCCAGTGACAACGATATGCAATAAGGACAAAAGTACAGGGACGCAGTTCGGGGGCGGTACTACCCTCACACCCAACTTCACCACTCCCATCGACCAACGGACGCACAGACAGTTAACCTCTCCTACTCCCACATTTTACCACCCAGGCACCCTACAATCTCAGAACTGCAATATGAGAGCCGAGTGCAGGTAGCGCCAAATTCCCATACTACATTTTACCACCCATTCACCATACAATAACAGAACTACAATAGAGAGCCGAGTACAGGTAGTGCTGAACTCCCTCACTACATTTTACCACCCAGCCACCCTATAATACCAGAACTACAATAGAGAGCCGAGTACAGGTAGTGCTGAACTCCCTCACTACGTTTTACCACCCAGGAACCCTACAATAACAGAACTACAAGAGAGAGCCAAGTGCAGGTAGTGCCAAACTCCATCACTGCATTTAGTCAACCCACCACCCTACAATAACAGAACTACAATATCATAGCCGAGTGCAGGTAGCGCCAAACTCCCTCAACACATCTTACTACCCAGCCACCCTACAATAACAGAACTACAATATCAGAGCTGAGTGCAGGTAGTGCCAAACTCCCATATCACATTTTACCACCCAACTTCCCTACAATAACAGAACTACAATAGAGAGCCGAGTGCAGATAGTGCTGAATACCTTCATCACATTTTACCACTTAGGCACCCTACAATAACAGAACTATAATAGAGAGTGGAGTGCTGGTAGTACTGAACACCTTTCACAAGATAACCCTACAATAACAGAACTATAATAGAGCTGAGTGCAGCCATCAGAGGAATAATACACCACCAGGGTCGGCAGGTGTGGGGGGAAAGTCTTGGTTTTTCTCAACACCTAAAGAAATTAACAACAAAATTTCTGTAGTTCGCTTTCCTATAAAGCACTATGGAGTTCAAAACTTGACAATAGAAAAAGAAACCCAGGAAGTTAATACAAGGTTAACTGAGGGTTACACCCTTCATTTTTGTGTTCTAGTGATAACTCTACGCATCCACAGCTTATTTGGCAACAAGGACCAAAACCCGACTGACTGAGCCCTTGAATAAGGCTTGCCGCCAATACTAACCCTGAAGAAGAAGTTGAGATCAAAGATATTGATGAATCCCTTGTTCTGGACATCGAGCAAACGGAAGAGGTACTGCAAGGCTTGCGGCTCCTTCCGGTTCTCCAGCGCCAGCACAAAGTCCAGGTACGTCTTATAGTCCTGGTGGGTTATCGAGCGATTAGCTACTCACACCTTGCATTGCAACATGGGTAATTAACACAGTGCCGAACACTTACCCAAGGTGCCACCAACTGTTGCCTATCAGTACAATAACATGACATGGAACACTTACCCATGGTGCTGCCAACTGTTGCCTATCATTACAATAATAAGGTGTGGAACACTTACCCATGATACAACCAACTGTCACCTACATTACAATAACAGGACGTGGAACACTTACCCATGGTGCTGCCAACTGTTGCCTATCATTACAATAATACGGTGTGGAACACTTACCTACCCATGGTACAATCAACTGACACCTACATTACAATAACAGGATGTGGAACACCTACACATGGTACCGCTGCCAGCAACTATCGCCTACCATTACAATAACAGGGTATGGAACACTTACCCATAGTCCAACCAACTGTCACCTACATTACAATAACAGGATGTGGAACACTTACCCATGGTACCAGCAACTATCGCCTACCATTACAATAACAGGGTATGGAACACTTACCTATAGTACAACCAACTGTCACCTACATTACAATAACAGGATGTAGAACACTTACCCATGGTACTAGCAACTATCGCCTACCATTACAATAACAGGGTATGGAACACTTACCCATAGTCCAACCAACTGTCACATACATTACAATAACAGGATGTGGAACACTTACCCATGGTACCAGCAACTAGCACCTACCATTACAATAACAGAGTGGAACACTTACACAGGGTGCCACCACCTGTTGCACACCATTACAAAAACGATGTGTGAAACACTCACCCAAGGTGCTGCCTAATTTTGCCTACCATCACAAACATATGCATAACCCTTCCCAACAATACAGATACTACAAAGGGATTACTGTGTACCTAGGGTGATTCAAACCGTAAACCTTTAGGTTGAAGAAACTTTCATCTCAAGGTGAGATTAACTTCTGAGATATTTGAAGTGAAAACACGCAGAATTAATTTTAGTGCACATCCGAAAAGTTTACATTGATCCTTTTTAAAAAAAATTTTTTTATGACAGCAGTGGAGCAGAGGAGTACCAAACTTCGAGAAATGCTTAATGAGTTCACAAGTATTTAAGTTGGATATGTAGGATCAAATCTAGGTTAAATGTTTTGGTTTAGATAATTGTATGCTGCCATCGAATTATGCAGCTTTAAACTTATGGAACATGATCTGAAACTATCAAATCCTATTCAATTAACTTCCAACATCAACGACAAAATTGTACCTAACAAATTCGCTTAAAATGATTCCAAGGGACTTCCGGCATGCAATTCACGTCTCGGCGTTTCTGTAAAATATGCATTTTTGGTAAGCTGGGTGGATCTGAAGCTGGGTGAATCTCCAAAATTAGATAAAGCAACTACCTACCATTTCTCCATCATATGTCAAGCATTCTTGGAAGACGCGGTCAAGGAAAACTTCAGTCAATGTTCCGGTCCCGTATCTGAAAAAGAAATGTAGGTGAGAACTAAGAGTAGTGTAAACTAAGACTAAGAGTAGGCTCTGAGGAGGCAGCTGCATTGGTGCATCTCATGAGGAGGCCGGCACCTGCATTAATGCAGGCTGGGTCGGTAAATTCTTATAGGCTCAGTATAAATTTCGATATGCATCAATTCTATCTTAAAAATCCGTCACACATAATATGAACATCTCAACAACAAACTTTTTCGGGGGGGGGGCGGTAAATATATTTATTCCCCTGCAACAAAGACTAAAATTCATAATTTTGTCGAAAACATATTATTTCGTGTGGAACAGCAAAATATGGGTAGGAAAATAGGATTGATTCCGCGGAATAGTTGGCAGATTTGGGGCTTATGTGCGATCATACCTTTCGAAGGACTAGATAATCAAATTAGATGTTAGAAACTCACCTTAGCTTCTCATACAACCCCTGGCAAAAGTTTGTTAATCTATTGTTTACTGTCAATGACTGATGGTGGTGGTGATAGTGGTAGTAATGATGATGACGATGATGATGACAATGGACGTATTCGACTGGGCCTTTCAATACGCATATCAAAATATTTCTTTACAAATTCCTATTCGACTGGGACCGGAAGTGGGTTTCTATACGTATGAATCGAATGTGTCTTATGGCTCCATCCATAAGGTCACATGGTGTATTTCAAGATGGCTGATATGGAAATGTTGAAAGATTCAGTAGCTTCAGCCTATCAGAGCTGTTTTTTTCGATTGCAAATGGCGGCCCTCTATGGGGCAGCCATTTGCAATGGAAGAGAACAGCTCTGATTGGTTCTTTTCGATTGCAAATGGCGGCCCCCATACAGGGCAGCCATTTGTAATGGAAGAGAACAGCTCTGATTGGCTGAAACCACTGAAGCCATTTGACTGGTCCTCTTTGCATTCAAAAACCAAGTTCACTGTGCAGGTGGGTGGTGCCTAAATTTTGCGGATGGAAAGGTCCCAGTCGAATACATCCACTGACTATAATTATGTGGTTTCTGTTTTATGTCCTGGCAACATCTATGGTCATATCAGGACGGGTTATCAACGTTTGACAGCATGCACTCATGGTGATTTATAGTCTATCGCACTGAGATACCAAGCCACTGGCACTATGACCCGATATCCCACTCAGTCACATTATCCTGACACTGAGGTAACCAGTCCTTGCCCTATCCTAGTAATGCAGAATGCCAGGCTAGGTAGTGACAAGTATCAATTTTGTAAGTCATTGGTTTGACTCGGCTGGGATTCAAATTACCAACCTTCCACATGGGAAGCCTGTGCGCTAACCGATTCAGCCACCGCGTCCGGTCATGAAAACTAAATGATGGTAATGTTCAACAATGAAAATAACACGATGTTGCCGACACCAATGATATCGATGATGATGATTTGCTTATGGGTTCAATGACACTTTTTCCCCCCCTCAAAGATTTATACTGCCCATCATGGATAAGTCTGAATAGACTTGCTTTCACCATTAGACAGTTGGTCGATAGAAAGCCTGAGCCTACACTTTTTACAGACCCAAGGGATTTTTAACCTCCCACACCACATAGACATGGTATGAGAGCAGCTGGCCTTTGATGACGCTGTAAGTTATACACAATGGTGAGAATCCAAATTGGCAGAGGTGACGGCATGCGGAACTTACCTGGCCAGTTCGTCTTTACTGAGCATACCGTTGTGGTCCTTGTCAAGGTTGAGGTACTGCCCATACACACGCAGGGCTGAGGGTGCAGAAAACCAGTTGGACTCCTGCATGTCCTTAGACAACTCCTCATCTCGCAGCTAGAGGAGTGTGTGTATAGGAAGTGTGGGGGGGGGGGGATTACTTAAATTGTGTTCGATTTATTTTTAGCATCTGGTTCAGAATTTAAGTTTGCATGTGAAATAATCGACTTTTAATTAAATGATTAATAGTGCATATATCAGTGTCCATATGTATGTGTATTATTACTCTTGTCAAACTATTGATGAGTATGACACACTCAGAGGATGTGTGATTCCACAACGATCTAGTCAATTTCCGCATTTTTCGAGTCAATTTCCCCATTTCAAATCTGCCGATTTAGTCAATTTTTCCAATTTCAGATATACCGATTACATCAATTTTACCATTTCAGATATGCCGATTAAGTCAGTTTCCATTTTCTAAGATATAATGACTACTACTATCGCTTGATTAACTACATAGATTCACTGATGCAACCATATCAACCATGCCTACTTGTCAATGTGGCACTTAGTCTATCTCACAAAATCTATCCAAAATATGTTTATATGATTTTGTGCTATAAGTGAAAATGTGAAAATTTGCATATCGATCCACCCAAACTTTTTTTTAAACATTTTTCTTGTAAAACATCTTTTTTTGTGTTTAAATTTGTTGTGTGTGCTAAAATTATGTTATGGATGGATGATACACAGTTAATTAAAACTTTTTTCCTCAATTTGTAAAAGATCAAAATAAAAAAAGTCAACCTTTTTCTCCAACTATAACATATGTACAAGACGTAAACCTTCATATGAATATTGATTCTGCTATTATTTCGAATAATTTCTGTTGTTATTTGGAATGTTTTCACTTTTGGCTTCCATGTCACAAATGTGGTACACAGTTTCGAAGAAAGGCCCATTTATGTACATTTGTACTTACATATATATATACACACACAGTAGTACCTGACTAGAGCAATATCCTGAGATATAATATACATATATACTTGTTCCAAAAGCAAATGTTTACCTCAAGGAGGTCGTCTAAGAAGCCACAGGCGAGGATGTCTTGTATCTTAATCTTCCCAGTCCGCAGTGGGTCCAGGAAGAAGAAGAACTTGCGCACCGCCGTGCACACGTAGAACGAGTAGAAGGACTTCTCCAGCCCGTCCAGCTGAACACGTGGAAGACGACAGTTGTGTTTGAGTGTGGGGGTCAGTATGGAAGCGAGTGACAGTGAGAGAGTGTGTGTGTGTGTGTGAGTGTTTGTATATTTGTTTTGTTGGGGTGTTACATCCGAACAACATCTAAGGTCATATCAGGACAGGTGCCGACTTGTGACAGTACATACTCATGGCGACGTTTACAGTACTGCCCCACTAGGAAACCGGATCGCTGGCACCATGACACAATATCCCACCCAGTCACATTATCCTAGTACTGATCAAACCAGTCCTTGGCCCCGCCTATCAAGGTTAAGGCTTCAGTAACGACAGGTATAAAGTTTGTAGGTCATTGGTTTCCAACCCGCGACCTTCCGCACGGGACGCCAGCCAGTGCTCTCACCGATTCTTTCACCCCGTAAGTCTTGAAGCCCCTATAATGATACTATTAATTGCTTACAATTATTACTCATACGTTAAATGACATTAATTGTTGGACCTACCTGTGGTAATGTCGGAATGAGTTCCAAAATATAGTTTTCTAGATCCTGCAAAACATAAACATCAAACGTTGAACGTGAGGAGTTATCTCGGGAACAAAACGAAATTAATGCGTTCTAATTAAAAAGTAGACGATGGAGCTGATCCGTAATTTGACAATATCTTACCGGCATAAACAAAAACAAAATTACGCAATCTCCCATTCCCCGCCCCTAATCCCACTTTTAAAATGACCAACACTTCTTAACGATTGAAAACACTAAATATAAAGATGCAATAATAGAGATAGAATTTCCTACCGAGAGCTCACTGACACAGAGATAGAATTTCCCATTGACAGCTCACTGACACAGAGATAGAATTTCCC
The DNA here is from genome assembly GCA_030323885.1 of Branchipolynoe longqiensis. Lineage (NCBI taxonomy): Eukaryota > Metazoa > Annelida > Polychaeta > Phyllodocida > Polynoidae > Branchipolynoe > Branchipolynoe longqiensis. The sequence goes on along the minus strand of CM059186.1, from coordinate 108,106,847 downwards.
ACTGAGAGCTCACTGACAGAGACAGAACTTCCCACTGAGAGCTCATTGACACAGATAGAATTTCCCACTGAGAGCTCACTGACAGAGACAGAACTTCCCACTGAGAGCTCATTGACAGAGATAGAATTTCACACTGAGAGCTCACTGACAGAGACAGAACTTCCCACTGAGAGCTCATTGACAGAGATAGAATTTCACACTGAGAGCTCACTGACAGATATAGCACTTCCCACTGAGAGCTCACTGACAGATATAGCACTTCCCACTGAGACCTCACTGACAGGCATAGCACTTCCCACTGGGAGCTCACTGACACACAGATAGAACTTCCCCCTGAGAGCTCACTGACACACCGATAGAATTTCCCACTAAGAGCTAGCTATGAGACAGAGCTGGGATTAAGGCTGGAAGTCTCTACACACCGATTCCTTGAGGTAGCCCTGGCCGGCTACGTCGTAGAGCGACAGGCCGATGCGCGTCTGGTGCAGCCACACTTTGCGCATGACGTAGTTGAAGAACTGCATGATGGATATCCGCCCGTACGGGTCGGTATGCAGCAACTTACTGAAGACAGACGGCTTGAAGAAGGTCCTGCGGCAACACAATTAACAATAACACAATTAACAACTTGTTTAAAGTTGTGTAGTGGTCTGCACTGACCTCTCAGGCAAGTAACCACATAGACAGGTAGGCGCGGGTAGTGTGTTGATATCAGGGAGCCTAGGTGGTGTAATGGTTAGCACACTGTCCCAGAATGCAAAGAGATGTGGGTTCGAGTCTCGCTCTAGGCGCAATATTTCTCATTTTCATCACCCTCATGACACTGGTTGCCGTGATCAGGATCCTGTACAAGCTTTGCGCTATCTGGTTGTTGAACCTACCCTGTGTATGTATGTGTTAGTGCATTGCCTGTATGTATGTAATTGTAAGCATTAAAAGACTTACAATTCCAGGGGGGCGAGTGTAGTGGTCTGCACTGACCTCTCAGGCAAGTAACCACATAGACAGGTAGGTGTGGGTAGTGTGTTGATATCAGGGAACCTAGGTGGTGTAATGGTTAGCCCACTGGCCCAGAATGCAAAGAGATGTGGGTTCGAGTCCCGCTCTAGGCACAATATTTCCCATTTTCATCACCCCCATGACAGTTGCATAGATCGATGGTTTTGAGTTTCTGCCATTTTTCTGAGATAAACTTGTTTTTTTTTGGGTGTGCTTTATTTTTAATTGATGAATTTATTTACCCTGCTCAAAACTGATAAGTGTGTTAACACTTTTTTCACCGCTGGGCAGCACTAATCCAATTTGATTTAAATGTTTTGAATTTAGTTTTGGTTTTCTTACTTCTTGTTAAGTTGTTTGTAAAGATCTACATTATTTTAGTTTGAAGTAACTTGTCTTTTAAATGGCTAAATTTTGAGATATTTTAAGTGCAAACATGCCAAAATAGGCTACTCTTTCTGATAAGCATCAATGGGTCTTTTTTTATGTACTTTCCTACAGACAGGACAGTACATACCACAACCTTTGATGAACCAGTTTCCCCACTGAGAGACCAGGATGTTGGCACCATGACCCATTATCCCACTCAGCCACATTATCCTGACACTGAGATTACCAGTCCTTGCCCTATCCTAATAATGCCGAGCGCCAGGCTAGGAAGCAACAAGTATAACTTTTGTACGTAATTGGTTTGACTCAACTGGAATTCGAATTCTGACTTTCTGCATGGGAAGACTGTGCTCTACTGATTCGGTCACATGACTGCCGGTAGTACAAAATAAAACAAAAATTCAACAATTATAATTAACCCAGACAATCCACAGTGCAATGCTTAACAAAAAAAAAAAGTCATTACTTCTTTAAATAATGGTATTGTCCAATTCGACCTAAGCTACATACAACTATACTCATCAAGATACATATTTTCCACACAATAGTTTTATGCACCAGATATTCATAAACACATGGCGTCAATATGCAGATGAGTAGACAGATAATGCAGAGCAGCGGTGACAATATCAATGGCCGTAGAACTAGAACGACTGACCGGGCGCGGTGGCCGAATCGGTAGAGCGCAGGTCTCCCGATCGGGAGTTCAATTCCCGGTCGAGTCAAACCAATCACTTACAAAATTGATACTTGTTGCTACCTAGCTTGCGCGTGACATTAATAGGATAGGGCAAGGACTGGTTAGCTCAGTGTCAAGATAATGTGTTTGAGTGGGATATCAGGTCATGGTGCTGGCGGCCTGATTTCCCAGTGGGGCAGCACTGTAAAGTGGCCATGAGTGTGCAATGTCACAAGTCGGTACCCGTCCTGATATGACCTTAGATGTTGCCAGGATGTAAAACTCCAACAAACAAACAATACCACTTACTTGCACTTGGGTCCAGCCTCAGCAGCTACCTTGGAGAAGTCCTCGAAGTTGATCATCTGTTCATCACCAACCAGTGGAGGAGTGTGGTGCTTATCAAGCAGGAACCACAGGCTCTGAGAGATGAACCCGACCATATTAAAGGCATTGGACATGATCTAACAAGGTGCATGTGGTAAGGAGTATCCATTTAAAGAGGCACCAACATATTCTTTTTAAACGCAACTTTAATTATTCACCATTGCTCACAGACACAGCTGACTCAGAGGCATGAGTGGGTTAATCAAGGATTTTATCAAAGTGGAGGTGGGAAGTGGTCAGTGCAGGCGTTTGGAGAAGACTGACCAGCTTCGGTGGTTCCAGGAGACGCCAGGATAGTGCCTGGCCGTGATGGCTGGCAGGAGTTTTTATAGGCCGGAGGGGGGGGGGGGGGGGGGGGGGGGGGAGAGCGACCGTGTCACGCATCACTCACCCCCCCCCCCCCACCACTACTGGGATGGATGGAGGGGGGGGGGAGGGCTTCGGCCTTGAGCCTGCCGTGTCCAGCAATGACACCGAATGAGCGTCCTCGCTCATTCAAGACAATTATTTTAATCAACTGTGAGTGTGGCTAGTCATAATTTGCAGGGAATTATTTAGGGGCCAACAATGGCCCAACAATGACCTGAGGATCTCTGTGGTCAGAATGTGGCTACTATTAGTTTCATTGGGCCTCAATGACTCTCCTTAGCTGTTAGAGTAGGACAGGGAATACTTACAGACTTGAGTGAAACTCTACAATCACTTCTTGTGCCCTATGTTTTGGGGTGGGTTGAAATTTTGCTACGTTTCAGGAATGAGTCTGACTTAAGAAATGTTGGCGAATTTTTGCAAGTGTGCTGGTTGTATGCTTGGTTGTATATAAGTATATCGATCAATGTGCTCTAGAAGCGTCGTTATAAAAACAAAAAACTTTCCATAAATATATCAATTATAATAGGAAATGGGCGAGAGGAGTTGGGATTTGAAGGTTTTTGAATATCCCTTATAATCCACACGCTCATACCCTTCCCTGCAGCTGCTTCCCTGTGTGATGTCACAGACCTACTAATAATAGATGAGATCGTGATTCCAGCCGCGCGGTGCATTGTTGGATACGTGGCAGCAAAACAAACCCACGCGAAGCACATGGCTAATGCTAAGACACTGAGTGCAGCTATGAAATATGCTAATTTCAGTTCATTTCAGCTCCTGTTTGAGACATAGAATACCAACTAAAATATATACCGTACATGTCCCAATAGAAGCACGCTACCCAATAGAAGCGAACACCCCCATTTCAAGATTGAAAGCATGCACAAATTTATGATCATATTCAGACTGAATTCACATAAAATAAGACAATCCCACTTTATTTCAGAGGTACGACAAAAACAAATCCATGAAATTCTTTAACTTTGAATAGATGCGCATCCATGTGTCTGCACTCATACAGTGCGCATCTATTGGGACATATACGGTATATATAATAAATTAAGATGTGGATGTTTGTTGTTTTACGTCCTAGCAACATCTAAGGTCATATCAGGAAGGTACCGACTTGTGACAGTGCGCACTCATGTCGACTTTATAGTGCTGTCCCACTGGGAAACCAGGCTGCCGGCACCATGACCTGATATCCCACTCAGTCACATTATCCTGATACTGAGCACACCAGTCCTTGCCCTGTCCTAATAATGCCGAGCGCCTGGCTAGGAAGCGACAAGTATCAATTTTTAAGTCATTGGTTTGACTCGACCAGGGTTCGAACCCACGACCCTACGATCTACCAGCACGGGAGATGGACGCTCTAACTCATTCGGCTATCCCGCCTGGTCTTAAGATGTGGATCTTTTATCTAGCATTGCATTTACACCAATCTAATCAGCACATCTTATAACATCTGCATTTAGATCTAGACAAATCTGATGACTCAGAATAGTGTTAGAACTATAGCCAGAGTCAGTTTTACTTATTTTATTCTCGTTTTTATTTATATCCTATGGCTAATGACACATGTAGAGGTAGGAAATGAGTAGGGCTAATCAGACATTGATTATATATTTATTTGAAACAAGTTTCTGTTGACAAATTTGGCATTTTAATATTTAGAACATGAATTAATATTGGTGATGTGGATATCAGCCTTAAAGTGACTGATTGTTTTGTGTGGAATTGTATGTTTCTTAGCTCAAAATGTTTAAAGGGGCTGTCACATTAAGGTTTTTTGCGGGAGCGTACGGCGCCGTAGGCGCGTTATGTCATATACGTCGGCATACGCCGCCATACGTTATGCAACGCATACGCTATGCATACGCTATGCATAGGCCGGCCTATGGCGTTGTACGCCGCCATACGCTTTCTCCCGTCCGTCCAATTATTTTTGTGCATGCTATGGGAGCGTATGGTTCATACGCTACTCATACGCCGGTGTACGCTCCTCGTACGCTAGGGGTGCGCCGGCATAGGTTACGCATATGCTCAACTTGCATCACCGGCGTATCTCTAGCTTATGTAGCGTACGCATAACCTATGAGTTACATATGGGAGCGTACTCCTAGCGTATGCACAGCGTATTCCAAGCGTATGCCATAGGTCTCAACATCGATCTTGACTCATACGCTACGCATACGCTACGCATATGTTCCATATGCCAATCAAAACCGTCAAAAAATGTCACAGTACGCTCTCATACGCTCCTCATAGGTTCCGCATACGCTCAAAAACACCCGATAGGTCACCAAAGGTCACGATAGGCTGGCACGCGCAGCTTTTTCCCATTTTTGACGTAGGTTTTCAATACGCTCCCGCCATACACCATAATGTGACAGGCTATGGCTAGTTTTGTCTTAAATATATTCATTATATCATTATATTGCATGTGAGCATCCATGTTTTAGGCAAATTGTTATGTATTTCTATAAATTTAGAATAAAATCAAAGTCTTGCCATGCGCGTATCAGCAAACTCAATGGCCGTATGCATTGTTTTGCTGTCGACGCAGTTTTCAACGCATGTGCATTTGGAATTACGAACTAGTCAATAGTCAAAGTCGAGTGGTGCTGGACAGATCAGTCTGGAGCTCAACTAGCTAATTCAAAGTACAGTGCAGTTGATCTTCCTGGAATATGGATACATGTTGAATATTCATAAGAAATATGTTGTAAGATCACGAAACAAGAGCTTTAACTCTTTGGTTTAACCCAGACAGGAATAAAGAGACAAATATCCCGTCCCACTTTTCCACTAAATCCTACTTCATCAGTAATTAATTGGTAACTCAAAGATTAAGAAATATTGATATGGACTGTAACGTCAGAATGTACACTGGTCTTACTTGAAGTTCGTCATTGTCTAGCAGTTCACGACTTCTACGTTGAAGAAACACAGCTCTGCAAAGCACGAGAAATAATATTCTGAAACTATTAGTCTTACATATATCACAGCGGTGACATTATTTCTGCTGCAATTGATACATTTTATGTTTAGTTCACACAATAAATTCCGCGATTATTCATGGTGAATGTGAGCAAGGTTTTGTTTGTTTAATTCCTTAATTTAAACAATTTTGTTTATATGTTACGAACCAGAGGTCGGTACCCATTTTCTTGGATATAGCAATCCTGCATCCATATCTCATTTTACTTTACGAAGAAAAAAGGTTGTTGGGAAATATCCATAAAACTGCTAGGAAGATCAAAATAAACAATGCACACTAACTTAACAATGAATACAATTCAATTCAATAAAGCTTATTTCAACATCCTCATAATATAGTTACAATTTCCATGAGACTTAATTAAATTGGATGAAGAAAAGGAGAATGAAAGAAGCACAATGTAGCTATGTGTGAAAACCGCCGATCGCCGCGAAGCGGTTCGTCAACGACGATAAACCTAGCCGCATTCCGCTGCGCGGAACTGTTTTGTAGTAGGTGTTACCTTTCAGGTCACCCAAAGGGGGGTTTTCTAGCTACAATTTAACTCTTGGTTTCATGACATAGAGCACATATTTATCTACATGCTCATTTTTTAATTGTTTCAATTGGACCAGTATTAGTTTCAAAAGTTGATGGTTGAATTTCAAGTTTTACTTTTCTCAAAAAAATCTTCACCAAATCACTCAAAGTTGATTAAAATGTCCTATCAAACTATGCACATATTGTTCCTTTATTAGTTCTCTACATGTTGTGAAATTTTAAGAATATTTGATAGATGGCCAAGAGAGTTATTTAATCCGCAGCACTTGCTTACAGTGTCCCCTCTGTCACACACAAATTGGCACCTCAGCCTTGCTTATAAAACTAGTAATATGGGTCACAACTTTTGGCTGGTTTACTATACAACAAAGGGCCCATAATTAGGCATATTTTTCAACTTCAAATCGATGTAACTTTCTTGATATTTACATTAGAAAAATTATATGACTACTAAGTTTAAGGTCTCTTCAAGCTCTTTCCATTGGAATATGTTCGACTGAGATAAAATGCTTTAAAAATAAATACTCACATAGCTACACAATGCTTATGATATACATTTCCCTTGGAATGTACCCTTCAATGCACATACAATACACCCTTCACCGTTACTAAATGTACCTAGTAATGAAGAAAGTAGCCTGCAATGCATGCAAATTGGCCCCATTGCAGGTACGCCCACTAAATATAGCAAAACAAATCTGCGTTTTATTTAGTTTTAGTGGCTCATAGGAGACCGGCGTTTATTAGGCAGACACGTATTTACCTCCCTTAAATTTTGTTTTAATCATATTGTAAATGGGTCACATTCCGGTTTTATTGTACAGTTTCGTATAATGGATCATGGTAGTGAGGGTTCTCTATTAAATTGGCATTATTCCTTCCTGGTCTTTCTAGTATTGCGTAAACGGAATAAGCATGAAGACATAATCGCACACTTCCAACATTTAATCTTCCTCTGTGCCCACTGCAGCATCACAAGACCAAACGCCCCGCACCCAAACCACACAGGTCGCAGGTAACCTCTCACAGTAGGGGGAGCCACTAGCCGGGCGCAGTAGGGGCAGTCCACACCCGGAACCACCCACCAGCTAGCGTGTCACCCCCTGACGCAGAACTGTTGACAATAGACGATGTAGTCCCTGCAGCCACAGAGTAGTGCTTGAGGTCATATATGGACTACTACATTATTATTATTATTATTATTATTATTATTATTGTTGTCAAAGCTTACTGTGTAGACCAGCACTTACTGTTTAGATCTCCGTATAGACAATCTGTAGAAATCTGTCTGATTCTATTTTGCCAAACTAAGGGGAATTATAAATCTAAATTATAACCCCGATATATATTTAATCGTACCTTGATTCCTCTCGTAGCTTCGATCGCAAAAACTCTTCTTCTGTAGGTAGCTGGGGAAAAGAATTACACAAAGTATCAGCATGTGTGCTGATAAGGAAAACAAGGTGACTACAATAGACACGCCCTCAATTCAGTACGATGTGAAATTGAACCCTAAATAGATGCTAATGAGTACGTTATTACTCATCTACCACAAGATGAAGAGTCTTAAGATTAAAGAATTTTTTAAAGATTAAGCCGTGCGTATATATAACAGGCACGTGATTGGGTACAGGGGAAAAAAAACCTGAATTTTTTTTTAGGTTATCGTGGGGACACAAAGCAACCCACTGAGTCGCGAGAGGGATGCAAATAGTGTATTTCAGAGGTGTTTCGGCGGCCAGAAAAAAAACGTAATTCCTGTTTCGGCGGCCAGAAAAAAATGGAATTCCGGTTAAAACGGGAGAAATCACATGCCTGATATAAAGAGAGAACTAGTGTATGCAGCACAACAATACTGGGTTTACCTTGAAATAAAACTTTGGAATTAATTTATAACTTTTCCCTTCCGTTTTTGGCCCTTTCCATTCGTCGTAAAGCTTTGTGAATATTTCCATTTCTTCATCTTTTATTTCTTCTTGGTCCCGTTGCGCTGAAATACAAACATCATCATATGATAACAACTTCGCCCTTTATCTTCAATAAACAACGTGTAGCCTATTTGATACAGGCCATCTTTATCACGAACTGTTTCTGTGAATATTTGATCAATATACCAAACACAACTTTTAGATTTACTTGTTTTTAGCATAGACCAAACTTAGTTATATCGTTACCGGCACAAATTCAACCAATATTTATTGAAGTAAAATTAATGATAATACCTTTAATACCCCCAACTTACAGATTAACTTATAAATCCTCTTCTGGCTGATCTAGGCCCTATTGGGCCTCTAATGACAGCTCGTTATGGCAAGCAATGGTGCCCACAGCAGTGAAGATCAGAGAGAGAGAGAGAGTGATCATCAGTGAATAATCATATGTTGAATATTTAAACAAATGTGTAATAATAATTTTTTTTTTTTTTTTTCAACTTCAAAGAATTCAATTGGCCTTTGTTCCCGTTTAATTACATATACTTCAATTCTAATCTCACAAAAACGATATCATATTTTACAACAATAACTGAATAAGTGAGCTATTTAGATACACGTGTAGTCGCGAGGGGCGCCACCATCGCGATACATCCAAAATAGGGTGTATTCTTTTTTTGTTTGTTTTATTTAACGACGCCTCTAGAGCGCAATGATTTTTTATCATCGGCTATAGGAGGGTGCGCGTTCACATCACTTGCGGTTGATGTGTTCACATCACTTCCAGATGACAGCAGTGCTTTTTGTTGTATTTACATTCGCAATAACTCTGGATTTCACTTATTGACTAAGTTATGCTCCTAAATAACATTATTTCAAACCCCCGAGTGAATATTCATGGTTTTAAATAACAGAATTAGATCGTAGCAGTGAATAGATTTGTGCTTTTTGTTTTATTTACATTCGCTCCAATGCTGTGACTGACATTGTTTTCACCACCTCGAATAGTTGCTAGGGTGTGATGCGCTAAGTACCCAGATGTCCGCGCCCTCCTATTGGATGTCAAACATATGGTCATTCTGACATATTTCTTTGGAGGAAACCCACTGCCACCACATAGGCTACTCTTTCCGATAAGCAACAAGGGGTCTTTTATATGCACTTTCCAACAGACAGGACAGCACATTACCACAGCCTTTGATGAACCAGTTGTGGACCACTGGTTGGAACGGAAAATGTCCACGGAGCAGGATCGATAGGATGACCCATACCTACACAGGTGGACATGCTACTGCCTGAGGCTGAGCTATGTTCGGCTCCTCAAAATAGGGTGTATTCATGAAGTACATGCCTTGTTCTTGCACAGTTTTGAAAATAGTTTTGATTCAGCTATATTTTGAAGTGTTGTTTATGAAATTTTGACTACTGAAAAATTGACTTTGAAGTTTTCAATCTGTAGGTATGTGGACATCCCTGCGATGCGTTACCGCTGTGTTGTCCCCGATCGCTGTGATCGGGAGTGGGCGAACGGGTCTCGACATGTCTACCAAAATCGCTTCTCATTGGCTAACGGATGGGGACATCGGGGAATCCTGATCACGTCATATAAAGGAAACCTCTCTGAACGTCCTCGTTTTCGAATTTTGCATTTCTATTGATTTATTCGTCCGTGACACCATTTCAAACATTTGCACTCATTTTCGGATGCTCAAATCAGTTCAAAATAACTTTGAGCATAAATAAAAAATATGTAGCCCAAATTATTAATGTCTTTTCTCACATTATACCAAATATTATCATGATCCTATACATCGAAAGTGGTTAATTTTGAATCGGAAAGTGTCATGGGTTGCATGACTTTGGCGCAGGGCACATGGGGAGGAGGACTTCTGACACTATAGTGACAGGCTCACCTCTGCCTTGCGCTCATTTTCGGATGCTCAAATCGGTTCTAAATAACTTTGGACGTAAATTAAAAAAATATAAACCCAATTATTAATGTCTTTTCTCATGATATACCAAATATTATCACGATCCTATACGTCGAACGTGGTTAATTTCTAATCGGAAAGTGTCATGTGTGTCAACTGTCATCACCATAGGATGCTCACGCACACGCACAAAATCACTTTGGACGTAAATAAAAAATATGTAGACCCAATTATTAATGTCTTTTCTCATGATATACCAAATATTATCACGATCCTATACATCGAACGTGGTTAATTTTGAATCGGAAAGTATCATGTGTGTCAACTGTCACCTATGCCTTGCGCGACTTGTGCGCATGGGGGTCACACCCATTCCCTTTGTTTCAGTCTAATTACAGGACAAAAAGAAGCGATTTTAAATAAATAAAAACTCATAACTTTCTTAATACTAGACCAATATGCATGATCTTGGTGTTATTTAAAAGCATATGTTTGGCTCTTTACAATGGTATGAGTATCATTTCTATACAGTACATTAAGATTTTTTTGTAACATACCTACAATCTGGTAAAAAAAAGAAGGTAAGGCACCATTAAACTGAATTCTAAGCCCACACACCAATTTATCAGACATTGTTTCATATAAAATGGGTCACTCTGGTCAGCTGATTCACCCGTGAATTTCAAGCAGCCTTCCAAAAATATACAGTGTGGGTTATTCTCCAACTACAATGATAACTTTTAAACTGTTTGTATTTCATGAATTTTAATTGCAGCATGTGAAAGAGCACCCCAAAATACCCCGACTGCCTGAGCCTCAGGCTGAGATAGAAATTCTCATTGTCCTAACAACTGACCTAAGTGCAAGCATTAAGAACATATCAACATTTTTCATCCAATTCTATTCACAAAAGTTGGACCTGTTGGCCTACCCTAATTACTTCACCATTGTCATAGAAACCCAAATAATATATGATATATTATTTATGGAAATCGGTGCCCATTACCGTGGCATTAGCCATTTCGGCATTTGGCAACCTTAGCCTAGGCTTAGCCTTAGGATCGTCATAACTTTGTTGAACTTACGTTTTCTTCCAACATAACGTTGTAACGATTTCTTCCAATCCAATGCCGTCGACATATTTATGGAGTTTTGTCTTAGATTCGCCAAGGATATTGCACCTAAACGGCAGTCTGTCACCTCATCGTGTTTGTTTATGCCTCTGCGTGTACAAGTTTAAACTGATAAATCTGCAACTGCATTACAACGCAGTTTTAGTGGAGACTGTTTTTGATCAATACTGTGCACGTGTGACTTCCGGTAGCGCAACCACAGACGTCTTGTTGTTCTAAAACTTGATATTCTTAAAATACAAACCTATAATGGATAAGCCACATCGGAAACCATTGGAAATGCTTAGGGGTGATACTGTTGTTAAAATATGCGCGCCCATGGTACGGTATAGCAAGTAAGTTGATTGTTACCATACATTCGCTCAATCGAGACAGTCCGTGTAGCTGTAGCCTAGTGTAGGTAGGTATGTGACACAAAAATTCAAAGTCAACAGATTCCAACATAAAATATATCACTGCAAAGGTATTGGAAAGTCCTTTCTAATGATACCTAAATCATCATCCTGTGACAATTATCAAGGAAGTTGTGACACTTTATAAATTAAGTGGCGTTCTCTGTGGCGGAGTGGTTAGAGTGTCTGACTTTTTTCTAGGTCAGACTCCTAATCTGAGGGTCGGCGGTTCGATTCCCCATGCCCCCAGCTCTGCCAATTTGGATTTCCACCGCTGTGTATAACTTACAGCGTCATCAAAGGCCAGTTGCTCTCATACCATGTCTATGTGATGTGGGAGGTTAAAAATCCCTTGGGTCGGTAAAAGTGTAGGCTCTGGCTTTCTATCGACCAGCAGTGGAATGAGGAAGACCAGTCGTCTATGACTGAAATTTCCCCTGCTTAAACAACTAATGGACCCCCCCCAAAAAAATAAGCGTTTTTTTATGGATAATTTTGGTCCATTGTTTCAATGGAAAACCAGTTGAATTCTGTGACCCATCTCATGACTCATGAGTCTAGGTAGGTATGTCAGAATCCGATAGAGGCGCTGCCGTATACGTGTCGCGTTTCTCGCATATGGCTAAGTGTGACCGCGGTGCCCATAGGCACTGCCAAACTATGTGTTACAAATTCATTCATAACTTCTATGCAAATGATCTTTTAGTAAATCTGTTTTTGGAAATGGACCTATCAGAGACAAGGCTTTGTGACATCATCAGCTTGGACTGATATCCACCATTTTTTAATGTGAAAATACAACAACACCATTTCTTCAATGTTCTAAGCTTCAAAGTCATGGTAAATATTGTGAGTTTGGTATTGTAATCTAAAGTTCGGTGAGATTAGATTGTGATCTTTCCAGTGATATAAAATTCATGAAAATACTCCAGTGCTAACTAGTTTATTCAATGCCGGGAAATACATATTGTCGAAACGACGAGTGTAAACTAAACAAATGCGGCGGCGATTTGTTTAGTTTACATTCATCGATTCGATAATATGTAATATCGGTTCGATTTTGTCGTTAATTTGATGAAATTTCACTTATTGCGTATGTAATTCTGTTAAATATGATAGCATTGAATAGATTTGGCTGTAATATGTCACCGCCGATGTGGCGGCGGCGGCAATTTGTTTAGTTTACATTCGCCGATCGCTGCGAATCGGTTCGGCGACAACGATAACCCCATTAGTTTTATTCAAAATTAATAGAAATCCAGACCCCTAACCACATCAATTTAATTTAATCTTTTTGGTAAGCATGTTTTCTATGTGTATTCCAATCAGTTTGCTTCTAGCTGTTGTGGTTTTAGAGATATTTAACTTTTTCGGTAGGAAGATTGCTCACTGCCATTGACAGTGCAACGGTCACAGTTTTCTTCAATGGTAAATTAGGACACTTATGGTCAATTAAGCTGACATTAAAAGTGGCATAACTTTGTCCCCTATTAAGATATTTTTTAAATTACAACAGATTTGAGTTTGTCTCAGCAAGGTCTGTTGAATAAGCTTCAATTTAGACTGTTTGCTGTTATTTGAAATTTTATCTGATATACCTAGTCTAGGTATGTGTGAAAACAATGCTTTATAAAGTGTCACAACTTCCTTGATAATTGTCACAGGATGATGATTTAGGTATCATTAGAAAGGACTTTCCAATACCTTTGCAATGATATATTTTATGTTGGAATCTGTTAACTTTGAAATCTTTTGTCACATATATATTACCAGACACACCCTTTTATCCGCCCTCAAAATCAATGTTCCGGTCCTCATATTGACACCAAATTACACCCTAATATAGAGAAGTATATAAAGAAACAAAATAAACTAATTTCAAAATTATCAAAACTTACCTTCAGGTAGAATTCAAGTGACTTAAACAGACATAAATTTGAATAAAGACTTTTTGCCACTTCTATAAATCGGACAGCAAATATTTTTGGATGTAGCAGTGGAGCAAAATGTGAACTAAATCATCCATATGGTTGGATTCCTGGTAGTCCTAAAATAAAGGTTGCAAGAGAGAGGTAAAATGAGAGTCAAATGTGCACCGCGCAGTGCTCCGCGCAAGCACCGTGGGACCGTGTTATTCGCATACCTACTGTAGGCTTAGTGTAGGTAGGTACCCAGATAGCACAGAGCTGTCGCTGTCGGGCTGACGGTGGGCCCGACAGTGGTCGGGCCAACGGTGGCAAATCGCCGTCGAGCCAATGATGGCAAGCCGCCATCAGGCCAACGGAGGCAAGCCACCGTCGGGCCGACGTTGTTTTGTCCACTGATCCGCCGTTGAGCCAACGGTGGCAAGCCGCCGTCGGGGCAACAGTGGCAAGCCACCGTCGGGCCGACATTGTTTTGTCCACTGACCCGCTGTCGGGCCAACGGTGGGAAGCCACCCATACCAGCATATGCCACCGTTGGCCCACCTCAGCCCACTGTCAAATAACACTGAGCTCATACAGGGTCCATATGGGTTATTGTGGGCCCAAACAGATATCCCTGGGTACCACATGGAAAAGATATATGTATCCTTTATCACAAAGCAGTTACCACAGATGGCACTGGAGGAGTAAAACCCAATTTTAAAAAAACAGTTTAATATCATAGAGGTGAATGCACCGCACAAACGATATTAAGATCATAAGACACTAATCTTGGCTAAAAAGCTAAGGTAGGAAGTGATGACTGTTAAACAAAACCCAGCACTCCTCACTAAAACACTTTTGTAATGAAAATGGTGTTTTATGAGCACTGGCAGGCATTTGTAATTTCAAACTATCTACTGACCTGTTCCGAAAGCAACCGTATTACACCTCACCTATCGTTGTTAGTTAGGCACATTTTAACATCCTTTTCAACAATATCTTTTTACCGCTTGATGGATGGGGGAGGCTCTGTACTTGCCTGTCTATTGGCATGTCTCATGCGTCGACATACGTTACCACTACGTCGGACCGACGCTACACTTAAAAGGTGGAGTTAGGAACGATACAATCTGGTGCATTCAGGAACGATACAATCTGGTGCATTTAGGAACGATACAATCTGGTGCATTCAGGAACGATACAATCTGGTGCATTTAGGAACGATACAATCTGGTGCATTCAGGAACAATTCAATTTGGTGCATTCAGGAATGATACAATCTGGTGCATTAGGAACGATACAATCTGGTGCATTCGGGAATGATACAATCTGGTGCATTCGGGAATGATACAATCTGGTGCATTCGGGAATGATACATTCTAATGCATTCAGGAACAATACAATCTGGTGCATTTAGGAACAATACAATCTGGTGCATTCAGGAACGATACAATCTGCTGCATTCAGGAATGATACAATCTGCTGCATTTAGGAACAATACAATCTGGTGCATTTAGGAATGATACAATCTGGTGCATTTAGGAACGATGCAATCTGGTGCATTCAGGAACGATATAATCTGGTCAGTATATGTTTTCGGCGCGTCCGTGAATAGTCCGGTACGTGTCCGTCTGTCTCAGACTCAGTAGGTATGTGACCAAAAAAAATTAAATTGCTAGGACGTAAAACAACAACAAACAAACAAAACATACATACATACATACATGCATGCATGCATGCATACATACATACATACATACATACATACATACATACATACATACATACATACATACATACATACATACATACATACATACACAGACACCTTGTATATGTGACGTCCTATACACAAATAGCCTGAACTGAGACTAATAATCATCTGTGGCCTAGTGGTTAGAGTGTTGAACTTGTAATCTGAAGTTGTTTGGTGGTGTGGGTTCAAACCCCATACACTCCAGAACCTTTTTTACATTCAACAACAAAGACACGTTTTTCATCTATATGTGTTTTTTTTTGGTTCATTAGTTGTTTAAGCAGGGGAAATTTCAGTCATAGACGACTGGTCTTCCTCATTCCACTGCTGGTCGATAGAAAGCCCGAGCCTACACTTTTACCGACCCAATGGATTTTTAACTTCCCACACCACATAGACATGGTATGAGAGCAACCGGCCTTTGATGACGCTGTAAGTTATACACAGCGGTGGAAATCCAAATGGGCAGAGCTGGGGGCACAGGGAATCGAACCGCCGACCCTCAGATTAGGAGTCTGACCTAGAAAAAAGTCAGACACTCTAGCCACTCCGCCACAGAGAACGCCATTGAATTATGCAATGTAACTGTACTAACATATATTTTACATTACGCAAATATATTTCCTGATTGAAGTACTCTAAAGAAGATTGAAAATACCTCAGTTTTACTCTCCCTTCTCTCCACTCACCCAGCCATTTTTAAAACAACAGCTGCCAGCTAGTCCCAGCCTCAGAACTGACCCACTTCTGGTGGTGAAGTCAGTCCCCTACTCTCCCCACACATATTTGGTTCTTTAAACATAAAAACTAAACAAGGTTGTGCTTGGAGAGCATTTGTCGGAGTATGGTTCCCATCGCCGTGGCGTATAGCTAGCCACTTTAAAGAGACAAATTTGTTTAGATACATCTAGTAGTATCAATACATAATTGTTGTTTAAGAAGGCTAAGAGTTTATTCAAGTTGACATTATTCTCTGCCAATGATATTAGTTGTATGTCCGCGTGCTTTTATTTGACAGATTGGCGTTTCGGTTGCTAGTTCAAAAATACGGGTGTGACCTCGCCTTCACGCCTATGATCATCTCTGAGTCCTTTGTGCGATCATGTAAAGCCCGAGACAGTGAATTCACAACAAATTCAAGTAAGACTGCACCCTCTTTTGTTGGGGCTTTACATCCTAGCAACTTCTATGGTCATATCAGGGTGGGTACTGACTTGTGACAGTGCACACTTATGGCAACTTTATAGTGCTGCTCCACTGGGAGATCAGGCCTTTGGCACCATTACCAAATATTCCACTCAGTCACGTTATCCTGATACTGAGCTAATCAGTCCTTAAGTATCAATTTTATATATTGGGATTCGAACTCTCTACATTTGCAACAGGAAGCCTACGCTCTACAGATTGGACCACTGAATCCAGTAAGACGAAGAGTAAGAGTCTAAAACTGCACAAGTATGATAGGTTAAAAAGTATGGAAGATAATCACAAATAGTTCCGAAATTTGCCAATCACTTACCACAAAATATATGGAAGGCCAACTGTGGTTAAACCAATCTATATTCGTCTCACATGTCGTGCTGAGTGGATGAGGTGGTTCCAAAGTTAAAGCTCAAAGTATTGTGGCTAGATGCTAGATTGACTCGCCAAGATTGGTCAGGAGTACAGTGTTCACTTCGGTGTGGGAGATTAAGGATTCAATCCTCAATTTATTTTAAAGCTGCATAGTCCGATGAAAACATAAAATTTTCAAAACCAAAACAATTATCTAAATTTGATTCTACATATCTAACTTATATGCTGGTGCACTTATTAAACATTTGTCGTCACATATAAGGGGATACTGAGTCAATTAATAGAACCTGTTACTGCAGAAGCCTATGGTGATAGAGTTTTGACAAGCTTGCCAAAATTAATTTAGCATGTTTCCATTTTAAATATCTCAAAAGGTAGCGATTTAAAATAAAAGTTACTTCAAATTAAAGTAAGGTACATTATAATGAACAACCTAATATGTTTATCTCAGAAAATGTGAGAAACTCAAAACCATCAGCCTATGCAACTTCAAGTAAGTCTTTTAAAAAAGAAACCCACTGGCATTTCGTATTACCTGAACTGGTGCTTGGCATTAGTATGATAGAGCATAGCCTGGTTGAAACAGTGTTAGGATAATATGACTAAGTGGGGATAGCGCATCGTGCTATTAATAACGTTATCTCAGTGTGGCTGCATTATAAACCTGCCAGGAGTGTGTATTCTCAGAATTTGGTACCCACCCTGATAGAACAGAACCACAGATGTTCCTAGGAAGTTCAACTCCAGTCATTCAGTTGCCCAGTTTGTAGATTTAATTTGTTTAAATATGGTTTTCATGTACGTTTTTAAAATAGGAAAATGTTTTTCCTTTTCGAGGACGCAAAATATAAATCGGCCATTCACCCATTCACTCAAGTTTTTTAGAACTTTTATTTTACATTAAAGTGATCATTATAGGAAGTAAGATATAAGTTCTTTCCGCGGTAGTATTTAGCATAGTCAAAGGAATAAATGACGAACACATTAACAAAATTATCTCCCTGGTTTAGAGAATTAAATTTATTCTGTAACCTAATAAAACCGATTTTGTAAGTCAATAATTAAGGAAGACACGTGTAGTTTTTTTACATGACTGTATTTTAGAGGACCGGCCGTTGATCGTCCAATTTGCTGCCAACAATGTACAGGACTTTGCTGATGCAGCAGAAATGATAAAACCGTAAGTAATTTGTAATATTGATCACGTGTCAGGTGAGGCAGAATTTGTATCTCCAGAAACAATCTATTTGTGAACTAATGACAATATTGATGTTCAAACACTCGTATTTAATTAGAATACAGCAAGACAAGTCTTTACGTATTATAGGCGCGATGGCAGAATGATTTGAGCGTCCCCCTCGCCGTTCTGGTAGGTCCCGGAATTCGAACCCCCAGGACCCGCGTGGATTTGAACCCTCGTCGAGTCAAACCAATGACTTAAAAATTGATACTTGTCACCACCTAGCCTGGCACTCTGCATCACTGGGATAGGGCAATGAGCAATGGAATGAGGAAGACCAATTGTCTGTGATTGAAATTTCCCCTACTTAATCAACTAATGTACCCCCACCTACTCACCGGATAAACCCTAAAAAAGTCTTGCTTACCATGTTGTTTATTAAAGTTGCATAGTCCGATGGTTTTGAATTTCTGTATTTTTTCTGAGATAAATATATGAGATCGATCACTAGTATCTACTTTACATTAGTTCAAAGTTACTTTTATTTTAAATGGTAAACTTTTGAGATATTCTGAGTGCAAACATGGACAATTAGTTTTGGCAAGCTTGCCAAAACTCTGACACCATAGACTTCTGCAGTAACAGGTGCTGTTAAATTGACTCAGTATTGCTTTATACGCAGAAACAAATGCTTAATAAGTGCATCAGTATCTAAGTTAGATATGTAAAATCAAATCTAGATACTTGGTTTTGTTTTGAAAATTTGATATTTCATCGGACTATGCAGCTTTAATTAAGTAATAAATGCTATTAATACTGAGACTTTACAATTGTTATTGACTTATCTAAAGGATACGAGTATGCCCTAATTTAGTTATAGCGGGACCGCATGTATTTTTATAACATTAGTTAAATAATAAACTAGATTTTTAGTTACACTCGCCTTGAATTTTTTGGTTGTTGCCCAAATGGCTTTGACGCTGCAATAATTCTATTCATGTCATATTAAAATATGGCAAAATATTTTCACACTTTTCAGTTATGCAGATGGGATAGATTTGAACTGTGGATGTCCTCAAAGGTATGTTTTGATTAGTTATTTTTACTTTTCGAATAAATTAACGTTAAAAAGGAAAAATAAAATATAAACAATGAGGTTATGTCTGATAGAATAAACAATCTGGTGGGCTAATTGTGTGACTACTGAGTATTATATTTGATTTACCTTATTGGTAAATATACCATACTGTGGTTTTATTAGAAAAAAAAACCTTAGGAAGGGTGCTGTGTAAAATGAACATTGTTTATATTGTTCTATAGTTTATTTTAGCTCATGCGAAGGTGTAAGTAGTGCAGGAAACTGATGTGTTGACGGGGTTTAAAGGGCTCTCCAAACACACTTTTTCAGTTTGTGTAACTGAATATGTGAAGGGAGAGTGCTGATGTTAGATTCCAAGATGGCCTAGTGTGAAGCTGCAACCTATAGGGGTTCCCCAGTCTGTGGGGAACCCCTCTAGGTCATGTTCTGAGGGAATCCTACTGGTGACATCATTCATACATTACAGACCTCAGCACTCTCCTTCCACATATTCAGTTGCACAAACTGAAAAACAAGGTAGCTGTGTGCTTGGAGAGCATTTGTCAAAGTACAGATCCAGTCCCAACAGCTCAGACCAGATTCCTTTAACGGTGGTGGAATTAAGCGGTGCGCTTTCTGTTATTTTACCCCGTCTAGATGGGCAATGCAGGAAGGTTATGGGTGCTCGCTGCTCCGTAAACCAGAATTACTCGCAGATATGGTGCGGCAAACCCAGGAGCGCATTCAAGATCCAGACTTCTCAGTCTCGATTAAAATCAGAATCAACGAAGACCTCAGGTGAGTAGTTGTAGCACTATGATGCCAGGGTCCGAACATGGCCTGGAAAGTCTTGCACATCATTTGCCTCGTTTCAAGGCTTTGAAAAGCCTAGAATTTAACCTATTTTGGATAATTAGTCTTGAAAAGCCTTGAATTTCATTAAACTGTCCCCACTGATCTAAATCAGTCCAAAATCGGCATTGTTTTTTTCCTGAAATCCAAATGAAAATACTCTTGAATTCCTATCAAAAACAGCCTTGAAAAACCTCAAAATAGCCTTGAATTCCATATCTTCACATGTATACGGACCCTGTGATCCACTTTGATATAGAATTATAATACTGTATTTCCTCGGTTAGAAGCTGTCTAACACTCGTGGGTGGAGTTACTCCCACTGAATTGTCATTGACAGCCATTCACATGTTGAAGTTTTCTAAAGATATTATAGGCATCTAGTTGCGGTGAAGTACATATGCCCATGCTTATTTTATTGCACCTAACTACAAATATCCCGCGCAAACAGAATTACCGAATCGGTAAGAGCACTGGCTATGGTTCCTGGATGCAATATGGGGTCATGGTGCCAGTGGCGCAGCACTATGAAGTCACCATGAGTACAAGCTAGTCATAATGAGACTGTCACACAGTGGCAGAATCGGTAAGAGCGCTGGCTTCCCATCTAGAAGGTCGTGGACTCGAATCCCGGCCGGGTAAAACCAATGCTTTACCAAATTTATATTTGTCGCTACCTAGCCCGATGCTTCCGCACTACTAGGATAATGACTAGGGCAATGATAGGCCAGTTTTCCTAGTACTAGGAGAATGCGACTGATTGGGATATTGGGTAACGGTGCAAACAACACAATCTCCCAATGAGGCAGCACTATTAAGTCGCCATGAGTACTAACTAGTCACATATGACCTTAAATGTAAAACCGCAATGAACTACAGTAAAACCTCTCTAACCCACCACCTCCACAGATCAACCATTCCCCTATATCGATCGCTTTATTTGGGTCCCAAGCGATCGCCCGTACAATACCATTGTAACGATTTAAGAAACACCTCCCTAAACCGACTACCTCTCATTTAAATTAGGTCCCATGGTCGGTCGATTTAGAGAGGTTTTACTGTAGTTCAAACTATCACGTGGTGTTTGGTGACAGACAGACGGTGTCGCTGTGCCGACAGGTGGAGGCTGCCGGTGTATCGTGGGTGACAGTGCACGGCCGGACCCCGGCTGAACGCAGCTCGCCTGTGCACTATGATGCCATCCGCACGGTGAAGGACAGCGTTCGTCTACCTGTCATCGCCAACGGTGACATCCGCAGTCTGGAGGAGGCCGAGACGATACACCGCACCACTGGTGTCAATGGTATGTAAAGGGCTTGTCGTAATTACACCGTAGTTTAGCAACTTTTTTGTTTTTGTGATTTTTATTTTGGGGGGCCATGGTGTATTTATGCTGCCCATAACGGTTAAGTGTAACGACTTGTTTTTGCCGCTAGACAGTAATAGTCCCTTCCTAGAGGGGGGTATTCATTATTGGGAGTCGGACAAACAACAGTTTACTATACAAGCTAAATACTGTGTGCGCGTGTAATTAGTGATAAATTTAATCAATATTGTATGTTGTGAATGGGGAAAAAAAACTAAAGATTGTGATGACAAAGCACTATTGCCATGTTTTGTGCTTCTGTTTGTAATAGCTAATACAACGCTGATTAACTAATAATTGGCTGGTCTATACAGAATTTTTGCACAGCCCACCACGCTCTTTACGTGGCTTTTGATATATAAAGAGGGATATAAGACATGCAATGAGCAGATGTCTGAGTACAGCACTGGCTGCCCTCGTCCATATCCAGCTCCTTTAATTTTGATGAAGTCGGCACATGAGGTACATGCTGGTTACAAGTTTGTTTGTTGGTTGTTGTTTTACGTCCTAGCAACATCTAAGGTCATATCAGGACGGGTACCGACTTGTGACAGTGCACACTCATGGCAACTTTATAGTGCTGCCCCACTGGGAGACCACGCCACCAGCACCACGACCTGATATTATCCTAGCACTGAGCCAACCAGTCCTTGCCCTATCCTAATAATGCCGAGCACCTGGCTAGGAAGCGACAAGTATCAATTTTTTTAAGTCATTGGTTTGACTCGACCAGGGTTCAAATGCTCGATCCCATGGTTTACCAATACGGGATACTGGTTCGCTCAGTGTCAGGATAATGTGACTGAGTGGGATATCAGGTCATGGTGCTGGCAGCCTGGTCTTCCAGTGGGGCAGCACTATAAAGTCGCCATGAGTGCACACTGTCACAAGTCGGTACCCGTCCTGATATGACCTTAGATGTTGCTAGGACGTAAAACAACAATAAACAAACAAACCAATATGGGAGACGAACGCTCTAACTCATTCAGCCATCCCGCCTGGTTAATTTTGATGAAGTCGGCACATGAGGTGCATGCTGGTTACAAGTGAACTGCGTCTGTTTGTAGGTGTGATGGCAGCCAGAGGCATGTTGGAGAACCCAGCCATGTATGCTGGGTACCAGACGACTCCGGTCGCGTGTGTCCAAGACTGGGTGAGTACTAGAGTGAGGGAGAGAGCGAATGAATGAATGTGTAGTGTGAGAGTGAATGTGTGTAGTGAGAGTGAATGAATGTGTGTAGTGTGAATGAGTGAGTGAGAGTGCGTGAATATGTGTGTCGTGTCAGTGAGTGAATGAGTGTCGTGTGGGAGAGTGAAAGTGAGTGAGAGAGTGAATGGGTGTAGTGTGAGAGTGAATGAATGGGTGTAGTGTGAGTGAATGAGTGTCATGTGAGAGTGAGGGAGAGTGAATGGGTGTAGTGTGAGTGAATGAGTGTCATGTGAGAGTGAGGGAGAGTGAATGTGTGTAGTGTGCGTGTGAGTGAATGAATGAATGTGTACAGAGTGAATGAATGAGTGTAGTGTGAGTGAATGAGTGTGTGTGGGAGTGAGTAAGAACTTGCGCACGCCGTGCACACGTAGAACGAGTAGAAGGACCTATCCAGCCCATCCAGCTGAATACGTGGAAGGAAGACGACAGTTGTGTTTGAGTGTGGGGGTCAGTATGGAACTGAGTGAGAGTATGAGAGAGTGTGAGATAGAAAGAAAGAAAGAAAAGAGAGATCGCGTTAGTTGTGATTTGCTGGTTATGTTAGCCTGGCCAAATACATAAAAAGGAATAACGTTTAAATGCTCCCTGAAATCTAATCATAGATTTTGCAAGAAGCTACCCTTTAGTCCGAAAATTGTATAGAGTTGGTTTATTTCAATGCATTGTAGAAGATGACAATAAATACAAAAAAAATTAAATATCATCTTCCATTGACACTGCCTATCCTGGCGTTCAGCATTTCTAGGATAGGCCTAAAAGCAGTGGAATGAGTCCACCATGATTGATATTCCCCCTACTTAATAAACGAATGTAATGAAACTTGTGAATCTATTTCCTAATTTCTCTTTATCAGATTGACCTTTCGTTATCGCTGGGGACACCACACTCCATCTTCCACCATCACCTGATTGACATGCTTGACCACTCCCTGCCCCGCTCGGAGAAGCGCATCTTTAACTCCCTCACCAGCACCACAGCCGTGATAGACTTTCTCAGCTCGCGTTACAGTGTATGACATCAGCCTAAAGGGGGATCATCATCGTCATCATTATCACCACCATCATCATCATCATCAATTCCTTGTCCGCGAGGATCAATTGAGCACCACAGATGACTTTGCAACCGGTTTTCTCCAGTTTTCGCTGTTCTCTGCTGCCCTCTGGAGCTTGCCAAACTCTAGGCCTGTCCATTCCCTGATGTTATCTTAACACCTCCTCCTTTGTCCGCCTTATTGTCTACTCCCCTTTCACTGGATAGTTTTGGCCAGAACTGTGGTAACCAGTCCATGTCTCATCCTATTAATGCCGAGCACCAGGCTAGGAAGCGAAAAACATCTATTTTATATGTCATTGGTTTGACTCGGCTGGGATTCGAACTCCCGACCTTCCGCAGAGGAAGCCAAATATTGGCAGGTAAATTTGTTTGTTGTTTTACGTCCTAGCAACATCTAAGGTCGTATCAGGACGGGGCAGGTAAATTATTTTTATGGAATTGCACTAGGTAAATACTTGTCACTGAAGGGTTGTTTTACATCCTAGCAACATCTAAGGTCATATCACGACGGGTGCCAACTTGTGACTGCGCACTCATGGCGACTTTATAGTGCTGCCACACTGGGAGACCAGGGTGCCAGCACCATGACCTGATATCCCACTCAGTCACATTATCTTGACACTGAGCCAACCAGTCCATGCCCTATCCTAATAATCCGAGCACCTGGCTAAGAAGCGACAAGTATCAACCTTTATGTCATTGGTTTGACTTTGTTACTTGTGAAAAGGTGAGAAGTATATTTAAAAATGTTAATATAAGACTAAATCTCCGGGTTGATTTTTTGTGGGGCCGTGGTAGGAGGGGGGGGGGGGGGGGGGGGAGATGGAGAGTTAGATATGGTTTATGAAAACGCCAAGAGACCAACCCAAAATTTGAAAGATCATTTTAGTATTAAATTTATTATAATTTAATCGTGGCTCCATAACACAGCATAAAGGTACCATATATTGTTGTTCATGAAGCCCTGTTCTACAAGTTTAGCAGTTGAATCACTCATTGCAATAAGTATGTATCGGACAATTGTATTTGGAAAAAAAAACAAACACATGAAACCAGTTACAACATTTAACTGGCAGTTGAACAATACATACACAAGGACAAATTGAAGCTAACAAAATTTTTATTTCTGATATTTTGAACACAATGAGATTATCGATATTGAGAATCTACCCTTCCCCTTCCCCTTTCCCCCCCCCCCCTTTTTTTTTTTTGAACAAGTGACTAAGTAAAGATTATCTGTTGACTCATGTGGAGTTGTGGTTACATGGGAATGTGAGCTGCTCTGCGCTGTTTATGTGCCTGTGGTTCTCATAGGGGGCGACACCAGGATCACACCGTCCCCCCGCACGAACAGCATTGGCACGTTCCGCTTCGTCGCCTGAAATAAAAACATTATATTTCATTGTATCACCTTTATATTGTTGGTTGTTGGAGTTTTACGACCTGGCAACATCTAATGTCATATCAGGACAGGTACTTGTAACAGTGCGCACTCATGGTGACTTCATAGTACTGCCCCACTGGAAGACCAGACCGTCAGCACCATGACCTGATATCCCACTCAGTCACATTATCCCGACACTGAGCCGACCAGTCCTTGCCCTATCTTAATAATGCTGAGCACCAGGCTAGGAAGCGACAAGTATCAGTTTTGTAAGTCATAGGTTTGACTCGACCGGGAATTGAACTCCCGACCTTGTGCTCTACCGATTCGGCCACCACATCCGGTATATCACCTTTATAAATACTGCGATTAAAGCTGCATAGTCCGATGAAACCATCAAATTATCCAAACCAAATCATGTACCTAAATTTGATCCTACTTATATAACTTATATACTGGTGCAGTTATTAAGCATTTGTGGCATCACTTTAAAAAAAAAAAATAGTTAATTCCTTAATTTTTTAATTCCTTCGAAAATCACACAATTCTGAAAGAAGCAGGTGAGAACAATTTCGAGAAATCTGATGGCGAATCCAAGTCTCCCAAAGCGCGGAGGTGAGTAGGCTAACCTTGTAGATCTCCTCGTAGGTCTCCTCGTCAATCTCCACTGTCGTCACAGTCTCCTCTACGTCACCAAGAATCATGTTCAGATGCTGGTCATAGGCCTGGAAGCAAAACCAGCGTTCAGACAGCGATACACATCTGGGTTCTAGGTTAACACCCATTCCTTCTCAATTTTTAACTCATGGCGACTTTATTGTGCTGCCCCACTGTGAGACCAGGCTGCTGGCACCATGACCCCAGTCACATTATGATACTGTGCTAACCAAGCCTATCCAACCGAGCGCCAGGCTAGGTAGAGACAAGCATCAATTTTATATGCCATTGGTTTGACTCGAATGAGATTCAAACTCTCGAACTTCCGCACGGGAAGCCTGCGCTCCTCCGATTCGGTCAGCGTGTTCAGTGCCGCCCAAACTGTACGTAGCGATTTCATTGGTTGTAAACGATCTCATTTGCCCTCTGCAATCTAAAGTGCCTGCAATTTGTTCTAGTGTCAAGGTCCACTTCTCAACCGGGGTCTTGGGTTCGATCCCCGAAAAGGATGGCCGAATTTATGCCTTAAACGTAAAGATTAGTCTAGTGACAAGGATGAAAGTGGTATTTTGCAACAACAAAAAAGAGAAGGGAAATCTCACAAAGAATCTATAAATAATTCTTATGCTAGTAAATATTGTCCTACATTGCGCAATATAGGGTATTCACGTGATGTCATCAACCGGATAAGCGGCCATTGTGGCGATATCAGACAGTAAACAACCCATAGAGTTTGCCTGTACGCACAGTTCAAAACGTCTATTTCATTCAAAATTAATAGAAATGCACAACCCTAACCATATAAATTTAATATAATCTATTCGTTGAATATGTTTTCTATATGTGTACCAAGCAGTTTGTTTCTAAGTGGTGTAGTTTTAGAGATATTTCACTTTTTCTGTATGAAGATTGCTCACGGCCATTGACAATGCACTGGCACTGACACTCAGAATATCCCAACTTTCACTATTATCTCTGTTTTTAATACTTTCAGCGTAAATTGCTCTTAGGTTACATTAAATACTTCAGATCTTCCTCTTCAATCGCGCATTAAAATATTTTTAATCGATCCAATGAAAGCTTTTAAATTTATTTTACAAAAATAAATGCTCCACATAGACATAGCATTGCCGTATTATACCCTTCGCGGGCAGTTTGCCGGTACGCGCAGTGCAAAACGTCAGATTTATTCAAATTTATAGAAATCCAGAACCCTAACCGTATAAATTTAATATAATCTTATTGGTAAACATGTTTTCTATATGTGTACCAAGTGATTTGTTTCTAGGTGGATTAGTTTTATAGATATTTCACTTTTTCTGTATGAAGATTGCTCATAGCCATTGAGTTTGCAGTGTGACAGTGTGTTATTATTGTGGTTACTATCGCCACAATGACCGCACTTCCGGTTTGCGTGACGTCAGTGCATACCCTATATATCATGAAATTTCCACGAAAATGCAGATATTCTCCCATAGGAAAATTACCCGAAGTCAGGGTTCATGCACGACTCTCTTAGCACTATCCTAGCTCCCTTTCCACCGACCAGTCAATACAGACTATCCTTGGAGAGCATTGCAATGTCCTTAATTGTTATGACTATATTATCGCTCATGCCAGCAATACCCTTTCCCGCTCTGCAATCACACGTTCTTTTTCTGTTTGTTTGGGTTTTATGTCCTAGCAACATTTAAGATCATGACGATGGAATTCTAACTGACCAACTGCTGTCATATATATTCTTGGCATTTCATGATAGTTAATCGGTGATTAATTAAGTAGAGTAAATTTTATAACCACAGCCAATTAGTCTTCCTCATTCCGTTTCTCCTTGCCCTATCCTAGTAATCCTTAGTACCAGGACGTAAAACAGAAATAACCAACCAACGACACTCACTGATTCACTGCTGGGGTATTCCCTGTAGAAGCTTGGTATTGTGAATTATACTCAGAAATGTGATCCTCGAATGCTCTCAGAGAAACTGCGGCCGTAACCAAAAAAAATAGGTTTAAATATAGTTTTGTTGTCTTCTTTTATTATTGTTTTTAACAAGCATAACCAAACATAAAAAAGCAACACCAACAAGAAAAAGAAGAAGAAGAAGAAAATGCAAAGCAAAAAATACTGTGAAAGCTGCACTTTAGCGCGGGACGCTATCTCTGATGACTAGTGCCTACATGTGAGTGTTGGTTGGGTGAGTGTAAGATGATGTAAGGTCCGGATGCTGCCGCTAATCCAGTCACTGCAAACACACTCGAGTGGTGCTTGGAGACAGATCAGTGCCCCCCCCCCTCCCACACCTCCCATCCCCCACCTTCACGTGGGTCTCACTCACTAACACGCCACAACACTCAAGTATCTGCACCCCAACAATTAATCGATCTTACGTAAATGGTTATTTGTTTGGTTGCTGTAGCTCGACTTCATTGCAACATCTAAGGCGATATCGGGATGGGTGGAAACTACTAACACCCAAAACCGCAAAAGGTTGGCCCAAGAAAGATCACGTAAACACTCCCTAGTGCGGGACCAGACCAATCCAGTATCACAGCTGTCCAGCATTGAAAACAAGCACCCTCACGGGAGCTTATACATTATGGGCAGAATAAAAAACTTGTCACAAAAACAAAAAAAAGATGGGTAGTGGTAAGTGCATTTTTAAAGTCATTGGTTTGTCTTGGCCGGTGTGGCGGTTTAAATTCTCAGTTGAACGGCATTTCAGTGTATTTGATTAATCAACTTGGGTGACCCTAGCAACCTTTTGACGCACAAATGTGATGTCGCTCTTAGCCAACCCCAGCCAAGAGGTGGGTTAAACTTTTCGCACAAGGCACATGTTTTTGTCAACTCCACTCACAGTGTTCGATTTGAATTTCTAGCAACTCGGGTGACCCGAGTCGCCCGGGTCATGTTAATTGGATATGCGCATGTGCATAACCCCGAGGGTTGACTCTAAACCCACTAAGAATCTAAAGCGCCACACCGGGTTCCAGAACCATGTTTGCAACTTGGGAAGCAGACCCTCAACTCATTTGACCTTCCTGTCTGGTGTTGTGACCTAGCAATGGTTAATGTGGCATACTGTAAGACCCCAGTCACACTACTGCTTATGACTGTGACCACAAAAAAAGGGTTGGTTGCAAGTGGTCACAAAGTGGTCCTCACTGGTTGCCGACTTCCTTGCGACCACTTTAGTCGCAAGGAGGTTGTAAAAAAACTCCTTGCGATCAATATGAACCCCCAGAAATTGGCAACCATTGCTTTGGTTGCAAGGTCACCGGTGACTGGGTTCTTTGGTTCAAAGTGGTCGCAAAGTAGTCACGATCCGTAGTATGACTGGGGTTTAATGACTGACACCTAGAGGTAGAAGTTGGCGTTACGTACATGAAGACGGCCCCGCAGCTCACGATCATTCCGCATCTTGACGTAGATCCTCTCATCCAGACTGAGGCGGATAAGATCTAGAGGCTCCTCCACGGTGGGAGCGGGCGCAACCTGCAGGGAGAAAATTACATTAACATGTCAAATACTTTATATTCGCGGTGACAATAGACTTGAATTTTACAATTGGGCTCTAAGAGGTTCGAAGGAGCGTTCCCTAAACAGGGATGAGAACAGGGATGACCTACAAAGGTGGATCATTGTCCAAAAGTCGGGGAACCTCTGATCAGCGGGAAATTCTAATGTCAACATGTGTCAAAACCAATCCCCAAAAGTTGGGAAACCTCCATCGGGAGGAAATCTGATCAGCATGTGTCAAAACTAAATCCCCAAAAGTCGGGAAACCTCCGATCGGCAGGAAATTCTCATATCAACATGTGTCAAAACCAATCGCCAAAAGTTGGGAAACCTCCATCGGCAGGAAATCTGATCAGCATGTGTCAAAACCAAATCCCCAAAAGTCGGGAAACCTCTGATCCGCAGGAAATTCTCATATCAACATGGGTCAAAACCAATCCTCAAAAGTCGGGAAACCACCGAACAGTGGGAAATTCTCATCTGTACATAAAACAGGCGTGATAAAGGCCTCCCCCCACCCTCCGTTTCCAAAATACAGTAAATAAAACTTTCCTGCAGATAATGTGTAGTTGGTTGAAAAACACTTCCAAAAGCGATCACCAAGTGTGTATACAGTGAACACTGAATACAATGTGTATAATAAAGACTCCTGAACTCTGCCATTATTATATATAATACAAGTTTTTAAATACTAATCAAAATAAAACAAATTAACGATACCTGATGGTACCACAGCTCCCCCCCCCCCCCTAAAATATAAACCCAGGTAACAGTAATGCAAAAAATGTTAGGTATGCCAAGAAGAATTATACACAAGGTTTGATTATAATGATACTTGAATAGTACCCGTTCTCTAAACTTGTTATATATTATAAATCATCAAAAATAATGAAACCCTAAATTTAAAAAAAATAAATGTTTATCAAACCATACAATATAGGTATTCTGAGTTCCACTGGTCATTTCAGGAAGGACAAGCTACGACCAGCATGTTAGGTCACAGCTTCAGCTTACCACACGGGCTGGGATTCCATCCCCATCCCTATCGTTGACTATAGACCCTATTTTTTTTTTCAACTTTCCACCTATAACCACATGCCTCCTAATGACCAAACCTGGTAGAAAAATATTCTGCGTATAATGTGTATTCACCACCTTTATGAGCTTATTCTGAAGCTCCTACCCAGCACGTTGAATCATAACTCCTGTCCTTCATGAGCGACCAGCGGAACTCGGAACATACATATATGGGTGAAACGACTTGTTCTAATATATCTTCCTAATAAGGTAGGGGCTTTTCATATTTGAACAATAATACCCAAGTCATACTATGCTTGTGACTACAAAAAGGGGTTGGTTGCAAGTGGTTGTGAGCAGTCGCAAAGTGGTCCTCAGTGGTCACCATCCTCCTTGTGACCAAAGCAACCATTTTGATCACGAGGTTGTAGCTGCTGCACTAAAAACCTTGCAACCAAAATGATCGCTTGGAGGTCGGTGACGGTTGTTTTTAATTGAGGCTGTATTTATACTGTCAATACTGGGTATTCAGGCTTGTTTTCAATGCTGGCCAGCTGTAGTGTTGGTGTTATCTTATCACACAGTAGCTGCTGATAAGGTATTTGATTGCCTGCATTTCAGCAGCAGATAGATGGTTGGTCTGGTTAGTAGTCTATGTTAATTTTTTTGGATTTTCTTGTCATATATGTGTTTTATTTTTTCTACTCTTACTACTAGGCTAGCCTACTCCTATTTACATATCATAGGCTTGTACGTAGCTGTGTGGTCTGCTATCTGGCTACTTTTGGCATGGTTACCTTCCATTGGGCGTCCCGCTGGTGGGCCGTGACATATCACCTGCCACTTTGTAGTGCAGCTTAGTGGGGGTTTCCTAGCCTTATTTTGCACAGATATTTTTTGTATGTTTTTAGGTCAGGAATTTGTTGTTACTTTACTGTTTGGGCATTCCACACCTTGGCAGCCATTTCCAGCATGCTTCTCTCGTGAGCTTTTATTTGGCACGCTTTTTATTTTTCATAGGTTGCTTTGGTCGCTGTAGTGTATCAACAACCACCCGAACGCCCTGAGTCTCGTGTAACAACTGGTTGACACGCAGCTCACCTTTCAGTCACGTGACGTCTCTGCGGGGCCCAGCCCGGCCTTGTCTATATATATAGAACAGTCGCAAGGAAGTCGGCAGTGACTGGATTTTGCTGTTGCAAAGTGGTCGCAAACCGGTGTGACTGGCTTTAGTGGTTATTTCTCATCCGGGAGTCAGTGCAATGTAAACAGAAAACCATTCTAGAGCATGTAAAATAAACAATTAAATACGATTGTCTTCAGCAAATAAACCAAAAGCACACAATATAATCTCTCCAACCCCAACCCCCCCCAATTCCCATAAGCCGTCCCTTACTATCAAATATAATTTATTATCAACATCAAAAGGAATTGTGTAAATAGGTGTCATCACTCGTGACCAGTGCTTCATTGGTGAACAAATAAAATATTTACAATTAAAGAAAACTATGTGTAACTGGATGCAAAGTACAAGTATCTTCTCCAGATGACACCAGACGTGGTGGCCGAATCGGTAGAGCGCAGGCCTCCCATGCGGGAGATCGAAAGTTTGATTGTTCAATTTTTGGTCGAATCAAATCAATGACTTATAAAATTGATACTTGTCGCTACCTAGTCCTAGCATGGCGCTCAGCATTAATAATAGGATAGAACAAGGACTGGTTAGCGCAGATAACGTGACTGACTGGGATATCCGGTCATGGTGCTGACAACCAACCTGGTTTCCAAGTGAGGCAGCACTATAAAGTCGCACTGAGTACGCACTATCACAAGTCGGTACCCGTCCTGATATGACCTTAGATGTTGCCAGGACGTAAAACTCCACCCAACAACATCTCCAGATGGCGATGGCGGCGGCAGCGGCAGCGGCAGCAGTGCTGCCACCTGGTAGAGAGCGGCGCAAGTAGGCCACGCCTGGAGGTAATTAAATATTCAAGACCTGCGCCCGTCGGTGCAGCCAGACGCCAATGGCCGCCATGAGTGTAGGCGAGGAGGGAAGCGGGGCTTTACATCGGGAAGCCTGCGGTAGTGTCGCAACAAACAGCGTCCTGTTGCCGGGTGCAGGCGACACAAAGCCCAGGAAACACGATTAAAACCACCATGACACGCGGCGGCCAGCTTTGGACACAGTTCGCCACATTTTCCTGACAAACTGCGACGTGTAGACTGTAGAGACTACTACTGCCCCCGGAGGTTTTACTAAAACGCGCGGCTTGAAGTATTCAATTCTTATTTCAGACGCAGGATTATGGTAGTTACATAATTTGGTCCATAGTAATCTGAGATCACTCTCTTCTAGCACCAATTGAAAGTAGGAAAGTCGGAACGCAGCTAGACGCGTATGGGCATCACCATAGTGCTAGAAGCCACTTGATTTAATGAACGCTGCTCACAACTGAGCCCCATAACATCTCAAGGAAGGCCAGAACAGAAAGAAGGCAGAAATGCTCAATTTTAATTGATTACCAGAACATGCATGATAATTGATATTGGGTTTGCCGCATTATGATGGCAGTTTCATATGTGTTAGTGTTATTGGGACTGTTTACACAATGATCGAGTCTTCGAGTACATAATGACTTTCTGAGATCTGCCACATTACTGCTGAACACTCATTCACTGAAGACACTCACCCACCCTCCTAAATTCCTACTTATTTACCCAGCACTACCTACGTACCTACCACTAGCAACACTGGTCATGTCTAGATCAGAGGTATTGAGTACCACTGGCCTGCCCAATGGCCACGCCAGTCAGACTAACCTAAAGAGCAACAAGCCATCATTGCTGTGGCATGTGCGCAATCGCGAAGGCTTCAACCCGCTTGCGCTGTACCGGCCCTACGATGTGGCCTTTCTATGGGATAACCGCGCCGTGGTCGTTGAGGGCTTCTACCCGTATAGCCGGATCCAAGTGCTTGACGAGGCTGGCCGCTGTACCAGCTCCATCAGCCAGGGTGAGATCATCCCCTTCGGCATCACCATCAACAGCGAAGGCTACATGGCCATCACCGACCATCATGACCGCACCGTTAAATTTTTCACTCCAAGCGGTGACATCCAGCTCTCGTGGAAGCACGACATGTTCGAGTGGCCTGATGGCATCACCAGCACCGACGCCGGTCATTACGCTGTCACCGATTGGACCAAGGGCATCGTCAGCCTCCATGACATGGATGGCATCAAGCTACATGAGTTCACCACATCTGAACACGCGGGAAACTTCTCGTGCCCAGCCTACATAACAGTGGACACGCACCAGCGGATCCTCATTACTGACACTGCCGACCACACGGTCAAGGTCTTTGACCTGGGCGGCAAGCAGGTCCTAAAGTTTGGGGCCGGTTGCGCAAACAGCAGCCCGACTCCAATGAAAGACCCTCGTGGCATCACCATCGATAAGGCTGGCAACATCCTGGTGGCGGAGTCGGCTAACAACTGCTTGTCACGCTACAGCCCAGATGGCCGCTTTGTCGATTACCTCCTCACTGCAACCGAAAACGACATCAAATATCCCTGGGGCGTGGCCGTCAACAATTCGGGACAGCTTCTTGTGAGCGAGCAGAAAATTAACTCAGAGCCAGGACTAAAGTTATACCAGTGTCCAGAATAGTCCTGTAGTTACCAGTGTCCAGAATAGTCCTGTAGTTAACAGCTACCTATTTGTTTTCCCATATTGGTTTAAATAAGTGGTTTAAGCAGTGTATGTGTGTGCTGCCATTATTTCTTCCTCTGTGTGGAAGACAGACACGTTAGAAGTGCTGGATTTCAATTAGACTTCCAAATTCTAGTTCGAGGATTGCCTGGATCTGCTTGATCAATTTATTGCCTATAATTTATCGTGTGCTCAATCCTTTGAGTTGATTATGGAATGTCACGTACAGTAACCTACCTGAAAATACAGTTGGAGGTGTCGATCAACCGTACCAAACAACCTAGCAAGTCTTTTGGTTATATACCGTATTCTCATGGGTTAACGCCCACCCCGCACTTGGCCAAATAGTTTGTAAACGCCCACCCCTTGAATGTCCATGTGTGGGTAAACACCCATCCTCCACTTCAGTGATTTGCCTATTTAAACGCCCAGGGCATTAACCCGCGAGAATACGGTATACTGAAATGCATATTAGAATTTGATGTTATTTTCTTTGCTCATAAAGGACATTTATATATTACTACCAAGCAATAGCCTCTTACTGACAACAGTTATCAAAACTTTAACGCTATTGCAAAGTTAATGAATGCCATGCAGTTACGTTGTAAGGACATTTATATATTACTACCAAGCAATAGCCTACTACTGACAACGGTTGTAACAACTTTAACGCTATTGCAAAGTTAATGAATGCCATGCAGTTACGTTGTAAGGACATTTATATATTAATACCAAGCAATAGCCTACTACTGACAACGGTTATAACAACTTTAACGCTATTGAAAAGTTAATGAATGCCATGCAGTTATGTTGTAAGGACATTTATATATTACTACCAAGCAATAGCCTACTACTGACAACGGTTATAACAACTTTAACGCTATTGAAAAGTTAATGAATGCCATGCAGTTATGTTGTAAGGACATTTATATATTACTACCAAGCAATAGCCTACTACTGACAACGGTTATAAAAACTTTAACGCTATTGAAAAGTTAATGAATGCCATGCAGTTGCTTTGCAGTAACCCATTAATAAATTACTGTTAATATTTAGACTACCCTTTCAGACAGAAAAACCTAGGAGCTATAATATTTGTTATATTATGTTTAGATACTCCTAAAGATAAAGCAAGTATTCTTTTGTTCACAAAGTTAATAGATTCCATGTAATTATTTTACACTTTACACGGACATTTGTAAATGTAGATCGATATATGGCCTAGCACTGACAGCAAATATGAAAATAATACTTAAAATAAGTACATTTTTATGGTGAAATAATATAGTTGATTTGGCAAATTGTTCACTGAATGACATGCACTTATTTTGCATGGATCTGGGTTAAATACCCTTTAGTATTCAGTTTCAAACTAACATTGCCACCAAACAAACCTGTTGCAAGCTATAGTCATTTTACTGTAAAATACCTTACATAATAATCACCCCAAATTAAATCAAGTATTTCCATGGGTCTACAGTAATTTTACTCTAAAATTCCTAAAGCTAAGATTCCTTATACGCGGTATGCGGCATACGAATGCGGCAAATAATCGAAAAGCATGTAACTGAATAGTGGTGCTTCCATACGTCCGAATGCGAATGCGGCAACTGAATCGGTCCATGGACCGATCTGTGCGGCATGCAAATGCAAATACTGGTGCATTTGCCATAGAAAACAATACTGTTCCTTCACAAATTTGGAGGAAAAACCCCATATATCTATGACGCATATATCTATGCCGCATATACAACATTCAGTGATTTTCAAAAAGTTTTGAGCTTGATTTAATGGATTTCACCTGTTAGTGTGTGAAAATCGCTCTAATATTAAAGAAAATATGGACTTTTTAAAGTTGTTACTGCAAAGATCAAACCAAATCGCTGCATGCTGCGTGGGTGGAATCAACCCATTTGCATGCCGCATAACGCGTATAAGGAATCTTAGCTTTAAATAATAATCTCCGCAGATTAAATCAAGTATCTCCACAGCTCTCTAAATTCACGAATCACATGCACTTACTTTGCAGTGACATTTCTAAAAATCGTGTCATTAATTAACTAACAGACACGATGATGATGCTATTTTATTACATGTTATACATGTTAAGCTGATATTTGCTGTGCAATGTTAACGAAAATGGAAGGGTTATGGGCAATGGCCAGGCTAACCTGATGTGCAATACTAACATCTTTAGTAGATGTTACTTATTTTCTCGTTGAATTAAAAAAAAAATTGTAAATACTACTACATTAATAAGAGATTACAATATAATTCATATCGAAAACTATATTTGGGAGACATTGTTTACATTAGACATTTTAACCCAAATCTTATATTAAATTTGCCTAGTCCGATGCAAAGGGATGGTATCATAAATCCACTTCTTATTCTTTCTATGATGTTCTAAATCATTAGTTAATATATCAGTATCTAAGTTTGAGATATATGATCAATGTAGGCAAGCGTTTTGGTTTTGAAAAATTATGCTTCGTCGGATCATGCAACTTTAAATGTATCCACAAATACTGGAAAAGTCCTATTATTGGACGAACATATTTGATGAAATAATTTAAATTTAATTTCAAGTTGACAGGAAATGTTCGGTATTATTCAAAACCTTCTGAATACCTAAGTTTGCGCAATTCTCGCCTATTTATGTCTTCTCTTGATTCTAATTTCTTTCTACGTTAGAAAACATCACATCATTCAAATATGAAATTCGTGTATCAATTATGAAACATATACAAGGCTCGATTTATGACTGAATTTGAGTTTTATCCAATTAGTCTTAAATCTGGGAGGGTTGAGGGGGGGGGGGAACGAAGTCTTTATTTTAACAAACAATTAAGCCACTCCAGCTGTGTCATTATATGACATTTGATAATATATGATAGTGGGTCAGTTTATATTAAATTTACCCAAATATCGTTTCTGGAGTCAATATGAAAGAAAAGAACTACAATAGCTGATTGAAGAACAAGTTAAAATTACTTGAAGTTGCATAGTCCGTTGGTTTTTGAGTTTTTATCATATTCTGAGATATATTTATTTTTTAATCGTTATAATCCATGTTACATTAGTTTGAAGTGACTGATTTTAAATGGCTAGCTTTTGAGATATTTGAAGTACAAACATGCCAAATTAATTTTGACAAGCATGCCAAAACTCGGACACCGTAGGCTTCTGCAGTAACAGTTTCTATTAAATTGCCTTGCCTTAGTATTCCCTTATATGTGGAAACAAATGCTTAATAGGTGCTTTAATATCTAAGTTGGATACATAGAATCAAATCTAGGTCAGTGTTTGGTTTTGAAAATTTGATGCATTCATCGGACTATGCAGCTTTAATGACATATTTGAGCACCATTGCACACACTTATTTTAATACTAATACAACATCAAAATGGCCAATTGAGCTACTACATTGGTCATTTCCACCCCCTCCCCACCCCCCATATGTGGGCCTGGGGTCCCTGGGTCTATTTTGCTTCACTGGTTGACTGGAAGCTTAATTAATTCATGTAAGCTTACAGATTTTGTAAGTCTAAAGATAAGTATGAATGTGAGGAAGGTCATCAGGAGAAGTGGGATATAGGGTTTGAGAACTGTGCTGGGGGAAATTGAAGGATAGCTACATGTGATGTGAGGAAACTAAGTGATTTGAAGAGGCTCCCGGAATTTGAGACTGTCCACCTGAATGTACACAGGCCACCCTTAGAACAATGAAGGCTAGACTTACCAAGGTTGGGGTTTGACATATTCACAATATTTGAGACAATGCTAACATCAAACCCTATACACCAGTTTCTTATAGTTGATAGGAAGACAAAACTACAATGTGGCCAGGTTAAGAATGGTGGAGGTATTGGGATCTACAGCAGGAGTGACCTTCAAGTAGACGCACGGCAAATTGCTCTAATCCAAACATTGAATTCCAATGTGCTGTCGTAACCAAAGCCCACACAAAAAAAAAGAATACTAATAGGTAACATCTACAGACCTTCTGATGGAAACCTAAATGAAGCAATAGAGCAAATAAGCATGTCCATGAATCGGATTGCTCTTAATTGGTGAAGAGTAACGAGGACCACACAAAAAACAATAGACCTCGCTTTTACTAATAATAATGTAATATTCAATCCTGTACAAGATCGGGTCGACTGAACTACAATAAGCTACCATAAACCAATATATATAATCAAGAAAAAGTCCAGAAATGACCAAAAAAACAAGAGCCACTGGGGCCACACCTACAGAAATTGTAACTTCACTGATCTAATTGTGTATTTAACAGCTATTGTCAGCTCACTTTAATACAACTTGGGCGCTAATAAAAGAACCTATTTAGCAGAATAAACATATTTACCACACACACACTGTTTTAATTTGTAAAATAAACAAGATTGACCAATTTATAAAGGGGCAATCAAATAAAAATTGAAAACTCTCCTGGTATTTTATACAATGTCGCATGAGCAGTTCCATTCGAATTGTACTCGATGATTTATTAATCAGGACATGGTTTTAAATGAATCCGTATATGATATTGTTTGTTTGTTGGGATTTTACGTCCTAGTAACATCTAAGGTTATAGCAGGACGGGTCGTCTATGATGAGCTAAAAATTAACAAACAGGGTGGTTCCAGGATAAGGTGCAACTGTTGATCCACAAGCACTAATGTCACTGGCTTAATAAGCCATGTAGCTAATTAGACTTGATCCACAAGCACTAATGTCACTGGCTTAATAAGCCGTGTGGCTAATTACACTTGATCCACAAGCACTAATGTCACTGGCTTAATAAGCCATGTGGCTAATTAGACTTGATCCACAAGCACGAATGTCACTGACTTAATAAGCTGTGTGGCTAATTAGACTTGATCCACAACCACTAATGTCACTGGCTTAATAAGCCGTGTAGCTAATTAGACTTGATCCACAAGCACTAATGTCACTGGTTTAATAAGCCATGTAGCTAATTAGACTTGATCCACAAGCACTAATGTCACTGGTTTAATAAGCCGTGCAGCTAATTAGACTTGATCCACAAGCACTAATGTCACTGGCTTAATAAGCCGTGTAGCTAATTAGACTTAAAATACAATTAGCCGTACTAGCTCAATCACTGGATGCGTTTATTTGTTCTCAGTTGTACATATCCGACAAGTAGTTTTTACGGGTGAAGTTTAAAAAAGAAAAAAAAATCATAACCTTAAACCTGCATGATCCGATGAAGGCATCGAATTTCAAAATCAAAAACATTTATCAAGGCTTCATATCTAACTCATTGATATACCTCCGCATTTGATGCTGTCACGGATCAATTTAATATAATATATTGTTGCTGAAGCTTGTATCACAATTTTGACTTGTATGGCAAAATTAATGTTGCATGCTTTCAGTTCAAACATCTTCAGTTAGCCATTTCATTTTGTTTTAAGTGACTACAAACTACAGTACGGTTATATTTTTTTTATTGAGGCCGTATTTATACTGTCCATAGCATATAAGCCCGGGTACCCAGGCTTGTTTTCAATGCTGGCCAGTTGTAGTGTTGGTGTTATATAATGACCAACATAAAGTATTTATCTTTTTTAAACAATTACAAACTCAAAACCATCGGATTGTGCAACTTTAAACGAAACCATGACATTTATAAATAATAACTTGGCAATGTGGGGAATCCAGTTACACATGGGACCCACATTTAATTTTGCAAACCGTGAAGCAGTAATATCACATTTGTTTGTAAAAAAAAAGATTCTGCCAAGTAATTTATTGTCTAGATTAACACACTCTTGCTGAATGGGAAGACAATCAAACAAAATCACGGAATCATTCCAGTAAGAACCTGGGGAATGATAGTAAGGTTTTGTTTGTTGTTTGATGTCCTAGTGAATGATAAAGGATATCCCGATAATACATTCAGCGTAATTTACGCTGATACTGGCGTTTCAAATGTATCTAGGACTGCACTACATGTATTTGTTCATGTACACCTTATAGATTGTATTGTTGAATACATTATTTTTAGAAACTCAAGTTTTTTGTTGTTGTTGAAGATTTATACTGCCTATCATGGATAAGCCTGAATAGGCTTGTTTTCACCATTAGACAGTTTGTCGATAGAAAGCCCGAGCCTACACTTTTACCGACCCAAGGGATTTTTAACCTCCCACACCACATAGACATGGTATGAGAGCAACTGGCCTTTGATGACGCTGTAAGTTATACACAGCGGTGGAAATCCAAATTGGCAGAGATGGGGGCATGGGGAATCGAACCACCGACCTTCAGATTAGGAGTCCGACCTAGAAAAAAGTCAGACACTCTAACCACTCCGCCACAGAGAACACCACACATTTATTGTCTAGATTAACACATTCTGGACCCATTTTCATTGATAGCATTCACTTTTCGAGTTCCACTGGTCCCTCAAGAAGAACCGAAGCTGCACCAGGTCACATCTTCAACCTACAGTACAGGTAGACGTTGGGGTTTGGTGCCTTTGCCACCCTATATTTTTCACTATAGCATAGGCCCTATACTGATGGTTGGTTGTTGCAGTTTTACGTCCTGGCAACAGCTAAGGTCATATCAGGATGGGTACCGACTTGTGATGGCTCAGTGTAGGTACTCCAAACATAGCACTGGTTGCTGATGATGACTGGCCATTGGGAAAAATAGGAGACCTGCTCTCAGCACACTACCCCTCTTTGAACATTGTCTGCTGCGAGTGAGTGCATCAGAGCTAAAAATAACTACTTTCACAGTAAAGTAGAGATCACTAGCTTTAGTTTCGTATCCATTGCTGCCAAATTCAGGTTGGAAAATTTGAAAAATGGAGGTTTGAAAACTTTGGAACGATCGTAAAACATGATTTCACTAAATATCTTTTCGTGAAAAATATAATATTATATAGAAAAGTTTTTTCTCTACAAATCTGTGTGGATTGTTAACCATCAATTAGCACTCACTCTCAGCAGTTTGGACTTAACCATAGAATTGGTATGCTAATTTGAGCTATCAAATTTTTTAGATTAATTTTTTTTTGATATAGCTGAAAGTCAATGTAATCACATTATAGATATTTGCATTCTGATCATTTTAATACAAAAATCAAGTCAATATCTCAAATAGAACCAGAGATATTAATTTTCTAAAGATTTGATCATGGACAGTTAGTTATGTTGGCGAGGCTAACATAGGTAATTTGCTAATGAGGCAACTGGTCTCACGAGGCTTCCTGCGCTCTCACACTACACGTGCTGGTCACTTCCCACCCGACGGCAGCAGCAGCAGGTTAGATCTCCTGAGCACTGCCCTACACTACTGCTAACTACATGTGGCCGGCGCGCACTACCCTTTAGCACTAGCGACATGAAGCCGGCAAAGAAGCGATGCGGCCGACTGCCTCTAGCATCTACTACAC
This sequence comes from Branchipolynoe longqiensis, assembly GCA_030323885.1. Taxonomy (NCBI): domain Eukaryota; kingdom Metazoa; phylum Annelida; class Polychaeta; order Phyllodocida; family Polynoidae; genus Branchipolynoe; species Branchipolynoe longqiensis. Next base: position 108,065,385 of record CM059186.1, on the reverse strand, counting down.
CGAGAAGGCAGCCGAAAAGGAAGGCTCGCTCTACTTGTATGCAGGCTATGCCGTCGGATGAGTTGGAACAGCAGGAAGAAGTTCAGCCCCAGGTTCCAGAGATGTCAGGGACGCCTGCTGTGAGGGAATTGGCACAGCAGCAAGGGACTATCATGCAGCTGAGACAGGATAATAGGAGGATTTCTACGGTGCTGTCTAGGCTGAACGCGTTGGAGAAGATAGCAGCACTGCTGGGCCCTCCTATCCCCCACCCTCCCCGGCACCGCCTAGGTCGCCTGATGTGTCTACTCCCCGGCCTGTCTATGCTCACCCTCCCCCGCCTGTCTCTCCTCTTCCCTTTAATTCTCCACCGTCAGTATCTCGCTCCTATACTGCACATGCGCCCGCATTCCTAGCTACCAGGTGCTTCACCCGCAGCCACTCGTGACAACAGACTATCTACTTGAGTCAACCCAGGCGCTTCAAAGACCAAAAGGTATGGCATTGTTCCTGATACATTTATAACACGTGGAGATGCCTGTCGAAAAATTGCTTTCGGGGAAGCTTCATGGGCGACATATTTTTTCGCTCTCAGGTTGTTGGTTGCTCAACCTAACTTTCCCCAAGCCTGGTTTCCGGCCATTCTATAACATGAGGACCTAGCTCTAATGGCTGACACTTGGGACTGGCCGACGTGCAGCCGCTGGTCTGAGAAAGTGTTGGCTGACGGGCGGTTGAGAGAGGGCTGGAGCAACTTGTCTGCAATTAAGAATATTCAGAGAGATGTGTGTACTGAAGCAGTGCGCTCACTGCAGGCGCAGGCTGCTTCCCACCACGTAGTCGAGCCGCAGAGACAGCAGTACCAGCAAGCCCGCACTCACTCCGAAGCACCAGCAGCAGCGGCTGCCGCTCCCTCCACTTCCGTGCCGATTAACACGCGAGAGGAATATACTAGGGAAAATGACGGGAAGCCCTGTTATCTGTGGAATTGGGGGAAGGATTGCGGTAATAGTTCCTCTCATGTGAGGAGAGCAGTCGGGGAGCACACCATATGTGCCTGGTGCGCATACAAATTCAAAAGAATCTTGTCGCACCAGGAGCAAGATTGCCTCAAAAAGAGGAAGTTTCTAGATAAGAAAGCTTCCTCAGACAACACTACTAATAACAATGTAATTTTTTACCATTGTATGCCTATTTCTGTTCAATCTGACATTGATAATCGCTTGTGTGTTCCTACCTCTAATTATTTAACTGACCATGTGGCGTCATCCACCGGGGAACTAATTTCAATTTCAAATGACGTATGTTCTCTACTGTGTAATGACTCTGTTGCAATTAGCGGTCCTTTTTCTGGTAGCTTTGTCCCTATTACGACCAACAATAATAATAATATGTCCTTATGTGAAACTATCGACATTGTTGAGCATGCGCACGACTCCCCTCTGGCTGACCCACTCGCGGGTGCCGTATCCAAGCAGCTAGATCCAGCGGGGCCTACTGACGTACTTGTTCCGGCGCATGCGCTACAGCAGAGTAACTTCACTGACGTTAAAGTAATGGTAAATAATTCAACACCGTTAGAATGTTCCGACTATCCTACAGTAACATCATATGCTACAAAGGCTGGAGTTCCCCCTAAGCTAAGTAGTACAATTGACTTGATAGGCTCCCATTCAGTAGATGATCTATCACTTCCTTCTGTTGAATTTAATTGGTTTGAGAGGCGTTGTCGACGCCAAAGTCAGTATTACACAAATCTTTTACCCCGCCTCCCACACTGTTAATGTTTAGGCAATCTTTGCTGTCGTTTTGGCCAGTCTTGTCTGATGTAGCATGGTTCGGGCTGGACATTTTTGATACGGTTAGGGCAACCTGATTGGCAAATTATTTAGGAGCACGCATACCAGTACTGTCCGGTCTTGTTATATCGAAATGGCTTGCGCTTCTGCTTGACTACCCGGATACTCTGTTAGTAGACCATTTGGAATTTGGCTGGCCGTTAGACTACACAGTGCCGGTTATCCCTACTCCGACTTATAGTAATCACTCTGCTGCAACAGAAGCAGACTTACATATATATATAAGTAAGCTCATCTCAACTGAGATCAGGCATGGTGCAATGTTAGGCCCCTTTGATTCACTCCCTTTCTTGCTCTGGTGTCAGCAGAGTCCAATGATGACGCAACCTAAAAAGAACTCATCAGACAAGAGAATAATAATTTATCTTAGTTTTCTGTTAAGTAGAAGTGTGAATGCTGGGATAGTGAAGGGGTTCTACTTAGGTGTTCCTTTTAACTTCTCCTTGCCGTCAGTATCTACGCTAACAGATAGACTTACTCCGTTAGGTCCACATGATTGGATGTGGGAAGCAGACTTGGCTTGGGCCTATCGGCAGCTGAGGGTATGCCCCTTATTCACACCACTGCTGGGTATCTCTTTAAATGGGAAAATATACATAGACAGAGAGCCACCATTTTGGTGCAGAACCTCTACTCGGGCAATAGTGTGACAAGAAGGTTTTTTCTCGCTTTGCTATTTAGACGACTCTATTGGACTTGAAAAGACAGAGCAAAAAGCAATAGAGTCATATAATAGATTTAATGCCTTAACATCACAGTTAGGCTTAGCTCTAGCATTAAATAAATGTTCAGCTCCGGAGAAAGTAATTAAATGGCTGGGATTTGTGATCAATTCTACGGACATGACAGTTACATTGCCTAGCCAGAAAATTAAAGATGTACTTGAAGAATGTTTGGTCTGGGAAAGTAAGTCTATGGCATCTAGGAAACAGTTGCAGAGTTTAGCTGGGAAACTGCAGCATCTCTCGAAGTGTATCAAGCCTGCCACTAGATTCTCAAACCGGGTGCCAGAAGCCCTTAGAGCCTCTCCATATGTGGGCCAGCATAAATTTAATTCCGAACTGCTGCATGAGCTTGAGTGGTTACACAAGTCTGCACAGTCATATAACGGTACACAGCTCCTCCCAGTAAAACTGAGGGAACCATGGGTAATAGAGTGTGATTCTACATTGGAGGCAGGTGGGGCTTTCTCCTCACAGGCATTTTATACCTCGGGAGTATCCTCAGGAACTGATTGCGTTGTCTTTGCCCATAACTCAACTCGAAGCACGCTCTTAAGTTTCTACTACTAGTTAACCCACATAATTTTCTGATAAAAGTAAATACTGATAATCTGGCATCTCAGCAGGTGCTAGAGTCCAGGAAAGGTTTTTGTTTGTTTGTTTGTTTGTTGCGCGTGACAAATATGGTTATTAGCAGCACAGCTTAATTTTGATATTGAAATTTCGCATAAACCAGGAGAGCAACTAGTGCTAGCGGATGCTCTCAGTAGGGCACCACAGTCACAAGCCAGTAAGGATAAACCTAATCAGATGTGCACAGATATGGGATTAAGGGAAATTGAGGTCGCAATAGATATGAATATACTAGAATTCTAACTGCTAGATAACTCTGCCTGGAAGATGGTAAACTTTGTTGGCTCTATCTTCCAGGCTACTCGCTAAAGCATCACCAGCGGTTGATCGACACATATACAAATGTACTAGCTCCCAGAACGTGGCGGAACAAGGTGGCACACATTACAGTCTACATTCAATTCTGCCTAGAGCACCAAGTTACAATGCATAACCCTTGTGTCTATGACTTGTTGTCGTTTCTGCTTTTCCATAGTGATCGTCTTAAGTCACCGGGGTCAGTGATGAATTATTTTAGCTCTGTGTTTATTATAGCTCTGATAATTGGTTACTTCACTCTGTTAATGCAGAGCAATTTAGTGTTGAGTTCTATGTCCCGCTGCTTGAACCCACATTAGGCCCTGACGCTGAATAGCTTTATCGAACACGTATGACAACTTCCTTGAGGTTACGGACTTGTTTCTTTAAAAGTTTATTAGGATAAATCATATCTGCTTTGACTTGTTTTGTCTCGTTGTGTGAATTAGTGAAAATCACATGATTTGCCATGTTTGATGTCAAATTGCTCAACAAATATTTATTTTCAAGGTCTGAAAAAAAATTGAGATTAGAATTTGTACTAGAAATAATAAGTGTGATTAAAATGTAATTTGCCTTCAGTAGGCGGCTTCAAACATCAGGATTTAAGCATTTGCAGAATCCTGAAAAATGTGTCTGAAATTAAGGGCAAAAATTAAATATTAAAGAATTCATAACTCAGGGACTAATAGATCAATTTTGCATTATTATATATATTTGTAATCAGATTGATAAGAGCTTTCCAACTGTACCATTTGCAAATTAACTTCATAAAAAGACAAATTCAGTTTGGAGTACCTACAGTCAGTGTCAGGATAATGTGACTGAGTGGGATATTAGGTCATGGTGCTGGCAGTCTGGTCTCCCAGTGGGGCAGCACTATAAAGTCACCATGAGTGCACATTGTTAGGCATTGTCAACCAACCAACCGACCAACTAGAAATAGCAATAGAAATGTACACGGCTTTGAAAAGGAGGTAGGGTTGAAATATGCTTGATCACAATGGAGCATCAGGGGGGGGGGGCGGGGGGGGGGAATGGCTCTGAAATATGCACGGTTACAGTGGAACAGGGAAAAACATGTGTCTGGCGCATCGAAAAAAATGGTTCTGCTCTACCGATCTTTCTCGGAATACACTATTACCAAGAAACCATAAATATAACCTGAAGAAATGTAATGTCAACACGACAACCTGGGACATAGTGGACAACATAGTGGACAAGCAGGAGTTCATGGCGTGCTTGTATTCATAAAGGCACAACACAGTTTGAAACTGATCATATATATCTCAAGCTAAAGGCCCTGTCACACCTCACCGGATTGGGGGCAACGGACAGAAACCAAACAAAGTCCGTTTTGTGTCCATACAAGTTTTGAACATGCACAAAACTAGGAACGGATGCTGCCAGACTGGCGTCCCGTTTGAGTTTGTTTCGTCTGTTAGCTACCTGTTCATGTCCGTTTCATGTCCGTTCGTCCAGCGGCCATTGACTCAATAGCGCAACATTTTGACACATTTTAATACATTTTGATACTTATCACCACTGGACTAGACAATTCTGTCCGTTGCTCAATCCGGCGAGGTGTGACAGCCGCTTAAACAAAAGCATCAGCAGAGAAAAGATTGTCTCCTTCATCTACCAGACTCTTGTCATCGCCACCGATGGACAACCAAGAAGATGCGGTCAATTTTATATAAGTCATTGGTTTGACACAAATTCCCGACCTTCCACATGGGAAGCCTGCGCTCTACGGATTTTGCCACCACATCCGGTATCCCCTGAATACGCTATTATTATTGTATATGGCCCGTGGTGTATGTATGTTGTTTGGGTGGTGGCTTACCTGGTTGGTGAGTCAGGATTCTCATACCAGCTACACACAGATATTACTGCCAAACGGCATTCCTGTGGCTAAACACATGTGGGACCGTACTACCAACAAATCTCTCCAATCCATGTAGGCTGTATGCTTCCGACCATGTTACGAACATGACAAGTTGGGCGTAATTACTAATACATCAACACCTGAAGTTATCAAATTATTGCTAGTTTGTTGGCTACTGCTTGTTGATGAATTTGTTTGTGTTCTTTTGTGTATGCTTGGTATATTAGGGTTTTTGTTATGGGGTGGGGGGCTTCTAAATATAGTAGTAAATGTTGTAGTATACTCAACCTAGTAACAATTCGTAGACATTTAGATCAGAATATAGTTATAAATATCAGTGTGATCTATTGAACCTGGCGGTTCCCTGACTCTATTCACTGCTTGTATAAAAAAAAATTGTTTAAATAAACCTCACAAAAGCCATTCAGCAAAGTTGCATAGATCGATGGTTTTAAGTTTCTGGGTTTTTTGTTTGTTTGCTTTTTAAAGATAAATATATTAGATTGATTGATAGAATCGCTCTTACTTTAGTTTGAAGTAATTTTCATTACAATGATGAACTTTGGAAATACTGAAGTGAAAACATGACGAATGATTGTTGGCCTGTACATCAAAGTTCTCACACCATAGGACTCCGTAGTAACATATTCTATTACTACAGTATTAGCTTTGTATGCCCTTTCGTGTAATAACAAATGCTTAATAAGTGCATCAGTATTTAAATTGGATATGTAGAATTAAATTAAAATATGTGTCTTAGTTATGCCATGCCTTCATGGCCGTTTGTTCGGTAAATGAACATTTCATAAAGATTTGAACATTTGTGGTGTTCTCTGTGGCGGAGTGTCTGACTTTTTTCTAGGTCGGACTCCTAATCTGAAGGTCAGTGGTTTGATTCCCTGTGCCCCCACCTCTGCCAATTTGGATTTCCACTGCTGTGTATACTTACAGTGTCATCAAAGGCCAGTTGTCCTCCTACCATGTCTATGTGGTGTGGGAGGTTAAAAATCCCTTGGGCCGGTAAAAGTGTAGGCTCTAGCTTTTTATCAACAAACTGTCTAATGGTGAAAAAAAGTCTATTCAGACTTATCCATGATAGACAGTATAAATCTTCAAGAAAATAAATGCTTGATATCTGGAAATCGTCCTTTTCCTTCTTTTAGAATTTAGGTGCAAATAAATAGTGGTTTGTTAATAACTATTTCCACCTCCTAAAAGCAACTGGGTGTAAAAGTTACACTCCCACCCTCCTCCCATTATCTCATCGCATAATGTTACCCATTCCATGCTCTACACCTTACTACAATACGGTGGTTATTTATAATTAACGGACACATTATTAAACAGGGATGAAAGTGATCTACGGGGAAAAAAGCGGAAATGCTGATATTCTTCCATAGGCTTAGCATTGTCAGGGAATCGCTGATAATTCCCGGAAGTCGGATTTCATAATATTGATATGCGCTGCTAGTGCTGCAGCGTTTGAAGCACGTATTAGTGGGATACGATGTTAGTGCTGCGGTGTTTGATGCACAAATTAGTATACGCTGATAGTATTGCGCCGTTTGAAGCACGTAGTATACGCTCATAGTGCTAGTAGTATACGCTGATAGTGCTGCAGCGTTTGAAGCACGTATTAGTATACGCTGATAGTGCTGCAGCGTGAAACAACGTATTGGTTGGCTGGTTGTTGGAATTTTACATCCTGGCAACATCTAAGGTCATATCAGGACTGGCGCAACGTATTAGTATACACTTATGGCTACAGGAAAAATTCCGGAAATCCGCGAAATCGCAGAGATCTTTCATCCATGATTAAATAGGACTTGGAGTTTGGACAATATATCATATATTTCAAATAAAATATTTGTTTTCGATTGTTTTGGGACTGTTTTGGGTCACTGAACAATACATAAATGACGGCAGTAAAACCTGTCTACACCGACCCCTCCACAGATCAACCACTCCCCTATATCGATCGTTTTTTTTTGGTCCCAACAATACCATTGTAAGGGTAGTCTACCTCTCTAAACCGACCACCTCCCTAAATGGACCACTTAAAGTCGGTCCCATGGTGTCGATTTAGAGAAGTTTTACTGTATATGCATCTTAGGTGTCCCTCATCATCATCATCATCATTATGCTGTCAGTTGTGATGCAACAAAGACTGCTTTCATTGCTTGACTGTCGCTCTCCATTTAGCTCTCTGCTGTGAGAGTGATGTCCATGAGTCGGTCTTAATGTCTCTCAGCTTCAGGCTTCTCTTGATGGTATCCTTGAACCGGAGATGAGGGCGCCCTCTCTTTCTGTAACCAGAAGACAGTTGAGTAGAGGATCTGCTTTGGTGGCCTGTCTGATGACATCCTCATGAGGTGTCCAGTCCACCGGAGATTCTTTTTGATCAGAAGATCTTCCATAGAGGGCAGCCCTGTCCGTTCGAGTATTTCCTTATTTGTCATTTTGTCCTTCCAGGTTAGCCTCATGATCGAATGCAGATGTCGCATCATGAAGGCATGCAGCTTTTTCACCTGTTGTCTGTACACTGTCCAAGATTCGGCTCTGCATAGTAGGGTGGTTAGCATGATTGCACGGTATATCTTGCATTTAACCCGCATGGACACATGGTGGCACATTTCATGAAAGCTGCCTCCAAAAGTGTTGCTGGCTTTTGCAAGTTACCAGCGGCACTCTCTCGGGGAGCAAATTGAGGTCTCACAACAGCAAGAACATGTCCAGACATGCGCAAAACTATTTGTCCCTGCAGTGGCTGGTCGGGAGATGTTGGGAGTTCCATACATCAACCGCCCTTGATGCTGCCACAGTGACATGGTTTTCTTTTTAGGGTTTGCTCCCTTAGCCTTCGGTTCTGTCAAGAACCTGTACCACAAGGCAATGATTTACAACTCTGATACAAATTCAAAATCAATTCAACAATGAAACAAAACAGAGCACGATTCATAAAATGTGATTCATGGGCATGGCATGGTTTTTATACAGTTTTGGAACATTATTACCTAGTCAGTTGTAGTAGATCTATGTAGCCTATAACTATAACTCACACTGTCACAGCAAAAAAAAAACCAGTATTTTAGAAGATATTTTTTTATCGATACCTCTGCTTAAGTCTGTCTGAAGCAGTCGACTGGAATTTCTTCACCCCATGTAATTTGACTTGACCTAATTTGACCATTTGACCTAATATGTGCCGTCGCCGTACGAATATAATATCAGCTATAGAGGGAGTGCATGTGATGTCAACACCCAGCGTTTCACCATCTTGGATTACTCTTAATACTACCTATGGTGCCCCGTCTTATACCAAGAACACTACGGCTCACCACTGGGCCTACCTCGTCAGCAGCCGACGAAGTATGTGGCACCACCTAGTGCCCGAACGTTTCTAATTCTTTGACAAGAGCATCCAAAGTGTCAACATACTGCGCATATGTGAGGCTACATGATTAAAGAAATAATTCCCCTCCATCAAAAAACCCTTTCCCCTGAACTTTTGAGGCCAAACTGCTCAAAACAGTGACAAATAAACCAACAAATCGGTAAATAAACACAATGTAAGCAGTTCCAAGCCCTTCATATGCAATCCAATATGGCCACCGGAAGTTGTCTCGTGACGTTATTACACCCCATCTATTCATACGGCGCACCGTACAGTTACCCACTCCATTCTTTTTTTTATAATAACCCAGATTAATGAAATGGAAATATAACTAAACTATGCAATCCTAAAATACTTTAAATCCTAGTAGTTATATCGGTTATTACAAAAATATAACGTTTTGGATTAAGTCATTGTTTTCACTCCGAGGGTGGAGAAGCGTATTCGTTTATTCAACCCGAGTCTGTAGGATGTGTGCATGCGCCAAAAAGTGACTCAGGTGACCCCAGTTGGTGAATCGAATACGCCCCCCATGATACTACAAGTATATGGGGTGAATCGTTTATTTAGGCTAGACATTCTAGCTACGGCTACAATTACTGAAATAGCATGGGTATGTACTTAAAGGCCCTGTCACATTACGGCGTATGGCGGGAGCGTATTGAAAACCTATGTACGCCGTGCTGGTGCCGGCCTATGATGACCTTCGGTGAACTTTCGGGTGGTTTTGAGCGTATGTGGAACCTACGAGGAGCGTACGAGAGCGTGCTGTGACATTTTTTGACAGTATGGGCCATACGCCCTCATAGGTCGAGTTTTTTTGAACATGCACAAAAAAATGTGGACGGACGGATTTATGAAAGCGTATGGCGGCGTATGCCTCATACGCTTCACATAAGCCGGCATCTGGCGGCGTATGAGTAGCGTATGAGTAGCTTATTGATCATATACTAATAAATGCCAATGTAATAAAAAGTAATCAGAATATATCCACAGGAAATATTTACTGCGATATCACTGACCATCTACCCAACTTTATAACAATTCAATCTCACAACCCCATTAAAAAACAGGACAGACCCATTATTAGAATATTTGGGGAGAAAAACATGGCTAAATTCAAAGACCTTATTGAAACCTCAGACTGGAAAGAATACTACAAAGCAACTGAAGTAAACAAAGCCCTAACCATCTTCTACCAGATTTATAACACAGCATTTAATGCAGCTTTCCCACTAACAAAACTATCAAGACAAAGAGCAAAAGATAAAAGATGGATCACATCAAGCCTTAAAACTTGTATAGCAGTAAAAGATAGATACTTCAAAACATACAAACTCAACCCAACAGCTGAAAACCGAATAAAACACACAAAATATAAGAATATACTAATCACTTGTCTACGATCAGCAGAGGAAGGCTACTATAAAGAACTAGTCAGTAACGAGAAGCAAAACCTTTATATGCTCTGGAAAATCTTTGGAGACATCATCAACCCACATAAAGCAAAAATGAAAAATCAAATTGACAAGCTAATCTATAACAATAAAACAATGACAAACAATGAAGATATCGCCAGCACATTAAATGAACACTTCTGTTCAATTGGTGAAAAACTTGCAGCAAAACACACCAGTAATAGCATAGCACACAAGCAATATCTTAAACACCCAAATTCACATAGTTTTTTTCTTAGTCCCACCAATGAACAAGAAACCCTAGAAGAAATAAAGAAACTAAATCCTAATAAGTCAAGCGGACATGACAATATCTCGCCAAAAATAATCAAAGAGTGTGACACTCTACTCGCACCATCTATCTCCCACATAATAAACCTATCATTTGCAAATGCTACTGTTCCTGAAAATCTCAAAGTTGCAAAAGTAATACCCATCCATAAGAAAAATGAGAAATACCTAGTTGATAACTACAGGCCAATCAGCCTACTCAGTACCCTAAACAAATTAATGGAAAAACTAATGTACAAAAGAGTTTACCAATTTCTTAACAAATACAAAATATTATACAAATACCAATTTGGATTTAGAGAGAATCACTCAGCAATAATGGCTCTGACTGAAATCTTAGACAACATACTACAAGACCTTGAAAATGGGAAACATGTTGCAGGAGTCTACTTAGACCTGAGCAAAGCATTTGATACCGTAGACCATGACATCCTACTCTCAAAACTTAGGCACAACGGAATTCGAGGCCAGGGACTTAAATGGTTTGAGAGTTACCTAAGCAATAGAAAGCAATTTACATACATAAACGGTAAACGATCCAAGCTAAACTCAATCAGCAATGGTGTCTCCCAAGGTTCTGTCCTGGGACCTCTCCTATTTTTGATCTACATAAATGATATAGTCAACTGTACAAAACAAGATGTCAAAACAAGGTTATTTGCAGATGATACCAACGGCTTCATAACCTCAAATTCACCCAAACAACTAAAACATTCAATTAAAACATTCCTTTCAGACATATTTACATGGTGCAATGATAACAAATTAACAGTAAACCTGAACAAAACATGCTACACAATATTTAAAAGCAGAAGTACAACCATTCCTGATTACCTAAACAACATAAAGATAAACAATAACACAATAAAGAGAGTCCCTTCTGTGAAATACCTAGGTATAATTCTAGATGAGAACCTCAACTGGGATGAACATATTGATGACTTAAATAATTCAATAATTAAAACGGCTAACTCATTTAAAATAATCAGACGACGGGTACATGAGGAAAATAAAAAATTACTATACTATGCATACGTTTACTCCAAAATCCAGTATGGTATAGAGGTGTATGGGAGAGCCAAATCATCAACCCTAAAAAAGATACAGACACAACAAAACAGAGCCTTGAAAATACTGTATAGCAAAGACTATCTCACCCCAACTAAATCACTTCATAAAGACCTGGACTTACTTATGGTAACTGACATTTATAAAATATACATTGCAAAATTTGTTTACAAGCAAAAGAATGGCCTCCTCCCTGAAATATTTGATAATCTCTTCAAAGAAAACAATCAGGTCCATTCCCATAACACACGACAGATAAATAACATACATCACAAACACACTAGAAACAAATATGGCAAAATAACAACTGAAAACCAAGGAACCAATATCTGGAACTCAATACCAGTAGAGATTAGAAACCATCAAACTTTGAAAAACTTCTGTAAAAAACTAAAGATAAGCTATCTCAATGCATACTAAATCGATTACCAGTAAAGAATATATATAATACCCCTATTAACATACATGCAAAATAACTACTGATACTGCATGTAAGTACATGAATCCATGACACAATATCCATATAATATTCCTATCATTACTTTGTTTTTTACTAACTGTGAAGAGACGCATCAGTAGCTCATCATAATCATTAGTTAAAAATGTAGCTTAAGTTTAATAATTTGTTATTGTCATCACTTATTCATTCACATCATGGAGACCAGCTAGATAAGCATCGCTTTTCTGGGATCCTTTCTGTATGTAAGGAATTTGTATGCATTTATTGTATCACCTCAATTTATTGTAAACATACCTTGCAGAGAGTTAAAATAAAAGAATTGAATTGAATTGTATACGGCGTATGCCGACGTATATGACGTAACGCGCCTACGCCGCCATACGCTCCCGCAAAAAACCCTAATGTGACAGGGCCTTAACGTTTAAACCCATTAGGTTATAGTTTTTTCAATATAACTGTAATATTCCGAGAAAATTGGATTCAATTGCCAAAAATTTAGCATCACTTTCCAGGGCCGCGTTCAGGGTATGCCTCGGAGACGGCTTTTGACTTATTTGCATTCAGCGTGCGTCTCGGAGACGCCTCGCATTTCAGACAGGAGACAAAAAGCACCTCGAAAATGGCTGCCATATTCAGTGCCAGTGGTTTCAGCCAATCACAGCGCTTCTTTTCCATTGCAAAATGGCTGCCACCTATGGGGGTGGCAATTCTCGAGGCGACAGACTGCTTTTACCATTCAGACTAGTGTGACATCAGGGATCGCCCCCGAGACATCTCGGAGGCATACCCTGAACGCAGCCCTGTTTTACACATTTAACATTACATCGGACAGTCACAATCACATTGCTTGGGAGTTTGAATGTGAAGGACTTCTATTATCGCTCTACTGCTCTGTCGACAGTGAACGAAATAGCTGTTTATTGCGCCATAATAATACTTTTGTAAGCCCCAGGACATAATCATACGGTTATATTTTCCCAATTAAAAAGATGTTTCTATCTAGGGTACGCTGTAATTGTAAAATGCATTACATACTTGTTCCGAATCGTCCGCCATGCTGTTTACCGGTGACCTTGGTCTCTTAACAATAACTGATATTACTGCTAAAATAATGTGGCTAATACTGACGTGTCTTACAATTAGGTGGAACTATCGTTTGCTATTGTATTTGTTTGAATTTATGTATCCCGTATATTACACGTAAGAAAAGAGATCGAAGGTAGAGCTTTCAAAGGACAATATTTGTGTTCATTCTGGCTCTTGATACAACGAACTGCAATATCAACATAGACGTCGATTAGACTGAGTGTGGTATGCTCAAAGACGATGTCTTCTTTTCAATAAGAATAAACCTTTTTCTTATTTTTGTTCAAGTGTTTTTATGGAGGTACACAATAATGCCCCCACCAGCCCGCACTCCCATCCCCGTTCCACTAACAACTCTTTAACCATTCTCTCCTGGAACTGTGCCGGACTGAAATCCAAGATGGCTCTTCTTGGCAACACCTTAAAAAGAGAGAAAATTGACGTCGCACTTCTCCAAGAAACCTTCCTCATCGATCCACCCCATATCAAAGGCTACAGCACATACCACATCCCCGCAGTAAGACGCGCAGCAGCAGGCAGACCCTCAAGAGGAACCACCACATTCATAAGCAACCACATCCACTCCACCAAGATCCCATCCAACAGATTCAACCCTCATGCTGACACCCTTCGCATACGTCTCCACCTACCACACTCCGTCATGGATGTATACAACATTTACAACCCTGTCAACACTACTTATACTCTAAACCACATCTTCCGGGCCCTCGGCAATGGCACAGATCACCAGGTTGTCATGGGAGACTTTAACACCCACCACTCCTCCTGGGGACGCAACAACATCGATTCCCCTCGAGGCTGTGTCCTCCTAGCAGAGATCCTCGACTCAACATCCCATTCTATCATCAACGATGGCTCGCCTACCTACAGGGCAAGCACATCAATCGATCTCTGTATCACCAACTCCTGCCTTGCAGCCGCAGCTTCCTGGGAGCTCACAACACTATACTCAGACCACCACGCAGCTCTCCTCCACACCAATGCGCCCAAAGTCACCCACCCCCCACCATCACCCAGATTCAACCTAAACCACGCGGACTGGGCAACATTCAACCTTCGTCTAAAAAACTTAATAGATCTGAACCCACCAACCACATGTGATGAGTTCACAACACTCACTTACCAAGCAATGACAGACACCATAAAGCAAACCATCTCCTGTAATCACACTGGCCGCACCACCTCCAATGCAATGAGGAGAGCAAAAAGATTCTGCAACAAACTCCTCTACAAGCTACGCACGAACCCCAACCGAGGCACTGAGAATCTCGTTAAAATAGCCACCAGTTGGGCCAAAGATGTCGAGCTTGCCGAATCAGACAGGAAGTGGAAACTCTGGTGTACAAAAATAAACTCTCACACCACCTCCAGACAACTCTGGCGCAAACTTAACAGCATCCAGGGGAGACTCACCACCCCCCCACTCTACCCACACCCTGGCCAAATTGCAGCAGAACACAACAAAATGTTCACAGACAGAACAGACCCTGCAATCAACCTCCCTTATGCCCACCAACAAGCGCTCACCAGGAACTCCACCTGGAGAGCCGACCTCATAGACATTTCAACAGCCACACCATCCACCCATAATCTTGACACCCACCTGACCAGGGCTGAGCTTGACCGAGCCCTAGGCAACACCACAAAGAAGACAACCCCGGGAGCCGACGGAGTCCCTAACACTGCATGGACAAAGTTATCTGCCACTAACAGGGAAACTCTCCTCCCCCTCCTCGACAATATCTTCTACAATGCGGACATACCCCAATCTTGGAAGGATGCTGATATCATCCCCATCCCCAAGAAAACCCCGGGCGAAGTCAGACCCATCTCCCTTCTCCAATCCCTCGGGAAGGTTAGTGAAAGAATTGTCCTCGCCCGTCTCCAGATGGTCACAGAAGACCCCACCACTGGCCTACCTGAGGAGGTCATCTGCTACCGAGGAGGACGAGGCACTCAGCACGCCGTCGCCACCCTCATTGAGAGCATTTCCTATGGCCTTGGTACTGGACATGAAACTGCAATCATCTTCCTTGACCTCGAGAAAGCCTTTGAGCTCATCGACCACAACGTGGTACTGACATCAATGGCTGATCTTGGCATTGCCGGCCGGCCTCTTGCATATCTCCGAAATTACCTCCAGAACAGGCGAGCCAGAGTATGTGTCCAAGGCACCTCTTCTCCCTACCTCAAACTAAAAAATGGCGTCCCCCAGGGTGCAGTGCTCAGCCCCCTCCTCTTCAATGCAGTGATGGCATCTCTCGTTAGGAGGCTTAAACAAGACCTAGCCACCCGAGAGATCACAGACACAACCATAGTCTGCTACGCAGATGACATCGCCATCACCTGCTCCCATGCGATCAATGCACAGGATCTCGCTGAGCAGGTGCTCCACCTGGTAGGAAACGCCTGCCGGGACCTTGGATTAAAAATCTCCCCCACCAAGACCAAGATCATGCACATGTTCAGAGGTCAACCACTTCACCCCCTCTACCTAGATGGATCCCCTATCGAATGGGTCTCCACCTTCGACTACCTAGGTATCCGTCTAGACCGAGACCTGAACATGAGAGCCCTCTGCCGCCACTTGGCCACCAGAATGACCAACAGAGTCCTCCTCATGAAGAGGATCTCCGGCTTCTCCTGGGGCGCCCCGGACAGTGTACTCGCACTCTTCTACCGCCAGGCAGTCCGCTCCCTCTTCGACTACGCTGCGCCCACACTCGCTCTCACAGCCCTCGGGCTTGACAACCCCCAAACTCAACTACCCAGAACAAGATCTTTTTGAACGAGTTCCGGAAACTTGAGAACATCCAACACCGGGCTGCCAGGCTTGTCCTCCGTGTTCCCGGCACCACCAGGATCGAGATCCTCCTCCTTGAATCCGGCCTCCCTCCCCTCCACCTCCGAGGCAAACAACTTCTCACCACCCAACTCACAAGAACCCTTTCCTCAGGCCTTTCAACAACAATCCGCAGAGCCGCGGCCTACCTCCGAGATGGGACCCGCGGTCACCCTCACATCTCCTACCGTCTCAAGAACGCCATCACCTCCCTCAAGGACTCCCACGGACTCCACATTGCAGACTTCGCCCTGAGCCCTCTCAAGCCACCTTGGGTTTCCATCCCAGTGGAAACCCGAACCACCAACCTAGTTGCTGCCAAGGCGGCTTACACCACCCCAGAACTCCACTCCCTGGGGGGCCAACGGAGGCCCGACGGTGAATCAAAAGTGGAAAGGGATTGAACCCTAACATCGGAACACCGCCGTCGGGCCGACGAAGGCCCGACGGTGACTCAAAAGTGGAAAGGGATTGAACCCTAACGTCGGAAATCAACCGGCGGCCCGACGGTGGCTCAAAAGTGGAAAGGGATTGATTCCCAACGTCGGAAATCCACCGGTGGCCCGACGGCGGCCCGACGGTGGAAAGTCGATCGCGACGGTGCGACCAATAGCCGACGTCGGCCCGACGGCTGTGTGCTGTCTGGGTAGGCGCTTGGCGTTATGAAATCAGGACAGGGACTGGGTGCACAGTGTCAGGATAATGTGACTGTGTGGGACATCGGGTCATGGCGCCGGCGGCCTGATTTCCCAGTGGGGCAGCACTATAAAGTCGCCATGAGTGCGCGCTGTTACAAGTCGGTGCACATCCTGGTATGGCCTAGGGTCTTACTGGGGTGTAAATCTACACCAACCACCCAGCCTCCCCCGGCCCTCTCAGAGGACTGTGGTTGGACTCTTAGGCTGCCTTGTTCCTCCACCGCCCCCTCCCCCCCTACCCCTCAATTCCTCTGATCACTACACACCGGAACCCAACTCCCGACCACATGGGACTGCTTTCAGTGGTGCCCATTCAGTGCTGCAGATTTGCAGCCTTCAGCGCACCAATGCGACTGAAAACTCCCCAAAACAACAACAACAACAACCCTCTGTATCACTTGCTATCCGGCCCGCACTTCGTCCACACCTCTCTCTATCTCCTCTCCGCTGGCCTTGCTCCTCCTTGATATGTCTGAAAATAGTTCCAGGAGGGGGAGCCCCCCAGCATTTCACTTTCTACCCTTACTCTATCCGTGTCTTTAGCTCGCTGGTTGGTCACCATAGCGCAAATAGACACGGTCCCTTGACTCAACTCTCCTCATTTCTCTTTCCTAGACTCTACCCTTTCTGTTTCTCCCAGGCATACTTCTCCCCCTGACCAGGGGAGTTGTGTGCTTGGGTGGGGTCCTGTACCTTATCTTCTCTCTCTCGTTGCTGGAACTGCTGTGCCCCCCTTTGCCCATCCCTTTCTCCTAAACCCTCGCTGGTGTCGACTGGATACGAGTGCTCTGCTACCGCCGGACCCGGAGAGATTCGCCGCCATCCCAATGCTTCACCGTTTCAATGTTGTAAAGATGTCCCCAGCTTCTACAACCGTCCCTACTGAAGTTTAGTCTTCAACCAAAGATTGGGCCGATTTATCATAGCCTCTCTATAATGTTGCAGTTCTGCAACCAGTAACCGCCGTAAGGTTACAAACGACCCCATAAGCAACCCTCTGTCTATGGGGCAATGTGGGTGGGTGTAACTCACTGTGTACGGGGCGCTGTGTGTGAATTTAACTCGCTGTGTTTCGAGTGCTGTGTGTGTGTGTAACTCGCTGTGTTTGAAGTGCTGTGGGTGTAACTCGCTATGCATGGGGCGCGGTATGTGGGTGTAACTCGCTGTGTATGGGGCACCGTGTGTGGGTGTAATGGGTGTAACTCACTCTGTATGGGGCGCTGTGTGTGGGTGTTACTCGCTGCGTGTATGGGGCGCTGTGTGTGGGGTGCTGTGTGTGGGTGTAACTCTCTGCGTATGGAGCGCTGTGAGTGGATATATTTCGCTGACTTTGGGCCGCTGTGAGTGAGTATGGTTCATTGTATATGGGGCGCCTTTTGCCGCAATTCAATTTCCGAACGAAATTGTGTTAATTCTAGTACACATTTCATTCAGGAAATAAGATTTTGTATATGAAATCGTATCTTACCTGTTAGTAGCTATGTTAGGGTTTTTTGGTGGGGTTTTATTTTGGTGCCACATTTGCAACATTTTGGTATATATACCTACCCCCTGCACTAGTTTTAGTAGGGATATTCAGTTTACGGTGTGACTTTGTGAGGTTGGGGTATGAAGTCATTTGAAGAATTGTTAGGAGTTAGGTCTTGAATGACGGTTGATATATGAGATGCCCCAGCTACTTTGTTTCCGAATAGTAGTCAATTAACAACCTCATTGTTTCACATCTGGCTATATGGATATACTGTTTATTGGTTTCATAAATTATTGAATGCATTGAGAATACAACATATTGGTGGCATTTAACTACATTTTGAATTAATCATATATGGGTGCATTAATAATCGTAAAAAAAAAATGTTGCATCAAATTTAGAATTAAGAGTTTATATATGCGATGTATAAGGAGTATGCGAGTATAAAGGCACATAAGAGAAATGTTATTGTTGATATTATAATCCATACCAGTGGCGGGATCAACATTTTGGATATATATATATTATATATATATATAGTGAGGACGTTACCTATGTAACTGAAATATATATAAAATTTAGAATTAAGAGTTTCTATATAACTGTATATATATACACCCTTAATTCTAAATTATATATTTCAATTATATACGGAAATGGCATCACAGTAGACGAATTAACTACACTATCAGCATTGTACGTTTAACGATTTGATGAGTTCACTATTATACAACAACAACAAAGTTTGTCCCTACATAAAAAAAAAAACCGCAATCCAACCGACCACATTGTGTGTAGGCAATGGGCGGTGTAACATTGCTGTAAATATTATTTGCCATGACTGATTTGTAACCATAAAATAATACATCGGTGTGTAACCGAGCATATTTTGGATCCCATGACATCCAGATGAGTTAGGTATGTTTCGAAGAAGTCTACCATACCAAGACTGCGATTTCATGGGTCCGTTATATTTTTCGATAGTCGAAAACACAGCTTCTTACATTTTCGAGTACATTTCGCCACATAGTCGTGACGTAGGCCCGTGGATAGATGTTTATTGCGGCAAGAAGCTCTCATTAGTTCTCCACCTACGCCCCAGTAACACCGAAAAGAAGTTGCTGGGACGAGCGCGATCACGGGATGTGGGCGGTGTTATCATGGCGGCCACCGACGTTCAAGACGACTGGCAGTTTGATCAATTTGACGATGGCTCCCTTAGTGAGTATTGTTTAGTAATGAAATGGAATCCAATTGTACTACTACTATAAATCCAATTGTTGTGGTTGGTATTGAAATATATATATGGCCGAAATAGCGAGTAATCTCATTGTGTTCCTGCCCGGAAGGTAAACAGACTCTCTATTATTGACCCCAGGCCCAGACTCACTGAGACTGCCAGAACAGACTGAAGTTTGAAAGCAGCCCAGTATAGAGGGGGTGTAATGACGTCACGAGACAACTTCCGGTGGCCATATTGGATTACATATGCAAGGCTTGGAAGTGCTTACATTGTGTTTTTTTTACTGATTTGTTGGTTTATTTGTCACTGTTTTGAGCAGTTTGGCCTCAAAAGTTTGGGGAAAAGGGTTTTTTGATGATGGGGAAGCATTTTTTAAATCATGTAGCCTCATATCATTGCTAAAGTGCAGTATGTTGACAATTTCGATGCTCTGTCAAAGAATTAGAAAGGTTCGGGCAATACCCGCTAGGTGGTGCCACATACTTCGGCAGCCCTGACTATATAGGGTATTCACGTGACGACACGAACCGGATGCGCGGCCATTGTGGCGATATCAACCAGTAAACATCCCATAGAGTTTGCCTGTACGCGCAGTGGAAAATGTGTATTTCATTCAAAATTAATAGAATTACGGAACCCTAACCTTATAAATTTAATATAATCTATTCGTTGAATATGTTTTCTATATGTGTACCAAGCAGTTTGTTTCTAAGTGGTGTAGTTTTAGAGATATTTCACTTTTTCTGTATGAAGATTGCTCACGGCCATTGACAATGCACTGGCACTGACACTCAGAATATCCCAACTTTCACTATTATCTCTGTTTTTAATACTTTCAGCATAAATTGCTCTTAGGTTACATTAAATACTTCAGATCTTCCTCTTCAATCACGCATTAAGATATTTTTAATCGATCCAATGAAAGCTTTTAAATTTATTTTACAAAAATAAATGCTCCACATAGACATAGCATTGCCGTATTTTACCCTTCGCGGGCAGTTTGCCGGTACGCGCAGTGCAAAACGCCAGTTTTATTCAAATTTAATAGAAATCCATAACCCTAACCGTATCAATTTAATATAATCTTTTTGGTAAACATGTTTTCTATGTGTATTCCAATCAGTTTGTTTCTAGGTGGTGTGGTTTCAGAGATATTTAACCTTTTCTGGAGGAAGATTGCTCATAGCCATTGAGTTTGCACTGTGACAGTATGTTATTATTGTGGTTACTATCGCCGCAATGGCCGCACTTCCGCTTAGCGTGACGTCGGTGCATGCCCTATATAGGTAGGCCCAGTGGTGGCCATGGTGTTCTTGGTATAAGACAGGGGGCTCCAGTAAGCCGAGTAACGTAACCATAATCACATCCATGGGGAAGTAGACAGTTCATGATGGCAAACATTATTTCAGTGATGTCTCTCAGTTCATCACCACATCGTCTTATATTTGTGGATGTGGAATACCATTCAAGTAGTTTACAACGCAGCCATAGGCCTAGTACAAGTGATCACGAAATAGCGAAATGGTAGACAGGAAGTGTGAACACTTATTTGTCTCTCATGTTTGCTTGAGTGCAAAGTAAGTAAGCAACACAAGGAATACACAACATGAATGTTCCAGCCCACTGATTTGTCCTAGAGAAATATGAGCTTTTCTCATGGGCTTGATAGGAATGCATGCTCGCCTGGATCCAGCTGAATGCCTAAATTCAATAGCAGTAACATGTGGCCGGTGTGATGCGTGTCTAATGCAATTTGCCAATTTCATCACCTGTCACTTAGTTTTAGTCTTACTCTTAGATAAAAGATTCACCCCCTACTACAGTAGCCCGAATATGACAGAACAGAGTCGAAGGTGAATCTTTTATCTACCTGTCACCTAGATAAAAGATTCACCCCGTACCTTCAGTATGGGTGAATAACCCATTAATGATTAGAAAAAGTGGTGAAAGGCTGGGTAAATGAAATGAGCAAATAAATTCTTAATTTAAGAAGCAAAATATGATCTTCACGTACCTTTTTTTATTTTACCTGCAGCTTTTGATTAAATAATGTAGATTAATAGACTTTTATAAGTCGAATCGGGAGCATTCTGTAGTGGCCATCTTGTCTTTTTACACTGTCCAGGGATGAAAGATCTCCGCGGTTTCGCGGATTTCCGGGATTGTTTTGACACCAGTTGGGTGGTTCGAATCCCTTTCTTGTATGAACTTAGATGTTGCTAGAACATCGAATCTAAACAAGAAAGTGTTTGGTATGGGCGATAATGTAATCACAACAAGGTTAGTTGAAACCTGACTTCCGGTATTTTTCCGCGATTCCCTGACAATGCTAAACCTATGGGAGAATATCGGCATTTCCGCTTTTTTCTCCGGAGATTACTTTCATCCTTGCTGTCTCATTTCGTGAACTCTGTGTTAATATAGATAAACAATGGATGATGGAACCAAGATCTCCTCTTATCTAATTGGTTGTTTGATACCAATCAGCATTGGCCACTTTTTGTAATGGGTTGTTCTTCACCCCTACTCTGGGAAAGGGTAAAGCTTTTATCTACCTGTCACTGTGCGTAGGGACACCATACTGCCATAGTGATATACTGATAAATTGTTTCAGTTTTTGATCATCATTCATCCCTACTCTGCGTCTCTGGGTAGAGATGAATCTTTTTTATCTACTTCTGGAGTAGTTACAAAATATTCAGCCCATGCACAATATCCTGGAGTTATATCCTAGAATGTTAGTAGAGTTTAAGCAATTTAAACAAGTGGCAATGAAGCGTTGAAAGTGCAATTGTATTGCGATATCGTAGCAATGCTTTAGAATGTTAGTATTATTTGTTAAATTCCCAATTCATAAATCAAATCAAATCTAATGAGCACCATAGACCCTATAACACTAAGACAGCTCACTCCCTATCTCTCCCATGGTAATGTAAATTTTGCAGTGCCAACTTGTGGTGGGTTTGGTCAGCCCGGCTATAATCACATAGACCTCTACAAGGTGAGAGGGTGAGTTTAAAATTTAAAAAATAGAGATTTCCTGTCATTTGGATGTGGCCGATGTTGTGCCTACTGCCTGGTCCACACCTCCCTCTGCCCCGCACTCTTTCATTCCCCCGCCCTCCACCTCCCACCATCCACTCCATCCCTCCTCCAGGCTTCACCGCCATGCCCTCCCCTTCCTTCACTCCCCTTCCATCCCCCTGCCCTCTCCCTTCCGTCCCACCCTCCCCTGGCCTCACCTCCCTTCCCCTCCCCTTCCCCCTCCCATCTCCACCCTTTCCTCTCCCTATCTCCCTCCTCATCCACCTTACCCAGTAGACGCCCAGTGCTCTCACACCACACCTCCCTCCTCTCCGCCTCCCTCTCCGCCTCCCCCCATCCCCCCTTTTCCCCCACACTCCCTCTCCCCCCTCCTGACCCCCCTCAGTCGGCGCTCTCACACCACGCCACACCTCAAGACCCCCTCCATGACTCCTATAGAACTCCCACCACCACCACCACTACCCCCATCCTGCCACTCCACCTCTCCACCCCACCCATCCCCGCCACCATACACACATTCTGTGTGGTGGAGGTTGACGGTGTGTGTGGTGGGGGTGTAGGTGGGTACGGTGGGGGTGTAGGGTGTGTGTGGTGGAGGTGTCAGTGGTTTGTGGTGGAATTGTAGGGGTCTTGCAGAGCAGCACCTCGCAATGTTTAGCATCCCTAAACCCCACCACACACCTACACCCTCACCACAGCCCGAAACTTCCACCACACACAGCTAAACCCCCCACCACACGCCTATACCCCCACCACATCCCTAAACCATGTGAGTGTGAGTCCAACAAAATAACCATCAACACAAGCAAGTCAAAAACAGTTCTCTTCTCACATAAACAAATGCCAGAAAGAAAACCAAACACTAGAAAATGTAGACCATTACAAATACCTAGGTCTTGAGTTGGACAGCCAACTAAACTACACCCTATGTATAAACCAAATTGTCCAAAAGGTTAACCACAAACTGTGGCTATTTGCAAAGCTAAGAGACTACATGACACAAGAAATGTCAATAAAAATCTTCAAGGGCATGGTGCTCCCCTATTTTGACTATGGAGATGTAAACTACATGGGTGCGAAAAAAAACTTCTAAAAAAACTGCAAACACTACAGAACAGCGCCGTGAAAATCTGCCTCAGAGTAGACAAGCTGCACCCCACCTATGACATACACAAAAGAACCAAAGTAAAATTGCTAGAAAATAGGAGAATAATTCATCTGAAAACGTTAGCATACAACTATAGTCAAAACAATAAACTCCTAACAAAACCACAAAGGGCTACTAGAGCAAATAATGCGCCACTACTAAAGCAGACCAGAAGCCAAATAAAAGCTCATGAGAGAAGCATGCTGGAAATGGCTGCCAAGGTGTGGAATGCCCAAACAGTAAAGGAACAACAAATTCCTGACCTAAAAACATATAAAAATTATCTGCGCAAAATAAGGCTAGGAAACCCCCACTAAGCTGCACTGCAAAGGGGCATGTGATATGTCACGGCCCACCAGCGGGACGCCCAATGGAAGGTAACCATGCCAAAAGTAGCCAGATAGCACACCACACAGCTACGTACAAGCCTATGATATGTAAATACGAGTAGGCTAGTCTAGTAGTAAGAGTAGAAAAAATAAAACACATATATGCCAAGAAAATCCAAAGAAATTAACATAGACTACTAACCAGACCAACCAACTATCTATCTGCTACTGAAAGGCAGGCAATCAAATACCTTATCAGCAGCTACTATGTGATAAGATAACATCAACACTACAGCTGGCCAGCATTGAAAACAAGCCTGAATACCCAGGCTGATATGCTATGGACAGTATAAATACAGCCTCAATTAAAAACAAACCCCAAAAAACAAACCTCATGACACCCCCCACTACACACCTACACTCCCACCACACACGCCTAGTAGGGTTTCTTCTGACACTCCAATGCTATCAAAATGATCAAACCCACCACCTGGTGCACTGGCTGTTCTCTTGATTACACAGTACAGACTGAGTGAGTCGTCTTAGTGTTATACGGTCTTTGTGAACACCTAGTTACTCCCACATCACGATCTCGTGGAAGTGAATATTTGATCTAATGAGGACCGTGTCAGTATCGACAAACCATATGAAGTAGAAGTCACTACGGGTGCACTTAAATAATTTACTATTTCTTTACAGAAATTGTTGGAGAGGTACAGCTGCGGAAATATGGCCGCTTCCTTGAGGACTATGCAAGTCAGCTGAAGGACATAGAAGATGCACTGGAGGAAAGCGTGGGTGATGCATGGGACATCACGTTGGATCCCATAACACTGCAGGTGAGCTAGTGAATGTTTCAAAGAAAGATGAAAGCTATCGTGTCAAATATTGATTTTTTTTAGACAATATTGATTTGGCAACTGATTGGACGTTGCGCTGTACCCTACATAGATTATGGTAGTGCTTTTTTTTTAACACAAAAAAAACCCCGAGGCTGTGTTGTATATATTTACAACATGGAAATTAAGAATTGAATGACTGCTGGTAATCTCAACCTTTTTTGGCAGCAACAGAAAGGTCATATTGACGGCGACGTAGTTTAAGAAGGCCGATTCACTTTTAAATTTAAATCACTTTGATCTCTGTAATAGTGTAAATAAACGATTTGGGGGGGGAAACCCAGTTGTCAACTGGCTTGCCGATTAAAAATGGGTTCGGCAATTATTTCTTTAGCGTACAATTTATGTGTTACAGGATGAAAAATCGCGGATTTCCGCGATTTCCTATATGATGGCAATTGGTTCGTCCTAATCCCGTTCTTATATAACCTTAAATGATGCTAGAACATAAAAGCAAAACAAGAAAGAGTTTGGCAAAGGCAGTCACAATAAGGACAGTTGAAACCTGACTTCCTGCATTTTTCAGCAGTACTAATCCTATGAGGGAACACCCACGTTTTCGCGAAATTTGTTGTTGGTTCTGCAAGAACCCGCTAGATGGCGCTACGGTATCAGTCCGATTTCCGCGTTTTCCCCAGAGACTTTCATTCCTGTTGCATAGTCGATGGTTTTGATTTTCTCTCAATTTCTAAGATAAATATATCAAGTTGATCATTATTATCTACCTTACTTTAGTTTCAAATAACTTTTATTTTCAATGGCTAGCTTTTGAGATATTTGAAGTGCAAACATACCAAATTAATTATGGCAAGCACGCCAAAACTCTAACACCATAGGCCTCTACAATAACATTTTCTATTAAATTGCTGCAGTATTCCCTTCTATATAGCGACACATGTTTAATAAATGCACCAGTACCTGAGTTAGATATAGATATGTACAATCAAATTTAGATAATAGTTTCGGTTTTGAAAATGTGATGTTTCCATCGGACTATGCAGCTTTAAGAAAGCAATTTGGACTGGAATATTTCTTATCCCCCGTTTTTTGTGGTATTTGTAGTTCTTGCCGTATGAACAGACGACGCTGCTGCAGTTGATCCGCACCGACAACAAGGTGCTCAACAAGGTGGTGGCCGTGCTGTCAGCGCTCTGCTCCGAGATGTACGCGCTCAAACATGAGGCGACCACCAAGTTCTACAGCGCCCTCATGTTGTACGGCGAGACAGGTGAGCTCGCCTTGTACAGACTTCACAGTTTTGTAATAGACTACATCACCATTCCAGCCGACTGGGCGCGGTGGTGAATTGGTAGAGCACAGGCCTCGCCTGCGGAAGATCGCGAGTTCGGTTCCCGGTCGGGTCAAACCAATGACTTAAAGATTGATACTTGTCGCTTCCTAGCCTGGTGCTCGGCATTATTAGGATATGGCAAGGGCTGGTTAGCTCGGTGTCAGGATAATGTGACTGAGTGGGATATCGGGTCATGGTGCTGGCGGCCTGATTTCCCAGTGGGGCAGCACTATAAAATCACCATGAGTGCGTACTGTCACAAGTCGGTACCCATCCTGATATGACCTTAGATGTTGCTAGGACGTAAAACAACAACAACCATTCTAGCCATGCAGTGCATTGTGGGATGCATGGAAGAAAAACAAACCATCGCGAAGCACATGGCTAATGCTAAGATAGTGGGTACAGCTATGAAATGTGCTAGTTTTAGCTCATCTCAGCTATTCTTTGAAACATAGAATACCAACTAAAAAATATATATAGTAAATTAAGATATTAATCGTTTATCCAGCATTGCATTTACATCAATATAATCAGCACATCATATGCCATGTGCATTTAGATTGAGAGAAATCTGGGCACTCAGACTAGTGCTAGAGCCATAGCCAGAGTCGATTTTACTTATTTTATTCATGTTTTTATTTATATCCTATGGTTAATGACATATGTAGAACTAGAAAATGAGTAGGGTTAATCAGATATTGGTCATATATTTCCCTGAAAGAAGTGTCTGTTGACACATTTGGCATTTTAATATTTAGAACAAGAATTAATAATGGTGATGTGGATAGCAGACTGATTGTTTTGTGTAGAATTGTATGTTTCTTAGCTCCAAATGTTTAACTATGGCTAGTTTTGTCTTAGATATATTCATCAGATCATTATATTGCATGTGTGCATACATCTTTATGCAAAATTCTTATGTATTTCTATTAATTTTTAATAAAATCAAAGTTTTTCCCTATGCATATCGGCTAACTCAATGGCTTTATGCATTTGCTTTACTACCAACGCCGTCTTTGGCGCATGCGCAGTCGGAACGGTGATCTTGTCTATTATAATGGAGTTGATATGTTTTCTCTATCACCCGTTCTCCCTCTCTTCCCCCTGACCCTCCCCGTCCCCCTTTCACCACCCCTTCTCCCTCTCTCCCCCCCCCCCCCCTCCTCCTCCCCTTCCCACCTGGTCTTACAGAATTGATGATTTCTAATGTTTACCATTGCACACAGAACCAGAGCGTGAGGGTGTTGAGGGCGAGGCTCAACTGATGATCGGCCGGCTGATGCCTCTCCTCCAGGAACTCTCCTGTTTCGTGACAAGGTCATACGAGGTCATCAAGTCAACCATGCAACAACTGTCCTGCCTCTATACGTCTGGGAAGTGAGTGGTCTCCGTGGTTTTCTTGGTGATTTTGTCAACTGTTTGTTAATTGGTTTTTGCTTTTTATACAGTTGAACACTACGCGGATTTTTCATAATAATATATTTTTTAAATGTTATAGTGTATATACTATGTATAATTTAATGTATGTTTATATATATATATATATATATAAATGTTTCTTAAATCTCATTAATTTCTGATTGGGCGCGGTGACCGAATAGATGGAGTGCAGGCCTCCTGTGCGGGAGAACGGGAGTTCGCTTTCCAGTCGAGTTAAACCAATGACTTATAAGATTGATACATAACGCTACCTAGCCTGGCGCTCTGCATTAATAGGATTGGATAAGGACTGGTTAGCTCAGCGTCAGGATAATTTGACTGAGTGG
Source organism: Branchipolynoe longqiensis (assembly GCA_030323885.1). Taxonomy (NCBI): domain Eukaryota; kingdom Metazoa; phylum Annelida; class Polychaeta; order Phyllodocida; family Polynoidae; genus Branchipolynoe; species Branchipolynoe longqiensis. Next base: position 108,037,496 of record CM059186.1, on the reverse strand, counting down.
GATATTGGGTCATGGTGCCAGTGGCCTGATTTTCCCAGTGGGGCAACATTATAAAGTCACCATTCGTGTGCACTGTCACAAGTCAGTACCCATTCTGATATGACCTTAGATGTTGCCATGACGTAAAATTCTAGCAACCAACCAACCAACTAACTCATCAAATTTCCTATGTTGATTCCCATTGTCCAGTCTGGTAAATGAAACTGGCTGCTCAGGCTGGTCGGGAAAGAGACTTGTGACAGTGTGTACTCGTGGCGACTTTATAGTGCTGCACAGTAATTGACAACCTCAACCTTCCGCACATAAAGCCAGTGCTCTTACAGATTCGACCACCGCAACCGGTCGGTGTCTTAGTAACTAAAATGGTCGACCTAGATTCTATCATGAAAAGTCCATTCATATTTTTACTGCAATCATTGGTTCTTTCAGAGGCGGAATACCACGTGTAATGGACGTCACATATGTACATTTCCAAGTATGTGAAGCTTTATCTACTTAGCATTTAACTACTGTAAGATTTCTAATATATAAACAAACACCGCTTTTAGTGCTATGTAATCGAATTGAAAACAATGATGGGAAGGTTGAATACTGTTTCGAATGAAATAGTTGATTGAAATAAATATCGATACCGCTTATATCTTGCCTTTTAATGTATAATTAGCAAGTAACCCCATTACACAGTTAACAGGCGATAGGTGTGGAAATACAGTAAAACCTCCCTAACCGACCACCTCCACAGATCGACCACTCCCCTATATCAACCACTTTATTTGGGTCCCACCAATACCATTGTAACCATATTCTCACTCCATAATCCGACCACCTCCCTAAATGGACCACTTAAAGTTGGTCCCGAGGTCGGTCGATTTAGAGAGGTTTTATTGTAATGTAACTGATAGTTAAGTTAGAAAGTACCCAACTAGAGTGGTTCCAGATTCTGCAGATAGATGTCACTAGCTTAACTGATGGGGTTTTTAATACATGTGAAGAGAGCGGCAGTGAAACCCAGAAGAAAAATACAATATAGTTGTCTTTTTTTAATATATATATTACAAGGATAAGAGCTTGATGCCTGTTGCGATATGAATATCTGAATATAATCAAGCATTTTATAATTTGTCCAAGCATTCTTTACATGTGAAATCATAGGCAGTCATGGAAATGACCCAACTATAGTGGTTCCAAATTCTGCCAAAAGATGTCACTAGTTTAACTGGTGGGGTCTATTGTCTGTCAGCTTTGTTTAGAGGAAAACTAAGATTTTGGTTGCACAAGAGTAGCATTTTTATTTCTGCCTTGGTGCAAGCACTGCATCTCCCCCAAGCCACATTTGTTTCTAAACTACAAATACAAAAGTTGTCTTCTAATGCAATACAAAACAATACAAAAGTTGTCTTCTAATTCATCTTTCAGCCAGCCAATCGAGAAGCATGACCTTTAACCGGAAGTTGTTTCCCTTTCAGCCAGCCAATCAGGCACGTGAAGCATGACCTTTAACCGGAAGTTGTTTCCCTTTCAGCCAGCCAATCAGGCACGTGAAGCATGACCTTTAACCGGAAGCTGTTTCCGTTTCAGACCGTCTACGAGCACCTGGGTGACCTGCTCACTGTCCTGATTACACTTGATGAAATTGTTGAGAACCATGCTTGTCTGAAGGATCACTGGACACTCTACAAAAGGTATGGGAATTCGCGACTTTATGGCAGTGTACTAGAAAGCAACTGGTCCTGATGTGTTGATAGGACATTGTTAGCTTAAGGATAGTTGAAATCTGACTTCCGGCATTTTTCTGCCATTCCCTGTCGGTGCTAATCCTATGGGGGACCATCCGTGTTTTCCGCGGAAATTCGCCGTCGGTGTAATAATCTCGGCTGGATTTCTGAGTTTTTTGCCGGTGACCACTTTCATCCCTGAATATGTATTTTCACCAAGTCATCCAATTTCTGATTCTCAAGGACCAGTTTCTTGCCACCTAGATAAAAGATTCACCACATACTTGCAGTACGGATGAAGAACACCCCATTAGAAAAAATGGTGAAAGGCTGGATAAATGAAATGAGCAGATAGATTATTGATTTAAGAAGAAAAATATATTCTTCACATATATCTTAATATCTACCTACTACTTTTGATTTGAAAAATATAGTAACACATGTAGTTTAATAGACTTTAAAAAGTCAAATCAATCTCATTCTATGGTCGCCAGCTTGTCTTTTTGCATTCTCTCCAAATTCACCAACTCTTTGCCAATATAAGTAGCCATTGGATACTGGAACCAGGAATTCCACTTCCTGTTTCATACTAAGCAACTTTCGCCCGTATTTAGACTACGTTGTTCTTCACCCCTATTGTACACAATTATGGGGTGAATCTACTTGCCACCAAAGACCCTATAATACTAAGACGGCTCACTTCCTATCTCTCCAATGGTAATGTAAATTTTGCAGTGCCACCTTGTGGTGGGTTTGATCAGCCGGCTGCTGGTTGGTGTTTCACATGTAAACACATACAATTATATTATACATGAGATAGGTAAGTATGAATACACATCAATACAAAATTGCTATGAACAAATACCCATCATCATCAGCATCATCATCAGCAGCATCATCATCAGCATTGCCATCATCACACATCATTCACATTCATATATATACATTTAAACATTTATACATATAATATAGCACCTGTTTAACCAAGAGAACAACAGCCAGCGCACCAAGTGGTGGGTTTGATCATTTTGATTACACAGTACAGGCTGAGTGAGCCGTCTTAGTATTATAGGGTCTTTGTTGCCACGCAGCCCCCAACCTGCAGTGATTCCTACTTTCAGAATGCTCAAGTCTGTCAGACACAACCCGGACAAGTTTGATTTGCCCAAGGACAAAATCCACACTTTTGAGAAACTGCTGATGAACCTTGAAGGTCAGGTGCTGGATGGCATGATCTTCCAGGTGAGTGGTGGACATTTCTATTGGTTTTGAAAATTCTATCGATTAAGCAGCGGGAATTTCAATCACAGACAATTGGTCTTGCTCATTCCACCGCTCCTTTCCCTTTCCCAGTAATATAGAGTGCCCAGGCCAGGTAGCGACAGGTATAGCTTTTTAAGTCATTGTTTTGACTTGTCCATGGTTTGTGGAATTACTTACTATGCTGTGTGGAACATGGCTGTTTCGATATTGCTGTACACTTCTATTTAGATCCATTTTCTACTGATAGCTTGCAGATTTTGTGTAACATTGTCAACGAAATTTACGAAGTTTTGATTAGTTGATGATCTGATTTGCCATCTCAAGGAAATCTAGTATTTACTTTCTCAACTTTTGCTGTTATTTATGCACTTGTTTAATTAAAATTGCATAGTCCGATAAAAGCATCAAATTTGTTAAAAGCAAAACATTGACGCAAAACACTAACAATTCTACATATCCAACTTAGATACTGATGCACTTATTAAGCATTTGTTGCCACATAGATGGGAACGCCAAGTCAATTCAATAGGACCTGTTCCTGCAGAACCCTCGGTGTCAGTTTTGGTGTGCTTGCCAACATTATTTTGGCATGTTTGTGCTTCAAATATCTGAAAAGTTAGCCATTTAAAATCAAGGTTACTTCAAGCTAGAGTAAAGTAGATTATAACGATCAACCTCGTATATTTATCTCAGAAAATGACAAAAACTCAAAACCATCGGACTATGCAACTTTAATTATGCATCATGTAAATGCAAATAAGCTCATGTGGGTAAGTTCTGCACTTCTTTCCATCAGAATTGCGTGGAGCAGCTGTTTGACGACGGACCAGTTCTCGTCTCCAAGAACAGTTTGTTCGCAGAAGAGTTCGCCCTCAACATTCGCGAGTACTTCGCAGTGATTGAGCCCAGGATTGGTCAGTTTGCATTGTTTTTTTCTTGTTCAAAGTTTCTATTCAATCTGAAAAATCGTCGTATTGTTTATATCAGGAATCCCATTTCTCATCAAAATCGCTGATTTCAGCAAAAACTGACTTTCCAAATCAGTTGGGGGCGGGTTCCTGTCCGCAAAAGAACTTTTACTTTTTTATTATTTGTTTACTCTTGAATTCTTAAAACTGTTGGAATTTCAAGGCCAGAATATGTGCAAGTAGGTGCCAGATCTTGCACCATTTTAATCGTAGGCTTTATAAAATGTCCAGGGGGCTTTCCCCTGGACCCCCCTAGGTTTTCAGGGATTTTTCTTTTGTCACTGGGAACCCTGTATATGTGGCATTGGAGTGATTAAAATAGGAATTATTTCGCCTAGAACATGATTCGAACCCCACACTTCTTGCCATTCCTGGACTAGTGGGCTATCCATTATACCACCTAGACTCCCTGATGTAATTACCCTATCCATGCCTACCTGTCTCTGTCTACTTGTGTGTGCGCGCGTGTATGTATGTATGTATGTATGTATGTATGTATGTATGTATGTATGTATGTATACAGTATGTATGCATGTATGTATATCTGCATTTATGTCTATGTATGTATGTATGTATGTATGTATGTATGTATGTATGTATGGCAGCATTGCAGTGTTTCACTCCCCTCCCCCCCCACACACACATACACACACCCACTCTAGCACGCAGAGCCCTGACTATGGCTAGCAGGTGGCAGTTTGGGATCTAGGCAGTGACGTATTGTGGAACGCTGTTTTGAATGTTCAGTTCTCGTTGTGCAGGAGAGCCGAACGAGATGGACCAGAGGGCGCGTTACGTCGGAGTGCTGGGCATCTACATTCTCCACTTCCAGATCTTCAGGGTCATCGATAGGAAGGTCTTCAAGGTACTCTGGGACGTGCACAAGAAGGTGGGTGCCTTAGTGGTCATCCAAAGTTGTCAAATTTTTCACGGCAATACAAAGCATACGACAGAAGCGAGGGGTGGGGGGGGGGGGGAGGGGGGAGTCAAGTACAACATTTTTATCGTAAAATTAAATTTGATATTTTTCCGGCAAAAATTATGTTCCGTATTAAAATGCTGATGTGCTACTTTGGGGGTGCGGGGGGGGGGGTCTGGAAAAGTAGTGCACTTTGTACAACTGTAAAAGAAGGTGGGTGCCTTAGTGGTCATCCAAAGTTTTCAACATTTTCACTGCCATACAAGGGGGAGCGGAGGATGTCAGTCAAAGTGCGACTTTTATTCGTTTAATGAAATGTTGATATTTGTTGGCGTATTTTATGTTCTGTATTAAAGTTCTCAGAAAAATTAAAAATAAGAAACGCTTGTTTGCCACTATACAGACAAAGAAACTTATTTATTTTGGCCACATCATTCGTCAGAGTTCAATATACCGTACATTGTTGGAAGGGAAGGTGAATGGCAGCAGAGGGAGAGGGAGACCAAGAACATCATGGTTTACAAATATTTCCCAGTGGACAGGCTTGAATTATTCACAGTCTATCAGAACAGCACACCATCGGAACAAGTGGAGAACCATTGCATCCAACCCTCGACTAGAGGACGGAACTATTGATTGATTGATTAAAATGTAGATGTGCTACTTTGCGGGGAGGGTGAGGGGAGAGGTGTGGACAAGTAGTATGCTTTGTACAACCGTGAAAATGTTGAAAACTCTTGATGACCCCTTAGTGGTGACAGCGCCGAGTAGTGCTCAGCTTCTGGGGCAAGGCATACATGTAGAAAGGGTTTTCCTTCCTTTTTGTTTGTTTTTGTTTGTTTTTGTGGTATGCCACTGTTAAACCTGGCGTTTTCTGTGGCGGAGTGGTTAGAGTGTCTGACTTTTTTCTAGGTCAGACTCCTAATCTGTGGGTCGGCGGTTCGATTCCCCGTGCCCCCAGCTCTGCCAATTTGGATTTCCACTGCTGTGTATAACTTACAGCGTCATCAAAGGGTGGTTGCTCTCATGCCATGTCTAGTGGTGTGGGAGGTTAAAAATCCCTTGGGTCAGTAAAAGTGTAGGCTCGGGCTTTCTATCGACCAGCAGTGGAATGAGGAAGACCAGTCGTCTATGACTGAAATTTCCCCTGCTTAAACAACTAATGGACCAAAAAAAAAAAAATAAAATGAATTCAGTGCATCGATGAAGTTGAATTAAGTGAAAATAATATATAGCCGTGCAATATAAGATGGCTGAAACACCAGTGCTCCAGCTCTGAGAACAGCTGTTCCAATAAATAAATTATCTACTTTAAAAATAAATATAAAAACCAAAACCACACTGTTATGTTATGTATGGACTGCACCAAGACCCACAAAGGTAGTCATTGTAGGCGCAGAACAAATTGTACAGTCCAGGTTTTTTTTTATATGCCACTAAAAATTACAACAGTATTTATTTGTTAGAAGATGGGCGTGTTTCCTGTATAAATGCAGGTGTCAGACCAGCTGTGGTGCGTAGTTGTTCAGTGGTGACGAGCTGTTGGGGTGTATTTACGTGTCAGGGTGTAGTTACGCAGGTGGCGACCAGCTGCGGAGTGTAGTTTCATAGGTGCAACCAGCTGTAGGGGTGTAGTTACACAGGTGACCAGCTGTAGGGGTGTAGTTATGTGTCAGAGTGTAGTTACGTGTCAGGGTGTAGTTACGTGTCAGGGTGTAGTTACGTGTCAGGGTGTAGTTATGTGTCAGGGTGTAGTTACGTGTCAGGGTGTAGTTACATGTCAGGGTGTAGTTACGTGTCAGGGTGTAGTTATGTGTCAGGATGTAGTTACGGGTCAGTGTGTAGTTACACAGGTGGCAACCAGCTGTCAGGATGTAGTTACACAGGTGGCGACCAGCTGTGGGGTGTAGTTAAGCAAGTGGTGACCAGTTGTCGAGGTGTAGTTAAATATTGGGGTGTAGTTACGCAGGTGGTGACCAGCTGTGGGGTGTACTTAAGCAGGTGGTGACTAGCTGTAGGGGTGGGTGTAGTTACGTACATAGCGACCAGCTGTCTGGGTGCAGTTACATAGGTGGTGACCAGCTGTCGGGGTGGAGTTACACAAGCAGCGACCAGCTGTCGGGGTGTAGTTACGCATGTGTCCAGCTGTGGGGGTGTCGTTATGTGTCTGGGTGTAGTTACACAGGCGGCAACCAGCTGTGGGGGGGGGTGTAGTTATGCAGGTGGCAACCAGCTGTCAGGGTGTAGTTACACAGGTGGCGAACAGATGTTGGGCTGTAGTTATGCAGGTGGCGACCAGCTGTAGGGCTGGGTGTAGTTACGTACGTAGCGACCAGCTGTTGGGGTGTAGTTTTGCAGTGCGCCACCAACTCTGCACGTGTTGTACGCTAGTGGTGCTCTCAATATACTAGTTCCCTAGCCTCATGTGGTGAGTGTTCTGTTGAAGATCCCGTGTGTGAACCTGGTGGGTAATGTCACGTGGTTCCCGACCGACTTCCTGCTGAAGAAGCTGCCACACATGGCCAAGGCCCTGGACAAGAAAGCCCAGCAATTGGTGACAACCTCCCGCATCAGCTGGCTGCAAACCAAGACCCAGATGCTCACCAAGTATGTTATCTTTCACCTCAAATCTCTCACTTATCATGTTGGGTTATAGTCACATTGAAAATACTATTTAAAGCCCTTTTCATATTCATTGATAAACCAGACGGAATGGCCGAATGAGTTGAGCGTCCCTCTCCCGTTTTGGTAGATTTTGGTATTCGAGTCAAACAAATGACTAGATCTAATATTACATATCTGAGCCAAAGGAGAGATGCACATCTGCTATCTCTTATGTTTATCAGAGACAAGGATGAAAACTACATAGACCATACCACCAGAGTTACCAGGCAGGGGGATGCTACACTCCTCAAAGTTCCAAAACCACTCAGAAATAGACTGACAAGAGCCCCTATCTACAAAGGCAGCAAATTATGGAATGAACTCCCAGTCAGAATTAAGCATGCCCAAGCACAACTAGAATTCAAGAATCTGGTCAGAATTCACCAAGCCAATCAGGCCCTTCTACATGCCTAGTGATGAGGTCGCCATATTTAATTATCTACCTATTATAAGCACCTATGGCCACCCACTCCCCCACCACACCGCACTCCCTTACCTGCTGCCAACAAACCAAGTTATCCATCTTACAAATTATTTGTACAACAACTGCAGAAAATTCATATCAGTCTGGTAGTATTGCTATAAACATAGACACTAATAAAGACTGTACTAGACTACTAATTGACTGAAATATAAAACCCTCCAAGCATAGTTTGTCCCATCAAGCATAGTTTATCCCTACTTACTCAAAGTACTTCATGTAGTCAACCCCCCCACCCCCCCCCCAGGTATTAACCCTTTTAAGCATAACCCTACAAGCTAACCACACTCCATTTAACAGAATAAACAAACCATTCTACTAACACTCCATCTCCAACAACATGATAATTATGCAATTCACCACACAGTAGGCATACAAACCTGTCAAGGGAAACTATGCACCTAACCACTCCGTAATGTAACAGTCTAAATAATACACATGTATGTATCTAGGTATGTATGTATACAACATATAACTACTATCTTATAGGTGAATTGTCAAACTGTACCATATGTAAGTCTTGGACTGATTAATATTGTTATTTCAGCCTACTTGAGCTAGCTGCTGATGACATTATTACTAATATTAGACTACATATACATATACATATATTGTAAATAACTAAATTCACATGGCTGGAAGACCAGTGTCATGGCTCTGACAAAAGACTTTATTCAATGAATAAACTATATTTACAACAACAACCCACCCACCCACCCCCAAAGTACATTTATGTCGCATTTTGAAAAGCTTCATTAATCCTTTTTATGCTTTTCCACAAGATGTAGTTTAAACGGCATCTAAATTTTGATGATTAGTTTAATTTCCATTGTTTTTAGGAAGTTTAAGCTGGTGATTTTCATGTGATTTGGTGATTTTAATATGGTTAATCATTATTTTAACTTTACCACGGCTGTATATAATAAGGAAACTATGTTTGTGAAATACGGTACATTTTCAGGATGTATCAAATGTGCTGTGATAATGTTGCATATATTACCAATTTTTATTTTGTTAAGACTTTAATGTAAATTGTGTCTGTCAAATTTAATGTCACTACCAATTGTACTCACTAGGTTATCATAGAATAATTAAGTTATTGGTTTAAAATTCCCAGAATTGACCATCAAGCCTCCTTAACCGACACTGCTACCTCTGCTTCCTAACAAACCTATTTTTGCTACAATGATAGTTACTTCTATGAGTCTATTTCTCAGACCGACTGCCTGTTTGAATATCTATATAACTTATATGATGTCATTCAATAAAACCGGATGCGGTAGCCGAATCGGTACAGCGCAGGCCTCCCGTACGGGAGATCGGGAGTTCGATTCCCGGTCGAGTTATACCAATGACATACAAAATTGATACTTGTCGCTTCCTAGCTTGGCGCTCGGCATTAATAGGATAAGGCAAGGACTGATTACCTCAGTGTCAGGATAACGTAACTGAGTAGGATATCTGGTCACGGTGCTGGCAGCCTGATTTCCCAGTGAGACAGCACTATGAAGTCGCCATGAGTGTGCACTGTCACAAGCTGGTATCCGTCCTGATATGACCTCAGGTGTTGCCAGGATGTAAAATTCTAACAAGTAACCAATCATTCAAAACAAGCTCGTCCTCTTTACGCTGCATTGTTAAATATACAATTTGAACCTGTTTGTTCGAGTAATCACTTATTTCAATATTCATATCACCACGTGAGATCATTTTCGACAAGCCCTTTATCTTCCCAAAGAAATGCCAAACAGGAAGTCCAAATTCAGTAATCGGTAGAGCACTGGCCTCCTATGCGGAAGGTCATGGGATCAATCCCTACCTGAGTCAAACCAAATACTTACAAAATTAATACTTGTCGCTTTCTTTCCTGGTGCTTGACATTTACTAGGATATGACAATGACTGGTTGGCCCTATATTAGGATAGCGTGACTGAGTTGGATATCGCGTCATGCCGCTGGTGTCATGGTGTCTCAGCAGCACTATAAAGGAACCATTTGACATCCAATAGCCGATGATACGAAAATTAATGTGCTCTAGAGGCGTCGTTAAATAAAACAAGCTTTACTTTATAAAGTAGCCATGTCTCGATATGACCTTAGATGTTGCTAGAACGTAAAACACTAATATATAAACAACCTAATCAGTGATCTAATTCTGAACATTTGAGGATGAGGATGCGACAACCAGAAGCTAACATTCTAAGTGCATCTCCTCCTCAGGCATCCCAAAACCCGACAAAGCTGACAAATTTATAAGCTGGCAGAGATGCCGGTTAATGTGGACTGACTGTACCTGTACTTCTACAGTGTGTTCCTGTTTGCTGCCCTAGTTGTTCTGCTCGTGCTTGGTTGACTAAACTGTCCTTCTCCCATCCTTTTCACCCCAATCACTCATGTTTTCAGAAAGAGGTTAGTTACCTTTGCCTCGTTCAATGTCCTAGTGTTAAGAATGAGTGGTAAATGCAGATATATGCTGTACCACGTTCTGCTCTAGGCTTTTGATTTTCTTACAAACACGTGGTGATGTTATGTTTAGCAGTGGTAGAAATAAGCAATATTTGTCACTTGTCCACCGGACAAGTCTAGTGTGAGTTTCACTTGTCCGTCTGAATTTTCACTTGTCCACAGTACTTACCTTTCAGTGATAGAAATAAGCAAAATTATATTATATATATAGCAAAATTATTTGATATATATTATTATAATATATATCAGCCTGTCTCAAAAGATGATAACTCTTTTCTTTTTTGTCCATTGTAACGATTGACACAAAACAGCACAGAAACGGTTACACTGAAAACACAAGGATATTTGCTTCAAATCAATATGTATTCTAGTGGGATTATGAAACACCATGTAAAAAACATATCAGTTTTCCTGAGCAAATGCATAAGCATTTAGTATGTTGATCGTTACAATGGACAGAGTTTTGTCCCATATTGCTTAGCACCATTTGAGACAGTCTCATATATATAATATAAATAACGGAAAGCAAATAAAATGGTGAAATACATGTTTTTCAGCTCAAAATTTTCATTTGTCCATCGGACAAGCTCAAACCATATTCTGCTTGTTCGTGCCTAATCTCACTTGTCCCGGACAAGCGGACAAGCTCTTATTTCTAACGCTGTTTAGATACATAACTGTCAGAATGCGCTTTGCCTTTTACTCTTCTCGTGTATCTATTTCTGTTGTTGTTTTTTATTGATGTTCATCATCCGAAAATATTCCGCATCATTTCGTCCGCATCCACACCCGCATCCGCATCCGCAAAAATGAGATCGAAGCCTGCATTTCCTATTGTTTTATTTACTTTATTCCGGAATATTACCTCTATATAGAAAACTGTTAACCTAATGGCTTAAAACTATAAGTATAAATCATCTTTGTGCAGTGATTATGCAGTGGTGATGTATATACTGTATCACTAGTCATAATAATTGTAATAATGCATTGCTCCATTCAGCGACTAGACGGCATGGCCGAATGAGTAGAGCGTCCGTCTCCTGTTTTGGGAGATCAGGGGATCCGAAACCATAGGTTCGTGGCTTCGAACCCTGGTCGAGTCATTGACTTAAAAATTTATACTTATCACTTCCTAGCCAGGCGCTCTGCATTATTAGGATATGGCATGGACTAGTTGGCTCAGTGTCAGGATAATGTGACTGAGTGGGATATCAGGTCATGGTGCTGGTGGCCTGGTCTCCCAGTGGGGCAGTACTGTAAAGTCAGCATGAGTGAGCCCTGTCACAAGTCGGTACTGATCCTGATATGACCTTATATGTTGACAGGACGTAAAACAACAAACAAAACAAGCTCCATTCAGCTGTGTACATAGTAAAACCAGATATATATATCCCGTGAGATAAACATTTGACTAGCACCACAATTCTCACTTCATAACGCAATAATCTGAACATGTTATGGTCCGACCGGACGTAGTGACCCAATCAGTAGAGCTCAGGCTTCCCGTGCGGAAGGTCGGAGTTTGAAAACCGGCCAAGTCAAACTTACAAAATTGATAGTTGTCACTACCTAGCCTGGTGCTGGGCATTACTAGGATAGGGTAGGGATTGGGTAGCTCGGTATAAGGATAATGTAACTGAGCGGGATATTGGCTCATGGTGCAGGCAACATGATCTCCCAGTGGGGCAGTACTATAAAGTCGCCACGAGTGTGCACTTGTAAAGACTAGGACTCAAATCTTTGGTTGTGTAGGCAGGCTATAGTGAAATCAATACAGACAAAGAGAAAGGAAGAGTATAAAGTGTAAAGGAAGAGAGAGAGAGTCAAGCCTCTGGTTTATTATTTATATGGTTACATGGATTCAGTGTAGAGTATCACCCCACCGCTTTCCCTCAAGCATTCTTGGCCTTATAAATAGGGATCCAACATTCCTGGTCCCCATGGCTACCAGTGGTCTGCCCCCCACCACCAAGCTGTGTGGTCCCATGGCCACCACCAACCTTAACCCTGAGTGTGGTGATCCTATCCAGCAGAGGGGGAGGGGGTAGGCCCTGATTGCGGTTATACCCAGCCCTGCCAGTACCACTATGTCTATTTACATCCCACTCAGGCACCACCAGCACTTACATATATATATACATACATGCCCATGGTCACGTACACCTGTTTACTAATAGAACAGTTGCATTCCCCCAGATGCCGTAAATCGGAATATTTTACATACTGTCACAAGTCGATGCCCGTCCTGACCATAGATGTTGCTAGGACATAACAGCCCAACAAATTGTTATTGTACACTTAATACAATTTTCCAAAATGATTCGGATTCATAATTACATCCTGTTATGTCATGTCAGTATTTTGCACGGGTGTTGATACAAACGGATGCATGCAGCGTATTTTCAGTTTAATTCTAGTAGATTAAAGTTGTATAGTCCGATGGTTTTGAGTTTCTGCTATTTTTTTTAGATAAATATATTAGGTTGATTGTTATAATCTACCTTACTTTACTTTGAAGTCACTTTTATTTTAGATGGCTAACTTTGGAGATATTTGAAGTGCAACAGGCAACATTAATTTTGACAAGCACGTCAAAACTTCGACACCATAAGCTTCTACAATAAAAGGTTTTATTAAATTGATTCAATAGTCTCTTCTATGCAGCACCAAGTGCTTAATAAGTGTACCAATATCTAAGTTAGATATGTACACTCAAATCTAGATAATTCTTGGAACCACACAAATTTTATGCTTTCATCGGACGATGCAGCTTCTATTTTCATATCATAGAGAGGCTTATTTAATTGTCGTCAGTAATATTTAATGAGCATGATTAAGCCCTGGAACTGATTTATTCCCCATTATTTCTTTTTTGGTTGGAGGGGGAAGGTATTTCAGTTATGAAATATTTCGATTATAAAATCCTATTCTATCTTCATGTGTTAGTCCGTAATAATCATCCTCAATTCTAAGAATGAGCAAAAACTTGTCCCCATGGTGTAAGAAGTTGAACCCAGACCGTTGCAGCAAATCGACCAGATGGGGTGGCCGAATGAGTTGAGCATCCGTCGGGTGATCCGAACCCATGGGATTGTGCGTTTGAACCCTGGTCTAGTCAAACCGATGACTTAAAAATTTATACTTGTCGCTTCCTAGCCAGGCGCTCGGCATTATTAAGATAGAGCAAGGACTGGTTGCCTCAGTGTCAGGATAATGTGACTGAGTGGGATATCATGTCATAGTGCTAGTGGCCTGGTCTTCCAGTGGGGCAGCACTATAAAGTTGCCATGAGTGCATACTGTCACAAGTCGGTGGCCATGCTGATATGACCTTAGACGTTGCTAGGGCGTAAAACAACAACAAACAAATGCAGCAAATACAAATTCAAGCTCAGTCTCAACACTTGCCTACTTTATTTGCAACATTTTAACGTCCCAATATCCGATGCTAAAAAGTCTATGTGCTCTAGAGGCTTCGTTAAATAAAACAAGCTTTATTTACAACACTCAATGAATGAAAAGCAAGATTGTTGGAGAATGATGAAATGAATTGGTGGAAATCTATTTTATGTTTTAGTCAGATAGTGAGATTTCCGCATTAAATAAAGTCGAACCAACACAAGCTGACTAGATTTCGTATACAGTGGTGAGTTAGCTGACAAACTAAACCATTGTATTGCCTTTCATTTTAAACAGCTTTACCACTCATTGTTTTGATTTATTTTCTCCGGGGAGAAATATAATCAGTTCCCAAATGGTTTGTTGTACGGTTATTACTTCGTCTGCATACCATGAATCCCCATGCTTTATTATTATGTTTATTATGTTTATTATGTTTATTATTGTTTTTTATCAGCATCGTCATCTGTATTATCATTATTGTTTATGCAACAATAACCTATTCATTGATCTGGAAAAATAGCAAAAAGACGGAATTGTTCTATTAGTATTGCCAGTTCTAATTTGTAAACGTTTAAAAATGGATAGGTGTCTTCAATAATATGTTCGCTTGTTAATTTGTTTGCTCGTTTTTGTTTACTAATCTCTGTTCTGACCCTAATTGTATTCATTATCGTTAATTTCAAAGGGTAATTTTGTTAACCCTTTTCTCATAATTAAGAAATATTTAATCAAGTATTCCAATTCTTACTAACTGTAGACTCTACCTGTAGACTATATCACTGGATGAAACCTACAAGCATCATATTTATATATATATAATATATATATGAATGCCATATGTTTTGATTATATATTAAGCGCCTATTGCAGGTTGTGGGTAGGAATAGGTTGGCAAGTTCAGCACTCCAAAAACATTGCGTAATTTTCCTGATTATATCACAGATAGTAGAGGGATAGATGGTTAAGTGACATCAGGAAAGCGTGATAATTAGCCATTTTGAAAGCATGATAATTGTCCACGTCATTCATATGCTATAGTTTAGTAGACCCTCTCTCCCTTCTGCTCTTCTCTCGAACATCACACTTTAGAAAAGATGGTTGCCATAGTCATATCTGGCTGCATTTCTAAAGCATCATAAACCATTTCGGTTTAATACAAAATTAAACTACCAAAAAAACTATATCTGTCTAAACTGTAAACATCATATTGCTAGATATATAAATTATGTTCCCCTTATCATCGCTAATTATCACGTTTCCAATATTGCGGCTGTATTTTCAGATTGCACGCTGGGAGAGTCTCAAATAGCCTCACTTAGCCATTCTTATATATAAAATCCTTGATTATATAACCAAACATGATATTCGGCGACCAGACGAGATGGCCGAATGAGTTAGAGCGTCCGTCTCCCGTGCTGGTAGATCGTGGGGTCGTGGGTTTGAACCCTGGTCGAGTCAAACCAATGACTTAAAAATTGATACTTGTCACTTCCTAGCCAGGCGCTCGGCATTATTAGGACAGAGCAAGGACTGGTTGGCTCAGTGTCAGGATAATGTGACTGAGTGGGATACCAAGTCATGGTGGCGGCGGCCTGGTTTCCCAGTGGGACAGCACTATAAAGTCACCATGGGTGCTCACTGTCACAAGTCGGGACCCGTCCTGATATGACCTTAGATGTTGCTAGGATGTAAAGCAACAAACAAAACTGATATTCGGCGAGTGCTAGAAATGATCTAAAGTACAAGTCTAAATGTATGTTTATGTCATTTAAATGGCTGTCTGAGGGTGACCTGGGTGTCCAATAACACATCAGCTATGCAACTCTCGAGATTCAGAGATAATTCAATACAGAACTGAACACAATGTACATTTAGAAATTGTTTTGTAACACCTAAACAACACTGGCTATGCACATACTGTCGGGCTGGATTATTGAGTGCAGAACTGACCATTTTAGTTCGTATCTACCATCCGACCCCTCCCTCGTTACAGTGTTTAATAAATGCCTTTAACCTTCAAAGTATTCTGAAAAAATTCCAATAGATACTGTGGCTTCACTATAGTTGTGCATCACACTACGAATAAGGATTGATGTTGAACTTAGGTATTCCATCAGAGAAATGGTGTCATCGGCACTATTTAAGCATTTCGGCAACTAAGTAGAGCCTCTAACAGCAAGGCATATTGCAATGCTCTTTGTAATATTAAAGATAAATAAATTTGTTAAAATTCAGTTTATCGAACGGCTCAGGATTTAAGTATTTCGCTCAAGTTTTGATTTGATCCAATATAATTTCTAAATATTAAAAGTAATCCATGAAAAGTAGTCTCGGTGAAAATGATTGTTTTCACTATCTGGTGATAAGCATCCCTTTTTTTCGAGGATGGCGGGACAGGCACGAGATTGGGGGGGGGGGCGGTATCGCTAAGCTCATAATGTCGCTATGTTGACCTAGTGATTACTCATTTGACATAGTCTGTTGCAGTGACGACCAACTGGATAGCCGAATGAGTTGAGCGTCTGTCTACTGTTTTGGGAGATCGTGCAATTCCAACCCTGCTCGAGGCAAATCAATGACTTGAAAATTGATACTTGTCGCTTCCTTGCCAGGCGCTCGGCATTATTAAGATAGGGCAATGACTGGTTGGTTCAGAGTCAGGATAATGTGACTGAGTGGGATATCAGGTAATGGTGCTGGCAGCCTGGTCTCCTAATGGGGCAGCACTATAAAGACACCATGAGTGCCTGATGTCACAAGTCGGTACCAGTCCTGATATGACCTTAGCTGTTGCCAGGACGTGAAACTCCAACAACCAACTGTGGGAGTGACTGAACTGATAAGTGAATCTGTTGGCACAATCCGCAGGGAGGTGCAGGCCATCTACATGCAGGTGTGTGCCTGGATGGTGCGGATGGAGTCGAGCATGTCACGTGGGTCGCTCGTCGAAGACCTCGACAACCGCTGCCTCGTTTTCATCCAGGTAATGGTTCCTCACAAAATAAAACTCCCTGTGATCTCTAAAAGGTAAATCTAAATATATATATCACATATAACGCATTATATGAGTAAAATTGCAAGGGAACATATATTTTATATGTCTATTCCTTCTTGGCACATTGGTGAAGTGCCCCCCCCCCCCGGCTGTCTGTATGGGTGGCCCCTCTCCCCCGCACCCCCCCCCCCCCCCCCATCGCATCACACACATGATTGAATTCTTTTTACTACTATGTCATTGCGATGGTCATCGCCCTCCCTCGTGTCCTCACAGCGCGTGCTAGGAACGGGACATAACTCAGGCAGTAGTGTGTCCACCTATGAAGGTGTCGGTCATCCTATCCTATGCTCTGTGGACCCGTTTGCAGTTTGAGCTATTTTCTGTTCCAACCAGTGGTCCAAAATTGGTTCATCAAAGGTAGTGGTATGTGCTATCCTGTCTGTGGGAAAGTGCATATAAAAGACCCCTTGCTGCTTATCGGAAAGAGTAGCCTATGTGGCAGCAGCGGGTTTCCTACAAAGATATATGTCAGAATGACCATATGTTTGACGTCAAATAGCCAATGATACAAAAATCAATGTGCTTTGGAGGCATCGTTAAATAAAACAAACTCTTCACAGGGTGTGCTGTACGCGTGCAACATCTCGCACCTGGTGCGCACCATCATGAACCTGCATGTGGCGCTGTCCCGCCCCATGACGAAGACGGCGGTGCTGGCGCTGTGCCGGCTCGCCGAGCTGCTCAAGGCCATCGAGCACACCTTCCACCGCCGCTCCATGGTGATCGCCGAGTCGCTCAACCACATCGTACAGCACCTCTCTTTCAACGCGCTTACCGCCATCGGCACTGCGAAGGTGGGTGCGGTGGGAGGTGGGGCGTCGGGGAAGCAGGATGGGATGATTGTATTATGAGTTAAATATTTTTTACAGAAGATTTTTACAACTTTTTGTAGAAAGATAGTTATTTTTCTGTTGTTTAAAACCTTTTTTTCTCTTTTTTTTTTTACCTGTATTTAAAACCTTTTTAACTTTATCGTCCTGATATATTCATTGAAACAATATGGCAGAAACCACAAGCCATCGGATTATGCAACTTTAATTAAAGTTGCATAGTCCGATATTTTTTGAGTTTCTGTAATTTTTCTTAGATAAATATATGATGTTGATTGTTATAATCTACCTTACTTTAGTTTGAAGCAACTTTTATTTTAAATGGCTCGCTTTTCAGATATTTGAAGTGCAAACATAGAAGATTAATTTTTTGTCAAGCACGCCAAAACTCTGAAACCATAAGCTTCTGCAGTGACAGGTTCTATTATACCAACTCAGTATTCCCTTCTATGTGGCGACAAATGTTTAATAAGTGCATCAGTATCTATCTAAGTTAGATATGTGGAATAAAATCTAGATAATTGTTTTAATTTTGAAAATGTGATATTTTCATCAGACTATGCAGCTTTAAATGAATATATCTGTGTGTGTGTACCGGGCGCATTGGCCGAATCGGGAGAGCCTAAGTCTCGCGTGCCGGAGATCGAGAGTTCGGTTCCCGGTCGAGTCAAACTCATACTTGTCGCTTCCTAGCCTGATACTTGGTATTAATAGGATAGGACATGGACTGGTTAGCTAAGTGTCAGGATAATGTGACTGAGTGGGATATCAGGTAATGGTGCTGGCAGCCTTATTTCCCAGTGGGGCTGCACTATAAAGTCGCCATGAGTATGCACTGTCGGAATTCGTACCCGACCTTAGATGTTGCTAGGATGTAAAACTCAAACAACCAACCAACCCATTTGGTGTGCATTTCTAGAAGCGTATCATATCGGACAAGCGGTACAGTGAACGCCGTCTGGACGTGCTGTCTGCCCTCGTACTGGCTGAAAATGCACTCAATGGACCTGGTAGGTACCTACCGTAAGCTCCATAATAACTTAAATAAGAACCTCTTTAAGGGTTGAGTTCGAGTGTCCGACTCCCGTGTTGCTAGATCATGGGATCATGGGTTCGAATCCTGGTCGAGTCAAACCAATGACTTAAAAATTGATACTTGTCGCTTCCTAGCCAGGCGCTCGGCATTACTAGGATAGGGCAAGGAGCAGTGAAATGAGGAAGACCAGTCGTCTGCGACTGAAATTTCCCCTGCTTATACAACTAATGTACCCCAAAAAAAAGGGGTTTCCTTGGCCACAATCTTTATTTATTGTGAGCTTTATAACTTCACAAGTGCTTTTTGGCACCTGATTTATTGTATGCTTTTTCATTCTGTGTAAAAGCGATGATTGAATGAAAATAGACAGAATACAAGTTAAATACTTCTTGCCATGAATATGACGTTTGCTGCTGATGTCGCGTAAAACAACCACCAATGAATGAATCAATCTTAAATATTGCGTGGTCGAATGAAACATAATTTTGTCCAAACCGAAATACTGACCTACATTTTATCGTATATCTCCAACTTCAATACTGGCACATTAACTAATGTTTTAGGACAGCATAGAAAGAACAATCAGTGAATTTATGATACAATCCGCTTGATTACTTACTTTGAGAAAGCCATTAAGCAAGGCCGCCACTAATAAATTAAGTCAATCTCAGGAACTCATTTGATTTACCCTCATTCTAAATACCATGTGTAGATTTCTATGATTAGTAGGTAAACCCACACCACGTGGCCATCACGAGATGGGAATCTGGGTCATAGCTAGGAGTTTTGATAAGCTTGTCGAAATTATTTTGGGTTCTTTCAGTTCAAATTCCTCCAATGTTAACCATTTTCCATCAAAGATACTCCAGCCTAATGAATAGTAGGTTATAATGGTCAATTTGTGATATATTTATCTGAAAAATAAGGCAAAGATTCAAAAGCGATCGCACTATACAATTTTAATAGAAGATAATACATGCGATGGCCAAATGAGTCGAGCATTCGCATTCCATTCATGAGGTTGGGTGTTAGAACCCTGGCTGAGTTAAAACAAAGACTTTCAAAAATTGATAGGTATCGCTACCGTGCCTGGCGGTTGGCACTACTAGGATAGGTCAAAGTGTAGTGGAATGACCAATTGTCTGCAAATGAAATTTACCCTACTTAATCAACTAATCTAGTTGTTTTTTTTAATTAAAGAAGAAGACGAAAAAAGCTGTAGCCTAATCTTTCAAAGATTTATGTCTCCACGACGGCTTCAATAGAAGCCGCACCCTCACTTTGGGGAGATCTGCAGGGCAAGGGTTTGATGAGGGTCCCAATTGTCTGTGGTATAAGTAAAGGGGGAGTAAGAATGGTGTGTGTAGAGAAGTGCCTTGGTATGGGAAATGTATGCCATCTTGGCCCAAAATCCCTTTATTATCCTACAAATATTAATAATATTCTCATTTAGTAACACATTATGAATAAGCAGTCTTCATCATCATCATCATGCTGTCGGTCGCGATGCGACAAAGACTGCTTTCATTACTTGACTGCCGCTTTCCATTTAGCTCTCTGCAGTGAGAGTTGCGTCCATGAGTCGGTCGCGGTTGTACATTTCATGAAAGCTGCCTGCAAAAGTGTTGAAGTGCTGCTGGCTTTTGCAAGTTACAAAAAAGGTGCATTTGAAGCAGTTGTTTTCTCTTGCTTTGCACATTTTGAAGTAAGATGTACATGTAGGGGACTGAATACTTACTTTATTTTTCTTCTAGGTACCAAAGAAAGGCGGCTGGTCATACAGTTGGCATTAGCTGTTGGTACGAAGATGGTAGGTCTCCTTTATTATGTAAATCGAAGCCTACCAGTAAATATACATGTGTATTGTGACTTGCTATTTTGTATATATATGTATGTAATGGACTACTAATCCTCCTGGTGTTAAAAGCATTACACGCCGTAAATTCGCTCCAATCCAGGGGTCGCCTCCAGTTTATTTTGCCGTCTGCAGAAGGGGATGACCTACCACTACATATCCATGTACTAATATAATGCGACCAGACGGGATGGCCGAATGAGTTGAGCGTCCGTCTCCCATGGGTTCAAACCCTGGTTGATTCAAACCAATGACGTAAAAATGTATACTTGTCGTTTCCTAGCCAGGCACTCAGCATTATTAGGATATGGTAAGGACTGGTTGGCTCAGTGTCGGGATAATGTGACTGAGTGGGATATCAGGTCATGGCACTGGCAGCCTGGTCTCCCAGTGGGGCAGCACTTGGAAGTCACCTTGAGTGTGCATTGTCACAAGTCGGTGCCTGTCCTGATATGACCTTAGATGTTGCCAAGATGTAAAACTCCATCAAACGAACCAGTAAATGTAGCTGTGTCTTATGACATGCTATTTTGTATATGTTTGTGATTGACTACTAATCCTCATTATGGTAAAAGGATTACACACTGTAAATTCGCTCCAATCTAGGAGTCGTCTCCAGTTTATTTTGCCGTCTGTAGGAAAGGGCAACCTACTGCTACATATCCAACTACTAATATAACCCGACCAGACGGGATGGCCGAATGAGTTGAGCGTCCGTCTCCCGTTTTGGTAGATCGTGGGATTCGAACCCACGGGTTCAAACCCTGGTTGATTCAAACCAATGACTTAAAAATTGGTACTTGTCGCTTCTTAGCCAGACACTCAGCATTATTAGGATAGGGCAAGGACTGGTTGGCTCAGTGTCAGGATAATGTCACTGAGTGGGATATCGGTCATGGCGCTGGCAGCCTGGCCTTGCAGTGGGGCAGCACTGTAACGTCACCATGAGTGTGCACTGTCACAAGTCGGTACCCATCCGGATATGACCTTAGATGTTGCCAGTACGTAAAACTCCAACAACCAACCAACTAATATAACTGCAAACAGAAGGCGGCCGCTAGCTGGGGTTGTACCTGGCCACTGTATGGGTCCCAGCATAGTGTGCTGCCACCTGTCGGTGAGATGACAAAAGTCAGTGTAGAGTTGACCTCCATCATGTGGTAGTGAGGCTCATGTCTGGTTACTAAATGCTATATACCCAAACCAAAGACTTGAATGCTTTGCACTTATCTCAACCTATGATAGCGCTGGGCAGTAGTAGAAGGCAAGGACTGATTGGCTCAGTGTCATGATAATGTGACTGAGTGGGATATTATATCATGGTTTGAAAGCTAGTAATTTACCTCAAACTACATTACCTTTACCTCAAACCGCATATGCAATAGCGGTTTAAAGCTGTATAGTACGATGAAGCATCAAATTTCCTAAACCAAGACACTCACCTAGATTTGATATAACCTGTCAGAGTTTTGATGTGCTTTTCAAAATTAATTTGACATGTTGTCACTTCAAATATCTCCAAAGTTAGCAATTTAAACTAAAAATTGCTTTAACCTACAGTAAAGTAGATAATACTGATCAATTTAATGTATTTATCTCCGAAAATTGCTTTTTGTTTGTTGTTGTTTTACGTCCTAGCAATATCTAAGGTCATATCAGGACGGGCCGAAAATTGCAGAATTCCAAAACCATCGGACTATGCAAGTTTAATATTAATAGTATAATATCAATAGTATTTAGTTTCTTCGTACTAGAATCTCACTGAACAAATTATCTTCAATGTTAATATCTAAATGCAATAGTAGCTGGAGAAATCTATCTAATAGCATGTTCAAGATTGACCAAATTTCTAAAATGCCTCACAACTATATGTGCACTGTTGTCAAGATTGTTTTCTGACACCCCCCCAGCCCCCCTTTTGAAGTTCAGTTCAATTAAACTAAACCCGTCTTTTTGTTGTTGAGCAGAAGGCCTTCAAGGATGAAGAGCAAAGCACCCTCTCTAACATCCTACGCAAACTGGAGGTGATGTGCCAGCTACGCGAAAAGTGAGAACATTCATTTGTCTGTCTAGCTGTGTGGAGCGGGATGTAGATCAGGAGGTAGTGTCCACCTGTGGAGGTGTTGGTCATCCTATCAATCCCGGTCAACTCTACACATTTTCAGTTTGGGCTATTTTCCAGTGCAACCAGTGGTCCACAACTGGTTCATCAAAGGATGTGGTATCTGCTGTCCTGTCTTGTGTGAAAGTGCATATAATAAAATACCCCTTGCTGCTTATCAGAAAGAGTAGCCTATGTGCCAGCAGTGGGTTTCATCCAAAGAAATATGTCAGAATGACCATATGTTTGACGTCCAATAGCCAATGATAAAAATCAATGTGCTCTGGAGACGTCGTTAAATAAAACAAGCTTTACTTTGTCTGCCTGTGTTACCAAATTGCTATTTTCACAAATATGTTATAAACAGCTCACCCTTCAAACTAAATTGCATGATTAAGTGTCATTTGAATCCTGTTTCATGCCACTTGTAGGTGGCGCCACCCTGTCATGTGGAGAGAAGTTACAGGTACTATGAGAAACATCAGAGGTACCAAGTAATGTCTATGTGAACTCCTATGAGGAATACTGACTTTGTTTATATTATCATAAAGCATGTATACATGTACTTTGTTTATATTCACATAAACCATTATATAGCACACACATATATATATATATGATATTCCATAGTAACTCTTGCCACGTGTATTTGAGTGAAGAGCACTATAAAGTCGCCATGGGTGTGCACTGTCATGATGAGTCAGTGCCAGTCCCGATGTTGCTCGACTGTAAGCCCCACCCCCAACCCACCCCCATCCACCGGACTTCCCCCCCCCACACACCACCACCACCACCACCACCACCACCACCACCACCACCACCAACCCCCACATCCACTGGACTACCCCATCCACCGGACTCCCCAAACAAGTGAACAGAAACCAACATGGGTTAAGATCACCAGCTCTCCGTCATATATCGGCATGTTGACATTGCAGACTGCGGGAGGCCTGCGACTGCAGCTTCATCTACTGGCACCGAGTCATCATGCCCATCTACTTCGCTGACGTCTTTGACAACGCAGGCGATGCGCATCGCCTTCACGTAAGAACCACTGCATGCGGACTGACTAGCCGCAGTTTTCCACCACACGTGACATGTGGTACTGAATAGTTGTCCGCAACTTCCCATCACACACTACATGAGGGATACCGGGCGCCGTGGCCGAATCAGTAGAGTGCGGCCTCGCGTGTGGGAGATTGGGAGTTCAGTTCCCGGTCAAGTCAAACCAGTGACTTATAAAATTTATATATGTCGTTATCTAGCCTGGCGCTCAGCATTAATAGGATAGGGCAAAGACTGGTTAGCTCAGTGTCAGGATAATGTGACTGAGTGGGATATTCGGTCATGGTGCCCAAGGCCTGATTTCCCAGTCGGGCAGCACTATAAATTCACCATGAGTGCGCACTGTCACAAGTTTGTACCCATCCTGATATGACCTTAGATGTTGCCAGAAGGTAAAACTCCAACAACCAACCCAAATGTACAATATAGCTTGGAAAACAATTAGAAATGACATTAAAAAATAGGCCAAATTAAATCCATGACTCAAATTTTCTACAATTGACTCCGGAAGAGCAGACCCATGTCACTGATGCCCGGATGGAATTTCCAATTGATTGCTCTGGTTACTCTATCAAGATTGAATAGATTGTATTGAGGTGGAAACTGAGTTGAGTTTTATTTAACCACAAACATGTAAAGTAACTATGTCTTCCCCAAGGGGTGATCCTCCAGCCAAGCAACCGATGTTACGTTAAATTAAAGTTCATACTTATACAAAATACATTACAACAAATCTGGCAATTGAAATCTTTACCTAGAATCAGATATGTCCCTGTATGTACACATATGTGTAAGCATTTTACATATGGCCCCAGGACAAATGATGTCGAAGTTACATATTTTCTTCTTCTTGGTAGTCCATCGGTGGCGACGATAACAGCAACTTATCATTCGTTGTGAACTCGTCAATGACTGATGAGTCCAATTTGTGCTCGGAATGTGCGGTGGCACATTTGACGTGTGTGTAACTGCTGTCGGAGAGTCTTTTCTCTGCTGATGCTTAGTTTCTGCCTTTATGAATAGATTCCATGAATGGCCTTTTCCCAATTTGTTCCTATTTTAGGAGACATTTGTCACTGTGCTATTAGTGCTGACCACTTTTCTGCCGTTTGTGTTGGTAGTACATGTACGGGGCTTTGCGTGACTGTGTGCCGCCAATGTTAACCGTGTGTCACCTGGAGTCCACTGATGTCCTCCGAGACACATTTGACAAGGAAATGATGGCCGCCTTCACAGAGGTAAGGAGGGGGGCGAAACTCCAGGAGTTGTGAGGGGTTTTGAAATTTATTTACTGGATTTCAATTCATTAATCAATTCAAAAGTTGTGCGTAGATATATAAAGGTATGTAGAGATTAGATTTTGCTTCTTCGATTAAGAATTGATGTGGTGATTTCTTTCACCTAGCCTTCCGACACTTTTTCTAATGGGTTCTTCAGCAGCCTTGTCTCATAAATAGGTCTGCGGGAGTGACTAATTTCACTGCAAATAAATTGGATCAAATATAGCGAGTAGTTCTTTGGGGCCAGCCACAGTGCGCTCTCCCAGCCCATACTTTTAAGCCCCATTCACACTACGGCTTGCGAGCACTTTGGACCAAAGAACCTGCTGCACTTAAAACCTCCTTGCGACCAAAGCAACCTAATGAAAATGGTCGCCAAACTCCAGGCGACCATTTTGGTCACAAGGATGTATTTAGTGCAGCAGCTGCAACCGCCTTGAAACCATTTCTCCTTGCGACCAAAATGATCGTAAGGAGGTTGGCGACCACTGAGGACTACTTTGCAAACACTTTGTGACCACTTGTGACCTCTTTGCGACCAACCCTTTTTTGTGGTCGCATGCAATAATGTGACTAGGGTATTAGTCTCCTTCCGTGTGTGACACCTTGCTAACCCGTCATGCTGGGTTGCTCAGAGTGTTCTGGAGCCGCTGTGCCGGGCCATCGAGACGGACCTCCGACTGCACATCCACATGCACCTGCAGCTCGACGACAGGAACCCCTTCAAGGTCGGGCTGAAGGACCTCAGCACCCTGCTGCATGTCAAGCCCATCAGGTTCTTCGACAGGTTCATCAACGTCAGAGGTGCGTGGCACAGCGAGGCGCGAAACAGTATTTTTTGTTTGTTTTTTATTTGGTTTGTTTATCAACAGTGGCTGGTAACCTTCTTTTTTTGTGTGCATTAATTAATTAAGATGTTTTTGTGTGTCTTATTTTGTGTTTTTTGTTTTGTTTGTTTGTTCTTTTCTTATTCTTGGATTCACTTTTTTTTTTCCTGGAGGGTGTCGTTCAGTTCGTTGCAAATTGTTTAGAACTGTTTTTCTTTTCTTTTTAAACAAATTTGGTTCCGGTTTAATTATCCACAGAGGCTGGTAACCTTCTTTTGTTCATACATTAGTTGATTAAGACGGTTTTTCTGTGGTTATTTTGTGTTGTTTTTATTTTTGTTTATTTGTTTTTTCCCCTTGTTTTTTGGCTTTAAACTTTTTTTCTGGAGGGTGTGGTTCAGTTCGTTGCAAATTGTTTATATTTACAGAGAGACTAGAAATATTTCAAGGACTTGTAGGTCGTTTGTTGTTTTAATTTGTTTATTAATAGTCTTCTTCGTGACTTATCGAACGCGGTGGCCGAATCGGTAGAGCGCAGGCCTCCTGGGCGGGAGATCGGGAGTTTGGTTCCCGGTCGAGTCAAAACCAATGACTTACAAAATTGATACTTGTCACTTGCTAGCCTGGCGCTCGGCGTTACAGACTACTACACTAGCTACACATGTACAGACTAAATTAGCTTAGTCATGCAAACAGTGTCATCCT
Source organism: Branchipolynoe longqiensis (assembly GCA_030323885.1). Taxonomy (NCBI): domain Eukaryota; kingdom Metazoa; phylum Annelida; class Polychaeta; order Phyllodocida; family Polynoidae; genus Branchipolynoe; species Branchipolynoe longqiensis. Next base: position 108,010,862 of record CM059186.1, on the reverse strand, counting down.
ACCACCTCTGTATGACGGGATGGTTGAAGAAGTTGAGCGTCCGTCTCCCGTTTTGGTAGATCATGAGATTCGAACCCATGGGTTCGAGCCCTGGTCAAGCCAAACCAATAAATTAAAATTTGATACTTGTCGTTTCCTAGCCAGGCACTCGGCATTATTAGGATAGGGCAATGACTGGTTGGCTCTGTGTCATGATAATGTGACTGAGTGGGATATCGGGTCGTGGTGCTGGCGATCTGGTCTGTCAGTGGGACAGCACTATAAAGTCACCATGAATGTGCATTGTCACAAGTCGGTACCCGTCCTGATATGACCTTAGATGTTGTCAGGACGTATAACTCCAACAAACAACCAACGAACCAACCATCCAACCCAGTGGAGAAACGCTATAAAGTCGCCATGAGTGTGCATTGTCACAAGTCGGTACCCGTCCTGATATGACCTTAGATGTTGCTATGACGTAAAACAACAACAAACAAACTGTATGTCATGTTACTGCAGCCTACGTGGAGCACTACCTGGACACCACGTTCTACAACCTGACGACGGTGGCCTTACACGACTGGAAGACTTACGGAGAGATGCGGAACCTGGCCAAACACAAGTACGGCCTGACGCTGGCCGAAGCGCACCTCCCCTCACAAACCCTCGAACAGGTACCGCTTGTAGTCATGTGCCACTCTGCCACCAGGGCTGCTATCGACTCTTTTTTTGTTGTTGTAAATATTTGTATTCATCTGAATACATATTTTGTCAGCGCCGAGGCACTGGTCTTCCAGCCGTTGGAGCGATCACATTTGATTTGTACATAGTGGAAGTGGAATGTGTTGCATTGTGTGCAGCACAACCCATTCTGAACACAAAAAGAAAGTGGGGGAGCAACCTATGCTGTATAGTGTACAGCATAGGTACTCAACATTTTAATAGTGCCAGGTTGTGTATGTATAGTGGTTTATATTGCGTGCAATGCTGGTTGAAGATGTAGTTATTCAGTGGTGGTAGTGCATCTTGAATGTTATTATGTCATTGAGTTATAATAGTTGAGTATACTATCGATTCAAACTGATTTTGTGTCATTACGTTTGATATAATGTGATATGAACACTCTGGAGAGTATTGCGTGAAGGGACAAAATATACAATCGGATTTTAGCTATTGAATTTTGATCAGCATAAGGTAGGAAGGAATGCCAAATTAAAGCCATCAACAATGAAACACGTTTTCTGCAACTTTTACACAGGGTTGTCATTCACCTCTGAACTGAAGTCAGAAGTGAATATGTTACAACCAAGTGTAAGCTTTTAAACATCATATGTGTCTTTTGACAAATATTTGATTGTCTGCTTTTACACTCTGTGTTAAAGTTATGGCTAAACGAAAATGGACAGAATACAACTTAAACACTTCTCGCTGTGAATATGGCCTTTGTTACCAACATGGCGTAAAACCAATCAATCAATTTATCTAATCCATCTTCTGTTAACCCGACAGGGGCTGGACGTGTTGGAGATCATGCGAAACATCCACGTGTTCGTGTCCAAGTACCTGTACAACCTCAACAACCAGATCTTTGTAGAGAGCGCCAGCAACAACAAGTACCTCAACACCATCAACATCCGCCACATCGCCAACTCGATCCGCACGCACGGCACCGGCATCATGAACACCACCGTGAGTTGCGCATGCGCCATACTCCGCCAATCACCGACATCGATTAATTACCTCGGATCATCACAACCATTCCTTTGCTCATGTGCAGATCATACAAACTCGGGTTGCATAAATGAATGTTCTCAGGGCAGAAAAAATGGCGGATTGAGACATGTGCTAGTAGCTACATGTTGCAGTGCAGGCTGATACTACAGGTACCAGCACAAATGTGACATCATTGCTCCTAACGCCCCCAGCCAAGACGTGGGGCATTGGAGTCAGATAATTGTGCACATGACCCGTGTATTATTAGGTACACATCGGGGTGTTCTATTTGAAATTCTGACAACTGGGATGATTCAAATAGTCCGAACCATGATAATCGATGACGGCCATTGTGGCCTCACTGCCACCTCAACACACCAGACGCAGTGGCCGAATAGGTAGAGCGCAGTGTCCCGTGTGGAAGGTGGGGCGTTCGATTCCCGATCGAGTCAAACAAATGACTTACAAAATTCATAGTTGTCGCTTCCTAGCCTGGCGCTCGGCATTAATAGGATAGGACAAGAACTGGTTAGCTCAGTGTCTGGATAATGTGACCGAGTGGGATGGTGTTGGTGGACTGATTTCCCAGCGGGGCAACACTATAAAGTTGCCATTAATGCGCACAGTCACAAGTCTGTACCTGCCCTGATATGACCTTAGATGTTGCCAGGACGTAAACTCCAACAACCAACCAACTAATGTAGTGGTTATGTGATAAAGGTGGCGTTGTGAAAGGATTAATAAGAATTTTGTTATTCAATGTTCCAAATATATATTTTCTTTCTTTCAGGTGAACTTCACTTTCCAGTTTCTAAGAAAGAAGTTCTTCATCTTCTCCCAGTTCATGTACGACGAGCACATAAAGTCGAGGCTAATTAAGGTATTATTTTGTTTGTTTGTTGAAAGTACACATTTTTTTTCACTGGAGTGCCCAAATAGGAAATCCTAAGATAGGCAAGGTCTCCCTACACAGATGGGTTTTGCGTATTTAAAGTTACGAATGAAGCATTGGTTGATAGATTGATTGATTGATTGGTGGTTTCTTTATGCGGTGTTGGCAGCACATACCATTTTCACAGCGAATATTCATTCAGTGAATGAATAAGCACGGTTGAAAAAAAAAAGATAATTTAAATTATTGTATTTCTACATATCCATGTATTTGTATAGATACACACACACTGCTTGGTCCATTTTTTTAGTTGACAGTGTGGTTCGAAACTCGTATAATATTACATGTAGCATATTCTTTTGTTTTGTATATAGCCATTCAGAATAAATCATGTTTTATTTCTGAATATTAGGATTGGCGATACTTCAAGGAAAACCACCTGAACACCGATCAAAAGGTAAATATGACATAATTCTTGTTTTCTCAATTTTAGACAAATCCTGTAACATTTGTTTAAAGCAAGACACGGAGCATTCAACGACTTCATAGTTCTACGCATATGGAGGCATTGGCAATATGGTTGAAGCACCAATGGTAGACGCATTTGAGAGAAGGCTGGATAGACATTGGAGAGGACACCCACAATTATACGACTTCAAGGCTCCGTCCACCTCCATATATGTGCCAAACAAGTAGTTTTGTTTTCTTTGCCTTAACGAGCTGGCATTAGAGGTCAAAGGATCTGTAAGTTAATCTGTAAGTTAATGTTAACAGGGTCCCTTATCAGTAGGTAATTTTAAGCAGTTACTGACTGATATATATGGCATGGAGATATAGATACACTTTGGCATGAGGATATATATCATCATCGATGTCATCAACACAATTTATATACCGGACGCGGTATCCGATTCGCCAGAGCGCAGGCTTTCAGTGCAGAATGTCGGAAGTTCGAATCCCAGCCTAGTCTAACCAATGACTTATAACATTGATACTGGTCACTACATACCCTGATGCTCTGCATTAATAGGATAGGACAAGGACTGGTAAGCACAGTGTCAAGATAATGTGACTGAGTGGGATATTGGGTCATGGTGCCAGCAGCCTAGTCTAGCACTATAAAATCGCCATGAGTGTGCACTGTCACAATTCGGTACCGGTCCTGATATGACCTGACATGTTGCTAGGATGTAGCATATGAAAAACTTAAATTGACCTTAAATCCGAAAATGTAGCAAACTAATAGCTAAAATTATATGTATTTATTAACTATCTCAACTGGTTAGCTCAGTGTCAGGATAATGTGACTGAGTGGGATATCGAGTCATGGTGCCAGCGGCCTGATTTCAAAGTGGGGCAGCACTATAAAGTCACCATGGGTGCGCACTGTCAGTGAGTGTCACAAGTCAGTCATCATCATCATCATCATGCTGTCGGTCGCGATGCGACAAAGACTGCTTTCATTACTTGACTGCCGCTCTCCATTTAGCTCTCTGCTGTGAGAGTTGCGTCCATGAGTCGGTCTACATTTCATGAAAGCTGCCTGCAAAAGTGTTTGAAGTGCTGCTCGCTTTTGCAAGTTACCAGCGGCACTCTCTCGGGGAGCAAATAGAGGTTTCACACCGGCAAGAACATGTCAAGACAGGCGCAAAACTATTTGTCCCTGCAGTGGCTGGTCGGGAGATGTTGGGAGTTCCATACATCAACCGCCCTTAATGCTGCCACAGTGACATGGTTTTCTGTTCAGGGTTTGCTCCCTTAGCCTTCGGTTCTGTCAAGGACCTGTATCACAAGGCAGTGGTTTAGAACTCTGCAAGGCAGGGGCGTCAAACTCCCTGAGGTATTGCTATACCTGCTATACCTGCATACCAATGTCACAAGTCAGTACCCATCCTAATATGACCTTAGATGTTTCCAGGATGTAAAACTCCCAACTACCAACCAGCCATGTTAATTATCTTGGTGTTTTATTGCAGTATCCGTTTGAGCGAGCGGATAAGTTCAACAAGGGAATTCGTAAGCTTGGCCTGACGGTGGATGGCCTCAGCTACTTGGACCAGTTCCGCATCCTCATCAGTCAAATAGGTGCTCAGACCATTCTCGACAGCTCACGTAGACTCTGTGTACTAGTAAAGTTACATAACTATGATTCTGAGCTTCTCCCACAGGATTTTTCTTTTTAGATAAATATGTCAGGTTAATTGGTATACTCTACATCACTTTAGTTTTAAGCAACTTTTATTTTATAGTCAATTTTGGAGATATTTCAAGTGAAAAATGCACATTTTCAACATTTTTGATTGAGAAGTATTCACCGGGTTATATGGTTGATTATGAATGACATCACCACGCACGGATGTCAATGAATGGTGGTCAAATTAATATTTGCTCGCGTAAGCAAACTCAAAATCTATATTTAGCACTATGACGTAATTAGAACCAGCTTGCTGTAAATGACGTCACATGCTTGTATGAAATATCCAAACAGACCGTTTATATATAGACTGTGGACAAACAGACGTCACAGTATATATATATTCAGCGCTTTGGCATAAATGTGATAAGCGCTCTTATCATTGAGCGTTTCTGCGGCTTTCTGAGCCGTGCGCATCTTGCAGGCAATGAGTTCCAACCAGTGGTCCACAACTGGTTCATCAAAGGATGTGGTATGTGCTGTCCTGTCTGTGGGAAAGTGCATATAAAAGACCCCTTGCTGCTTATCGGAAAGAGTAGCCTGTGTGGCGGAAGTGGGCTTCCTCCAAAGAAATATGTCAGAATGACCATATGTTTGACGTCCAATAGCTGATGATAAAAATCAATGCGCTCTAGAGACATCGTTAAATAAAACAAGCTTTACTTTTTGCAGGCAATGCGATGGGGTACATCCGGATGATCCGGTCAGGAGGCCTCCACTGCTGCAGCAACGCCATCCGCTTCATTCCGGATCTGGAGGACATCGTCACTTTCGAGGAGCTCTGTAAGGAGGAGGGCCTCTCCAGCGAGTGCCAGAAAGCTGCCAAGTGAGTTCAGCTCTGTAATAGAAAGCTGCTAAGTGAGTTAAACCAGGTGTCAGAAAGCTGCCAAGTAAGTTAAGCTACCGTATTCTCATGGATTAATGCCCATGGATTAATGCATCAAGGGCGGTTGATGTATGGAACTCCCAATATCTCCCGACCAGCCACTGCAGGGACAAATAGTTTTGCGCCTGTCTGGACATGTTCTTGCCGGTGTGAGACTTCTATTTGCTCCCCGAGAGAGTGCCGCTGGGAACTTGCAAAAACCAGCAGCACTTCAACACTTTTGCAGGCAGCTTTCATGAAACACCATCAAGAGAAACCTGAAGCTGAGAGACATTAAGACCGACTCATGGACATAACTCTCACAGCAGAGATCTAAATGGAGAGTGGCAGTCAAGTAATGAAAGCAGTCTTTGTCGAATCGCGACCGACAGCATGATGATGATGATGATGGGTTAACGCCCACCCTCCACTTGGCCAATATTTCGTAAACGCCCACCCCTTAAACGCCCCCACCCTGCCACCACCACTACCACTTCAGTGATTTACCAATTTAAACGCCCAGAGTATTAACCTTCGAGAATACGGTAGGTGTCAGAAAGCTGCCAAATGAGTTCTGCTCTGTGATAGAAAGCTGACAAGTGAGTTAACATAGATGCCAGAAAGCTTCCAAATGAGTTCAGTTCTATAATAGAACGCTGGCAAGTGAGTTAAACTACCTGTCAGAAAGCTGGCAAGTGAGTTTGCATAGAGTTGAGATGAACTGTGAGATAATGCCGCCATGCCAAGATGACGGCCATTGGATCCTCTCCATTCAACTTTAAAAGTCTAGTAATCTACATAATTTGATCAATTCTGCACTAAAAACCTAGTGGGCTATGAGTGCTTTAGCAATATATTTAGCATATGAGATTGGGAATTCATGTGGTTATGTCCATAACCGAGCCATCCGACACTTGGTTCACATGTTGCTAGGATGTAAAACAACAATAAACAAACAAACAAAAGGTTAAGAAATTCCTTTTAAATAGAAAAAGAAATGATTATTTAGTTTCGTAATTACACTTCCATATGTTATTGTCTGTTGTTTTACGTCCTAGCAACATCTAAGGTCATATCAGGACGGGAACACTTCCATAACTGACGTGATTGATTTCAGGCAGCTGGACGCTGTGATCACCAATCTGACCAAGAACCTGACAGAGGGTACGGAGTACTTCAAGGTTAGTACACTGCGCAATTTGTAAATAGTGTCAAATACCAATTACCGAGTTTAAAAAATGCTCAGTCCAAAGAGAGGGGCGGGAGATGAAACTGGTTTTGTTTACTTCTATTCTGCCACTGTGGACTGTGTCTTCGAGTTCATCACAATGACGTTTTTGGGGGTACATTACTTTAGTTGTTTAAGCAGGGGATTTTTCAATCACAGATACGTCCTGATATGACCTTAGATGTTGCCAGGACGTAAAACTCCAACAACCAACCTCAATCACAGTCAATTGGTCTTGCTCATTCAACTGCTCCTTTCCTTAGCCTAGTAATGCCGAATGCCGGCCCAGGTAGTGACAAGTATACATTTTTATTTCATTGGATTTACTCGGCCAGAATTCGAACTTGGGGGTTCGAATCACACGAACTACCAAAACGGGAGGCGGACACGCAACGCATTCGGCCATCCCGTCTGTTTTTTTTTACTTACTTAGGTCAAAATCAAATTACCAGACAGGATGGCCGCATGAGTAGAGCGTCCGCTTACCGTGTGGCAGGTTGTGGGATTCGAACACCACGTTCGAAACCTGGCCGATTCAAACCAATGATTTCAAGTTTCACTCCCTAGCCTGGCGCTCAACATGTACATCAATATGTTTGATTGATTGGTGGTTGCTTTACGCCGGTGTCGGCAGCATAGGCCATACTCACGGCGAGAAATGTTTGTTTTTTGTTCAAATCATCGCTTTTACATGTAAAAGCAGACAATCAATTATGTGTCAATAGACACTCATTAAATTAGAAAGCTCACAATCATATATTTGTGGTCAAGGGAAACAAATTCCCATAGAAAAAGAAAAGTTTTATTAATAATTGATAGAATCTATTTAGAAAACTATATCAACATGTTGCTCATATTACAAAGAGGATAGGGCAAGGAGCATTGGAATGACGGAAGACCAATTGTCCGCGATTGAAATTTCCCATGCTTAGATCAACAAATGTAGGAAACAAAAACAAACAGATTTTACCGGATTCTGAAGCATGTGTCAGTGATTTCAGTTTTACCACTATTATTGATTGATGATTTATACTGCATATCATGGATAAGTCTGAATAGACTTGTTTTCACCATTAGACAGTTTGTCGATAGAAATCCCGAGCCTACACTTTTACCAACCCAAGGGATTTTTAACCTCCCACACCACATAGACATGGTATGAGAGCAACCAGCCTTTGATGATGCTGTAAGTTATACACAGCAGTGGAAATCCTAAGTGGCAGAGGTGGGGGCACGGGGAATCGAACCACCAACCTTCAGATTAGGAGTCCGACCTAGAAAAAAGTCACACTCTAACCACTCTGCCACAGAGAACACTAATACACTAATAGATCATTTAATCCAGAGCTAGTTGTCGCCAAATCCCTGAAAATAATGTAGTCGTCCGTACATGAGCCTCGCCACCACACGTTGGTGGCAGAGACTATGCTGACCTCTGTTGCCGTTTTGAGGCAACAGGTGGCAGCAGGCTAGCCCGAGACTGTCCACTGGTGGACTGTCCCACTGTGCCTAGCTAGTGGCCACCCCATTCCCCAACAATGAGAGGTTACCAGTGGCCTAGATAGTCACGGGGCAAGTCACTTGGGGCGTAATCGATTAATCAGCTCGGGTCACCCGAGGTACTTTTTGACGCATGCGCACATCCTACAGACTCGGGTCGAACAATAGAATACGCTTCTCCACGCTCGCAGTGGGAAAAATGGTGGCTTAATCCAAAACATTTTTTTTTTTTTTTAATAACCGATATAAGTACAGCAAAATAGGATTTAAAGGATTTTATGATTGCATGGTTTAGTTATATTTCCATTTCATTAATCTGTGTTATTACTTTAAAAAAGCATGTAGGACTGGTACTGGTAGCTGTTATCCTGCAGGACGGTACCAGCACAAATGTGACGTCATCGTTCCTAGCAAACCCCAGCCAAGAGGTGGGTTACTGGAGTCGGGTTGTTTTGCACACGGCACACGGCACACGGCACGTCTTTTTGCCAACTCCACTCACGATGTTCGATTTGAAATTCTAGCAACTCGGGTGACCTGAGTCATCTGGTTCGTGTGAATCGATTACGCCCCTGACTCTTGAATTGGTGACTGAGCTGAAGCGGAGGATAATAAATCTGAGAAACCTACAGTATTACCTCTGTCATTCCTTCTACATTGCCGTCACCACACTATTGCCGTACCGAGTTGCTAGAATTTAAAATCGGACACCACGAGTGAAGTTGACAAAAACATGTGCCGTGTGCAAAAAGGCCCAACCCCAGTAACCCACGTCCTGGCTGGGGGTGGCTAGGAATGATGATGTCACATTTGCACTGGTACCGTCCTGCAGGATAACAGCTACCAGTACCAGTCCATGGTCCAGATTAAGGAAATGAAAATATAACTAAACTATGCAATCATAAAATACTTTAAATCCTATTTTGAGGTAGTTATATCGGCTATTAAAAAAAAAAAAATTTGGATTAAGCCATCATTTTTTCCACGCAGACTGGGAAAGCGTATTCGATTATTCGACCCAAGTCTGTAGGTTGTGCGCATGCGCCAAAAAGTGGCTAGGGTGACCCGAGTGGATTAATCGATTACAACCTATATGACATGGCCTACCACAATGGTATACGCATTGACTGATACCTGGCGCGGTGGCCTAATCGGGAGAGCACGGGCAGAAGGTCGGGAGTTTGGTTCCCAGTCAAGTCAAACCAATGACTTTAAAATTGATACCTATCACTCCCTATCCTGGCGCTTGGCATTAATAGGAATGGGCAAGGACTGGTTGGCTCAGTGTCAGGATAATGTGATTGAGTGGGGGTGTCAGGTCTAATTTCCCAGTGGGGCAGCACTATAAAGTTGCCATTAGTGTGCACTGTCACAAGTCGGTCCCCTTCTGATATGACCGTAGATGTTGCCAAGTCGTAAAACTCCAATAAACAAACAAAACATTGATTTCAAGTTCCAGTGGGGTTTCATTCTTGTGTGCTTATATTTCCAGATGCTTGTTGATGTCTTCGCGAATGAGTTCGCAAACACGAAGAACATGCATCTTCGCAACTTCTTCATCATACTTCCTCCACTTGTACGTCGCCGTGTTGTAATATTTGTTTTGTTCTTTTTTATTTTAAATAATTTGGCAAATGAAATTTATTTATTTATTTTGTATTCAAAGTTTACACAAAGCAGATGCAATATGGTTATAATTAAATGAAAAAGTTTATGTTGAAGGGGCACCTAATTATTCAATTGTCTTCTTTTAAAAAAAAGAAGATATTTCTATCATCCCCAGACGTGAATAAATTATGTCGTGGTTCTTATTCTTTCTTTTCATATTTTTTTTTCCATTAGTGGTATTTTTGTTTGCTTCTATTGGTCTTTTAGAATTTAGTTATATTTTTTAATAAATTGGTTAAGACCTTATAATATTCAGCCATCTCAGATGGAAAGAGTAGCGGTTGTGGGTTCAATCCCAGGCTGAGTCAAATCAAACATACCAACGTGTTACTAACACAGGGCAAGGGTCAGTGGGGTGAGGTTAAGATTTCCACTGCTTAAAGCTGCATAGACCGATGAAGCATCAAATTTCCAAAACCAATACACTCACCTAGATTTGATTCTACAAATCTAACTTAGATACTGGTGCACTTATTACGCATTTGTTGGCACATAAAAGGGCATACTGTGTTAATTTGATCAAAACTGTTATTGCATAAACCTATGGTGTCAAGGTTTTGGGATGCTTGCCAAAATTAATTTGACATTGTGACTTCAAGTATTTCCAAAGTTAGCCATTTAAACCTAAAGTAATGTAGATCATAATGATCAATATAATGTTTATCTCAGAAAATTGCTGAAATTCAAAACCATCGAACTATCCAACTTTAATCAGCGAATGTTCTTAAAAAATGATATATTATAAAGACAAATTTAAATTTTAAATAGCAATGTTGGTCACATTACCACAGACGGTGAACTTCGTGGAACACTCGATAAACAGTAAGGAGAAGTTGAACAAGAAGAACAAAGTCGGGGCTGCCTTCACTGATGACGGCTTTGCCATGGGTATGTGTTGCTTGTTGGTGGTGGTGGTGGTGGTGGTGGTGGTGGTGGTGGTGGTGGTGGTGGTGATGGTGTGGTGGTGGTAGGGGTGGTGGTGGTGGTGGTGATGGTGGTGGGGGTGTAGTGGTGATGGTGGTGTGGTGGTGGTAGGGGTGTGGTGGTGGTGTAGTGGTGTGGTGGGGGTGTAGTGGTGTGGTGGGGGTATGGTGGTGGTGATGGTGTGGTGGTGTAGTGGAGTGGTGGGGGTGTAGTGGTGTGGTGGTGGTGGGGTGTAGTCGTGTGGTGGGGGTGTAGTCGTGTGGTGGTGGTGGTGATGGTGGGGTAGTGGTGATGGTGCGGTGGTGGTGATGGGTGTGGTGATGGTGATGGTGTGGTGGGGGTGTAGTGGTGTGGTGGGGTGTAGTGGTGTAGTGGGCGTGTGGTGGGGGTGTAGTGGTGTGGTGGGGGTGTAGTGGTGTGGTGGGGTGTGGTGGTGGTGGTGTGGTAGTGGTGGTAGGGGTGTGGTAGTGGTGTGGTGGTGATGGTGTGGTGGGGGTGTGGTGTGGTGGGGGTGTTGTGTGGTGGGGGTGTAGTGGTGGGGTTGTTGTGGTGATGGTGGTAGTGTTGTGAGGGACTGGTTGTGTTTTTTGTGGGGTTTCTTTTGTCTGTCCAGTTTAGAGTTGCTGTATAGCAATGTAGAAATATCCCTATTTCATATCCCGTGATATATTTTTGTTTCCGTCCAACTGTGCGTTTTCCTTGTGGTTGTTGTTGGTCAGGGGGAGGTTGTGTTTTTTGTGGGGTTTCATTTGCCTGTCAATAAATAATATTAACATAATATATTATTATTATTATTATTATTATTATTATTATTATTATTATTATTATTATCCTCTTCTTTGATGCAGGCTTGTGGTAGCCTATACAAAGCTCGTAGCTCTCAGCTCTAGTGGTATGCAGCCTCAAAATCGTACAGGAATGTTTCTCTGGCCCAGGCCCTGTCCAGCGCATTCTTGAATTGATTTATGGTAGCTGCTTCCACCGCTTCTTCCGGTAGCTCATTCCACATGTGAATTCATTTTAATACTGTAGTTAAATGGTCTAGGGCTGATCATTACTGACGATTGTTTTGTGTAATGCATATGTATATATGTATCTATGTACGAGTTTAAAAACAAACTTCATGATCTGTGTTTCCAGTATATGTTTTATAGGTGGGTAAGCCTACTGGTGCACTTTTAAGATTCAACTAGTTGTTGTTGAAGATTTATACTGCCTATTATGGATAAGTCTGAATAGACTTGTTTTCACCATTAGACAATTTGTCGATAGAAAGCCCGAGCCTACACTTTTACCGGCCCAAGGGATTTTTAACTTCCCACACCACATAGACATGGTATGAGAGCAACTGGCCTTTGATGACGCTGTAAGTTATACACAGCGGTAGAAATCAAAATTGGCAGAGGTGGGGGCATGGGGAATCGAACCACTGACCTTCAGATTAGGAGTCTGACCTAGAAAACTGCCAGACACTCTAACCACTACACCACAGAGAACACCACAGTAGATTAGAACTAGTAGATTACCCGAGTCATGAATCGTAGCAGGTCATTCGTGAGGGGCAGTGAATAAAACAACTCTGTAATTTCCTCCAGGTGTCGCTTACATCCTGAAGCTGCTGGACCAGTACCATGAGTTTGACTCACTCCACTGGTTCCAGTCGATCAGAGACAAGTATCTGAAGGAAAAGGTAAGTTGAGCCAATCCCGTTATCGTGGGCAGATAGCGGTGGACAGGGTCCGCACGGGCCTGGAAAGGCTTGAAAAGTCTTGAACTTTATTTGCCCCATTTCAAGTCATTGAAAACCGTTGACGTTAATCTATTTTGGGTAATTAGTCTTGAAAAGCCTTGAATTCCATTAAACTCTCCCCACTGATCTAAATTAGTCTTAAATCGCCATTGTTTTTTTTTTCCTGAAATCCAAATGATAATAGTTTTTAATTCCTATAAAAACAGCTTTGAAAAGCCTTGAATTCCATATCTCCACATGTGTATGGATCCTGGGTGGAAGTCTTCGTGTAAAACCGAACGCGGTGGCCGAATCGGTAGAATGCAGGGTTCTGGTGTGGAAGGTCAGGAATTTGAATCTCAGCCGAGTTAAACCAAGGACTTACAAAATTGATACTTGTCGCTACCTAGCCTGGCACTTAGCATTGCTAGGATAGGACAAGGACTGGTTATCTCAATATCAGGATAATGTGACTGAGTGGGATATTCGGGCAATGGTGCTGGCAGCCTCATTTCCCAGTGAGGCAGCACTATAAAGTCGCCATGAGTACTTTTTACAATCACTTAGATGTAGTGTTGAATATTTTATCGTTTATATATATATACAGTAAAACCTCCAGTCGACCACCTCCACAGATCGACCACTCCCCTATATTGATCGCTTTATTTAGGTCCCAAACGATCGCCCATACAATACCATTGTAAGTTAACGATTAAACAAACTCCCAAAACCGACCACCTCCCTAAATGGACCATTTAAAGTCTGTCCCATGGTCGGTTGACTTAGAGAAGTTTTACTGTATCGTTATTTTCTGCATGACCAAAGGCAAATCGTGCTATACCCTGTCATATATCACCACATTTTTCTTGGAAGATTTATACTGCCTATCATGGATAAATCTGAATAGACTTGTTTTCACCATTAGGCAGTTTGTCAATAGAAAGCCCGAGCCTACACTTTTACCGACCCAAGGGATTTTTAACCTCCCACACCACATAGACATGGTATGAGAGCAACTGGCCATTGATGACGATGTAAGTTATAGACAGCGGTTGTTACATAATTGTTTAATATTGTCTAATAGGGTGTCATCAGCCATCAGTCCAATAAGAGCCGGCTGGATGAGAAGCTGCAACAGACCATGACTCTCACAGTGAAGAGACTCGACGTGTATCAACAGGTAATAACATGTTACACTAACTCCAGTAACACCACCAACCCCGACTCTCAATATATAAAAAAAATCCCCCCCCCCCAAAATCACAGTATGTGTCGCCTCCATAGGCAGTATTTCCACTAGATAAAGTATTCACCCCGTACTCGCAGTACATGGGTGAATACCAACCCTATATAAAAACGGTCGAAAAAGCGGGTTAAGGAAATGAAAGCCTAATTTCACAATATAAGAAGCAACATTTATTCTTTACATATGTCTTATTGATAGCCCGCTACCTTTGAGTTGAAAAATATAATATAATATCTAATTTAATCAGATTTAAAAGTGAAATCGACGGCGTTCTGCAGCCGCCATCTTGTCTTTTTGCATTCTCGCCAATTTCACCAACTCTGTGCCAATATATGCAGCCATTTGATACTGGAGCCACGGTTTCTAGTTCAGGTTCCATAATAAACCTATTTTCGCCCGTATTTACACTACGTTGTCCTTCACCCGTGTATTACAAGTACCGGGTGAATCTTTTATCTATATTTCCACAAATCTAACTCGAAGTGGATGATTTATGTACTCTTTCTGAAATCTGTTTGAAAATTCATGTCAGCGCATGACGTCATTCAACTAAAGCATTATACCCCAGTCACACTATCCTTGCGACTCGTTGTGACCACACAAAAATGGATGGTTGGAAAGTGCTTCTCAGTGGTCGCCGACCTTTAGGTGACCATTATGGTTGCAAGAAGGTTTTAGTTACTGCACCAAAAACCTCCTTGTGACCAAAATGGTTGCAAGGAGGTCGCCAACCATCTTCATAGATCGGTGACCAGTCACCGACTGATCGCCAACCATTGTTTTTCCCGCCTGTTTTTGGTTTTGTCACAAGGTCACTGGTGACTGGGTTTTTTGGTCGCAAACTGGTCGCAAGTGGTCTCAAGTCTTAGTGTGACTGGGGCTTTATTGTACCAGCTTGAAGGCGTGTAGTAAACTCCCCCTCCCTGAACAAAAAGCCTAAATAGGACTCCGACAGGAGTGCCTATTCAAATGTTGCAGATCATTGCAACCAGCGGATGCCCTGCTAGGGACCGCAAACAACCAGTAACGTCAACGTCAGTGCGGGTAGTAACGCGTAACCTGTTGTCGTGTTGCAGGAGTTTGACCTGCTCTACTACTCACTCAGCAGCGCGCGCATATTCTTCAGAGCCGACAAGACGGCTGCGGATGAGAAGGAGGAGGATAAGGATAAGTTAAAAACTGGTATGTCAAAGTTGAGCACTTGCACAACGCGCTAACTACACAGACACACTGCACTGTCACAAGGAGCTACCAGTTCTGATGATATAACATCAAATGTTATTATGCTGTAAACCCCAAATTAATCAACTCGATATCGATATTATTCCTTCTTTTTCTTTTTAAATTCAGGATCCGTACGGGGCCTAGAGCGTCTTGAAAAGTCTTAAACTTCATTTGCCCCATTTCAAGGCCATGAACAGCTTTGAATTTAACCTATTTTGGGTAATTGGTCTTGAAAAGCCTTGAACTCCATTAAACTGGCCCCACTGATCTAAATTAGTCCAAAATCGCCATTCACCATTGTTGTTTTTCCATGAAATCCAAATGAAAATACTCTTGAATTCCTATCAAAAACGGCCTTGACAAGCCTTGAAATAGCCTTGAATTCCATATCTTCACATGTGTACGGACCCTGTTAATTGATCTGCTATCCAGCTATCCAGCCACTAATTACATAAACTCCTAGCTACTTACTGTATAAATAAAATTGGGTTTTGCTGTACATCCTCGACAATTACAATGTACAGAGAATAAGCTATTTCAGCATCTCACTGAGTGCTTAATGAGACCAGACGGGATGGCCGAATGAGCGTCCGTCTCCGGTTTTGGTAGATCATGGGATTCAAACCCACGGGTTCGAACCCCGGTCAAGTCAAACCTATGACATAAAAAATTGATACTTGTCGCTTCCTAGCCAGGTGGTCGGCGTTATTGGGAGAGGGCAAGGACTGGTTGGCTCATGTGCGCTGGTGGTCTGGTCTAGTCTCCCAGTGGGGCAACACTATAAAGTCGCGATGAGTGCAAACCGTCACAAGTCGGTACCCGTCCTGATATGACCTTAGATGTTGCCAGGACGTAAAACTCCAACAACCAACCAACCGAGTGCTTAATGAGTGGTTAATCTTGCACTACAAGGTGAAGTTGACAGTGCTGAGATTGACACTAAAGTGGCTCCTGAAGGCAGTGCGGCTGGTAAGCGGTGTGTGCGCGTCAAATAGTTGGTTCCCATTTTGTCACATATGTAACCGTCTCAGTTGTGCTAAGCAAGTCTAGAACAGATCTGCCAACTTACCTCCAGAGTGCCTATGAATAATTATATCAATTAATGCATTATGCGATGAAGATCCGATACAGCGGCCAACCCGATATAGTAGTCAACCCGATATAGCGGTTAATCAGATATAGCGGTCAACCCGCTATAGCGGTCAACCCGATATAGCGGTCCATCAGATATAGCGGTTAACCCGCTATAGTGGTCAATCCGATGTAGCAGTCAACCCGATATAGTAGTCAACACGATATAGGTGTCAACCCGATATAGCGGTCAATCAGATTTTTCGGTCAACCCGGTGTAGCGGTCAACCCGGTGTAGCGGTCAAACCGATATAGCGGACAACCCATCATAACGGCCAACCCAATACAGCAGTCAACCCGATAGCATCAACCCAATATAGCGGTCAATCCGATATAGCATTCAACCGGCTCTAACAGTGAGCTGGAGATAGTGATCAACCCGCTATAATGGTCAACTGAATATACTGAATGTGGTGACTTCAAAAATATTTTAATGGGGAATTCTATTCTTACTTAGCTATCCGGAAGATACTAAAATTGCCAAAATATACCTTGTAAAAGTAAACGCATACTGGGAAATGGGTCCTTAGACAATTTTTAAAAATAGTATCGCAAATTGTCGCTTATAATTCCCGACCTAGCAACGTGAATCACCCCTTTTATCCCAATCACAGCAGCACCTATCGGTTCACCACTTCAACAGTGTCAGTACTACCCCCACCCCTTCCTAGAATTATCCTAGAATTCGCTCAAGTTTGCATAGTCCGATGATTTTGAGTTTGCCATTTTCTGAGATAAATATATTAGGTTGATCATTATAATCTACCTTAGTTTAGTTTGAAGTAACTTTTATATTAAATGGCTAACTTTTGAGATATTTGAAGTGCAAACATGACAAATTAATTTCGGCAAGCATGCCAAAACTTCTGCAGTAGCACATTCTATTAAATGCCTCAGTATGCCCTTCTGTGTGGCGACACATGTTTAATTAACTAAGTAATTATCTAAGTTAGGTATGTAAAACCAAATTTAGACAATTGTTTTGGATTTGAAAATGTAATGTTTGCATCGGACTATGCAGTTTTAAAATGATAGGAAACATTCAAATGTTCAAAGATTGCAGTCAACAATGAAAGCAAGATTTGAGGAGCGACGTAATTGCAGTCTGTCTATAAGGAGAAATTCTCGGTCATGTCTATACATTTATATTTATGTAGTTATGTAGTTAGGAGTAAGTTGGCAGAATTGGTATTAGAACTTTATTTACCCAGCCTTGGCTTACTGGTAACCAATAAATCAGATTGGACTGTTATCCCCCTGCCCCCACCCCCCAAGTATGCATGCTGGAATAAAGCAGATATAATGATTCTAACACTGCTGCCCATGGATTCTTGTCTCAGCTAACAAGTGTGCATGCAGACATTAAAAAAAAAACACACACACAAAAACACCACGCACACAAATAAGATATAGCTGTCTTGATTACCTTGGAGAGTACACTGATAGGTTTGTGAAGGACTATTCCTGTCACGCCCTCAGCGTAATGTGTTAGATAAGTCAGTTAAAGATGGTAGCAGCGCCCGAACTGTACTATAGAAGACAGGTGATTTATTTCATTTGTTAGAAAGTAATTATCTAAGTTAGATATGTAAAACCAAATTTAGACAATTGTTTTGGATTTGAAAATGTAATGTTTGCATCGGACTATGCAGTTTTAAAATAATAGGAAACATTCAATTGTTCAAAGATTGCAGTCAACAATGAACGCAAGAGTTGAGGAGTGACGTAATTGCAGTCTATCTATAATGAGAAATTCACGGTCTTGTCTATACATTTATATTTATGTAGTTATGTACTTAGGAGTAAGTTGGCAGAATTGGTATTAGAACTTAATTTACCCAGCCTTGGCTTACTGGTATCCAATAAATCAGATTGGACTGTTATCCCCCCCCCCCCCCCACTCCCTCCCCCAAGTACGCATGCTGGAATAAAGCAAATATAATGATTCTTGATGCTGCCCATGGATTCTTGTCTCAGCTAACAAGTGTGCATGCAGACATTAAAAAAAAACCACACGCACACAAATAAGATTGAGATGCCTTGATTACCTTGGAGAGTACACTGATAGGTTTGTGAAGGACTATTCCTGTCAGGCCCTCAGCGTAATGTGTTAGATAAGTCAGTTAAAGCTGGTAGCAGCGCCCGAACCGTACTATAGAAGACAGGTGATTTATTTCATTTGTTAGATTTAAATAGATTCAAATACATTTAAATAGATTCATTAGTGTAAACTTATCAAAAACAAGTTTTTTAAAGCATTATTTTGCTTATATTGAAATTTAATCACCTATTGTCTGACACAGGATTGGTACTTGGTTAAAGAATTTATATTAATTGTCTTTAGAAGGGATATTACGGTTCATATCAGTTCAATTACGTGTGTGTGATATATTTGCTTAGAAGAACAAAAAAAAACTAATGTGTCTATTACTTTCAGCAGGAACCCAGAGATGAGGTATACTTTCACAGTGCTTGTGTCTTTGCATGCATCCAATGTGGTGTAACACTATTCGTGAATGATAACTCCTAATGTGTTTGACAAATGTTCACATATCTAACAATACTGACCACTTCACCCGTTCAATTAACCCGCTACTAGACTGGTGTAGACTTCGTGGAAGTGCTTAGCATAGTTAAGTGTAGCTTTGTCTTAATCACTAAAAAGAAATTATTTTTAAAAACTCAACTAATAGCGATGCAAATTGCATGAGGAACTTTAATCACTACTGAAACTAAATGCTGTATTTCTGCAATTTTGCACAGACACTCCATTTGAAATTAGTGCAAATTTAAATTATATATGTGAAAAGGTACTTAAGCCTCGTAATTGAAGAAGGAAAGAAAGATAAAAAGTGGAGTCAGAAAATAATTATTCCACCAAGAGGTCGTGAACTGACCCCAAGCCGTCCTGATATGACCTTGGAAGTTGCCAGGACGTAAAACACCAAAAACCAAACAACTTACCACAAGCCATGTTTGTTGGCTATTAAAGCTACATAGTCCGATGAAAGCATACATTTTTCGAACCCCAAAACACTTATCTACATTTGATTCTACATATGTAACTTAGATACCGGTGCACTTATTCAAGATACTAAATCAGTGTAACAAAACATGTTACTACTGCCGTCCTGATATGACCTTAGATGTTGCTAGGACGTAAAACAACAACAAACAAACATGTTACTACTTAAGCCTATGGTGTCGAGTTTTGACATGCACACCAAAATTAATTTGACATGTTTGCACTTCAAATATATCCAAAGTTGACTATTTAAAATGAAAGTTACTTCAAACTGAAGTCAGGTAGATTATAACGATCAGAGCTACAAAGACCTGGAACAGGTTCATCACTCACCCCTTATGCAGAAGGCGAGGCCTGAATCACGGCACTAATGTAGTAGACCCTGATGTCCGCCGTTCCACGGTCTTTCACTCATCCACGCACACACGGATGAAGGCCAAGATTTAGAGACTGTACACTTCCACTGGTTTATTACGAAACCTCCGCTCTCCGTGGCACCAACAGTCACGTGACCCACCCCCTAACTCGCAGTAGAGGGCAGCCCAATGGGGGCCCTGCCCGGTGGCTAGCATGCGCCACCTAGCACAGTTCAATGTAACTGCATCGGTGTGCGGAGTAGTGTCTGCCGCCACTGCGTGGTAGTGGAGCTCAGGTACAGACTACTACAATATTTAACTTAGATACCGGTGCACATATTCAAGATACTAAGTCAATGTAACAGAACGTGTTACTACTTAAGCCTATGGTGTCGAGTTTTGACATGCACACCAAAAATTAATTTGACATGTTTGCACTTCAAATATCTCCAAAGTTGGCTATTTAAAATGAATGTTACTTCAAACTGAAGTTAGGTAGATTATAACGATCAGCCTAATATATTTATCTTTAAAAAAAGGGGGCGGGGAAGACAAACAAAACTATTAACTTACAGATTAACTTACAGATCCTCTTCTTTCTGATCTAGACCCTATTGGGCCTATATTGCCGGCTCGTTATGGTAAAAAAAAGCACTAGTTTTTTTCACACATATGGAGGTCAACAGAACCCTGAAGTCATATGATTGTGGGTGTCCTCTCCAATGTCTATCCAGCTTTCTCTCAATCTCGGACTATGCAACTTTAAATACCCTGTCCTAGTGAGTATGGCTGGTCAGCTGACCCCTGGTGGTTTGGCCGTAGTCTGGTACACATCTGACCAGTCGTCCTATGCTTATACTCCCCTGCAATAGCCAGGGGTGTGTGTGTGGGGGGGGGGGGGGGTAGAACAGTTCAGAATTCAGGCATCTCTTGCCTCATTACACGTGTAATCCCAGCTAAATGCTGTAACAGTGTTTTCTTGGACAAAATACATAACTATTAGGCAACTGGTTATTTTGATCAGTTTCAAAATCAAATCAAATATGGCTAAGAGGGGTAAGAGTGGAGTACTTAATTGCATAAATACTGTAGGCTACGCAAATTGACGCATGTATTTAATACAATTACAAAGGAAGCTTCAACGTAAGTTTATAATGTGCTTATACCTCTATTATATAAGGACTGTGTTTGTATTATATAATTATAATATATACCCTAAATGTAACAAGTCAACTTTGTTATTTAGTGTAATGCCTTTGCATTGAAAAACACTTTAATCTCAAAACAGTTAGGCATTTTTTCACACTTGGAACATCCTTTAAAATGTGTGATTATGTCTGAGTAAGAAAACTACTACTACACCTGACAATGCTCTTTTTTTGCCGTGGGATGGCGCCACTACATGATTATTTCAAAAATTCCTATATGAAAGCGCTGAGTGGTGCGTCTTGTCGTACATTGTCTTTGGTACCACCTGAAAATCCCAAGAGAGGCCCCTGAGTGCCTTGCGCCTTCTGCACTCGTCTGTTACAAGAATCTATCCCCCCCCCCCCCCCAAATTCCTAGCTATGGCTATGGTCTTGGTAGACTACGGATACTGCAGTAGATCGCATGCTTAAGCCCCGTTTACACACACACGTTAAGTTGCCTCAACTGGTTCGCTTCATCTAAGTCGCCTCAAAAAGTCCATGAGAATGCACTGTTGAGGCGAATAAGAGCTGATTCGACTCAACTAGAGTCGTCTCATATAGACACTTCGCAAGGTGGTTTAGATGAGGCAAACTAGTTGAGGCGACTTAAGGCCGGTTTGTGAACGAGGATTTAGACATATATAGAAGCCCCGTCCTGATAAGACCTTAGATGTTGCTAGAACGTAAAACAACAACAAACAAACAATCTATGCCAGAAACGTGTATTACATCCAAGATGTGCTGAATAGTTCTCTTTCTTTCCACTAGGTGACATCAGCCTGCCGGGCGCCAAGAAACAAGACCGTGAACTACCTGGATCTGATGTGTCCCCAGACCTGACTTAACACTGAAATGCCGTGTTTTAACTGAAGGGACTGTGGCCGGCTAACCTGGTCTCTGTTCTGAAACAATCTTAACCGAAAGAGATTCTCCAAAATGCCGTCTTCTAACTGATAATACTTTCCATGATGCTCTGTAAAAGGATACTTTTTGCTGGCAGCATACGCAGAAACTTTGGTATCCTTTGTGTAAACTCCTAAATGTGAGTGAGGTATTGTTTGGTACTGAAATAACAATTCTCCATAAGCGAAGTTAATTTTTTTAGTGTCTTAATTACTTGTTTGCTTTGTTAAAGTTCTATAGTCTGATGATTTTGAGTATCCTGTCATTTTTTTGGATACATATACTCGGTTGATTGTTATAATCTACCTTAGTTTAATTTGAAGTAACTTATTTTAAATGCCTAACTTTTGAGAAATTTGAAATTTGAAATTAATTTTGGCATGCCCAAACTCTTGATAACATAGGCTTCTGCAATAACAGGTTCTACTAAATTGCCTCCGTACTCCCTTCTATGTGGTGACAAATGTTTGATACGCACCACTAAGTTAGATATGCAGAATCAAATCTAGAACATTTCTGTCGTTTTGAAAATGTTTATGTTTTCATCAGACGATGCAGCTTTAATCCCCAAGTTCCTCGTGCAGATGGCTAAGGCCACATTCCGGATCTGTACAAAGCATCATGGGTTTGGTGGAAAGAGTGTGCTAACTGTCTAGATTAGAACAATGTCGCTTCTTGTTTTCTTGTTGATATTATCCATCACAAATGTGATGGACTTATTTGTGGGAGGAGTCCAGGAAGGATACCAACGGAACAAAACATGAATGGATACTAATTACGATACTGTGTTAGAACATGGTACTTGGGTCTAAGTTTGCCATAGCAACGTGGCAGCCATATAGCTTAACACATTCTCTGACTGAATTGGTAAGAGCACTACTAGCTGGCTTCACATGCGGGAGTGTGGGTTCGAATCCTGACCGAGTCAAACCAATGACATACAAAATTGATGCCTGTTATGACCTAATTTGGTGCCCTGCAATAGGAGAGGACAATGACTGGTTTGATTAGAATCAAGATAATGTGACTGGGTGGGATATCAGGTCATGGTGCTGGTGGTAGTCTCCCAGCGGGGCAGTACTATAAAATCGCCATGAGTGTATGTCAAAAGTTGGTACCTGTCCTGATGCCCTTAGATGTTGACTATTAAACTATTAATAAGCAAGCAAACCTGGAAGTTGCCTAATCCGATGGTTTTGAGTTTCAGCCATTTTTTAAAGGGTGATTGTTATAATCTTTCAAATTTTAGTAACTTGAAGTAACTTACAAATAGCTAGCTTTTGAGGTAAAGTTAATTTTGCCATGCACATATAAATTCTTACACCATAGGCTTG
The DNA here is from genome assembly GCA_030323885.1 of Branchipolynoe longqiensis. Lineage (NCBI taxonomy): Eukaryota > Metazoa > Annelida > Polychaeta > Phyllodocida > Polynoidae > Branchipolynoe > Branchipolynoe longqiensis. The sequence continues at coordinate 107,987,758 of CM059186.1, read as the reverse complement.
AGCAAAGTCAGCTTCTATTACGTTGACTTCGTTTCTATGCTTAATATGTGCACCAGTATATAAGTTCAATATGTGGGATCAAATCTAAATCTACTGATTTTGACCCAAAAAAACTATTTCCTTGATTATTACCAGTCAAGTGCTTTTGTTTTCAATACCACCTGCCCTTATGTAATTCAATCATGCATGTTACAATGTGTTGTAAACAAATGAACCTCGTTTTAGATCTAAAAATCTGAATATGGAGGTAGCTTTGGGTTGAATGATGAATGATTACGATGTAAATAGACCTTTTGTGTCCCATGTACATATCTCAATATTCGTGTTGGAAAAAATATGACTGACCGGAAATGATTGCGCTGTTACGAATGACCTATGACCCGACATTCCGCTCTTGGTATGGATATGGTGCAGTGCTGCAGCTCTCCACAGCCATCTGATTACCAGAGATTCTTACTCTTTGAGTGTTTGCACCATACACATTCACATATACAATAAAACCTCTCTAAATCAACCTACCATGGGACTGTGACTTTAAATGGTCCATTTAGGAAGACTTTTTTTATTGTTACAATGGTATTGTATGGGCGATCGTTTGGGACCCAAATAAAGCGATCCATAGGCCTATCGGGAGTGGTCGATCTGTGGAGGTGGTCGGTTAGAGATTTTACTGTATATATATCAGGCATGTGATTTCTCTGGGGTTTTTAATTCCGTTTTTTTTTCTGTCTGCCGAAACACCTCTGAAATACACTATTTGCATCCATCTCATAACTCAGTGGGATGATGTGCCACCACAAATAACCTAAAAAGAATTTCGTTTTTTTCCCCTGCACTCAATCACATGCCCGATATATATATATCACACCAGGTGCTACACACGCAGCAGAGCGATTTGATATGGAATGCTCGAGATTACTATCGGGGAGGGGGGAGGAAGGGATCTATTTAATCTATTCCGTGTGTACTACACGTTGGTTGGCTGACTAAATGTAATGAGCCAATGGCTATGTAAAATAGTTCCGTTTCTAGTAATAACTAATTGCAGGGATGAGAACAGAACCGATCAGACCTAAAAGAGGCAGGTCATAGCCTAAAACTTGGGAAACTGCCAATTGGCCGGAAATTTTCATCCCTGTATATATGACTAAAAAGGCAAGTCAATGCCTAAAACTTGCTAAACTGCCGATTGGTGGGAAATTCTCATCCGTGTATATATAACTAAAAAGGTGAGTCATTGCCCAAAAGTTGGGAAACTGCCGATTGGCGAGAAACTCTCATCCCTGTAATTGGTTTCTTGGATGCTGCTTGTACCGGCGACCATTTTGGGTTAACAGGTGCAATTAGTTTATATATTAAAGGACATACAAGATTAGGTCGTGGGCGTGTAAGCATTACACGATGATCGGACACCCAACTTGAATATAAAGGTTTTGTGATTAGCATTTATATCCCACAACAGAATCCTATGGCGTAGGCTCACATATCCCTTGATTTACTGGGTGTTCATTGGTTATGTATGATACCTACCTGTCCAGTCAGCCTTGCCATGTAACGAAAATATGCTGGATGTGCCTTATGTGATACAATTTGGACGAGAAATGCAATTCTTGTACAGGATCTTTTTTCAACTGTCGTCACTAAATAAAGCATGATGTAAATCGAGATTTATCTGAATTGTTATCTTCTCTTAATGGTTACTGGCATCATTCTATGAGGATGTGCATAAGTAGTTTATTTTAGCAAGTTGCACTGACATAAAATAAAAAAAAGCTTGTTTTATTTAACAACGCCTCGAGAGCATGTGGATTTCCTATCATCGACTATTGACACCGTGGCCATGTTGAAACCAGACCGAGGCCACATGCGCATTTGCGAGGCTCCGCTCTGCGTTTGTGCATAGATGTCTATTAGTGGTATGATATTATTAACCGACTGATGTTTATCGGTGGTGTGATATTAATCCTCTGATGACATGAATAGCCCATACCCTTGCATGGTGATTTTCCCATACAATGTTCACTTCAAGTGACAAATCTGCACTACACTGTCAGCGTAGTTATTTGTGGTAGCATGTACCATGCAGCACTGTCAGCATAGTTATTTGCTTAACGCAGTTAAACAACTAGTTTTAGTAATTGCAAATCCATAAGAGCTTTAAAAGGGGTATATATATATGTGTTTTTTTTAATATTAAGAAAGCTATGACATTTGAACATAAGAAAAGATTGGCGACTAGGGCGAGCGACTTTGTTGACAATGCCTACTGTTCATCCTCAAAATGCATCTGATCATCACCCAATCTTCATGAATATTGGCCAATAGATAGAAAACCGGTATGCGAAAATGAATATGGTAGTTTCAAAACTGAATATCTTCAAAATTTACTCCTTTACATATATTGTTACTAATACACATCGGAGCCTTGCAGCTATTTTCACTGCTTCACGGCGCCCAACGCCTACTCAGCCTTGCTCTAATGGCTAATTAGGTCACGCGTGAATAGTGTCTATTGAATGTCAAACATTGACATTTCTCTTAGAGGAAACCTGCTGCTGCCACATAGGCTACTCTTTTTGATAAGCAAGGAGTCTTTTATATGTACTTTCCCACACAGGACAGCACATACCACAGCCTTTGATGAACCAGTTGTGGACCACTGGTTGGAACAGAAAATAGCCCAAACTGCAAATGGGTCCACTGAGCATGATCGATAGGATGACCCACACCTACATACTACCATCTGAGCTACATCCCGCTCCCTACTGACCATACATGGTTTTTTTAAAAACAATACTGGCATAGTGTGGGTTAGATTTGAGTGCATCAGTCCATGTGGCCTAATGGTGCTGGTCACCCTGGAACATCAGACAAGTCCCGACTATAAGTGAACATATTTGAAGAAACAATACATTTAACAAATTTCTTTTGAATAAAAAGCTTAACATTTAAAGCTGCAGTCCCCCCAAAAAAAAAACTATTTTCAAAACCAAAATCTAGATTTAATCCTACATATTTAAGTTAGACACTGATGCACTTATTAAACAATTGTCACCACAAGGAAGGCAGAAGCTTATCGGGTCAGTTTTCGCATGTTTGCACTTCAAATATCACAAAAGTTAGCCATTTAAAATAAAAGTTACTTCAAACTAAGGTAACGTAGATTATAATGATCAACATAATATTTTTATCTCAGAAAAAGACAAACTCAAATCCATCGGACTACGCAACTTTAAGGATCCTCAAAATATTGAGGGGAAAGCAAATGAACTTAATTTAAAAACAACAACATTAGAGTTAACCTTTCACATTTTTATTATTTTACTATTCTTTCACACACATACTGCTTATAGGGAATGTACACCTGGCTGCACAACCCCAATCCTTTAAGTGGACAGCGAGGATGTGCATGACATGCTATGAAGCATCCACAGGGCTGTAAAGTTAACACGATGATGACATCGGCCTAGTGAAATGGTCCTCGCTTGCTTTTTGTTCTTTCCATTTTTGTTTATTCTTTGTACAGTCACTTACCAGCGTAATACCAGTAAGCAACACTACCACCATAACAGAACACTTAATGATACCACTTCAGGAATCTGCAAGATGATGACCCTGATAAACAATTTATGTCATGATTCACAAGTTATTTTGTTAACCCGTTCACTACGCCACCTAACATTTTACTGCATCGGTGTTAACCATTTATTTAGGCACTCTTATTGGGGGGGGGGGGGGGATACGCCTTAGCATCGGGTAGTCTTTCTGTGCTTATTTTCAGTCACACTTATGTCTAGATTCTTAATGTGTCATCTCTTTTCCACGATCCTTTATGGTATTATGGTACAATTTTAAAATTAATCTTCTATTACTAATACATTTTTTGTTTAATTCTATATATTTTGTTAGTAAAATAATCAGCTTATTGTGTTGGTTTTACACCGCATCTGCAGCAAAGCCAAATAAACATGCTGCCTGTAAATGGAGGCAGCTTCCGTTTGTCGTAAGGCATGAATCCATGTGGCTTCCATCGGCCATTGGGAATAAATGAGAGGCTGCTTCCATCGACTGTTGGTCATAAACGAGAGGCTGCTTCCATCGGCCATTGGTCATAAATGAGAGGCTGCTTCCATCGGCCGTTGGTCATAAATGTGAGGCTGCTTCCATCGGCCGTTGGTCATAAACGAGAGGCTGCTTCCATCGGCCATTGGTCATAAATGAGAGGCTGCTTCCATCGGCCGTTGGTCATAAATGAGAGGCTGCTTTCATCGGCCGTTGGTCATAAATGAGAGGCTGCTTCCATCGGGCATTGGTCATAAATGATAGGCAGCTTCCATCAGCCATTGGTCATAAATGATAGGCAGCTTCCATCGGCCGTTAGGCATAAATTGAGGCAGCTTCCGTTAGCCATTGGGCATGAATTGAGGCAGCTTCTGCTTGCCATTGGGCATAAATGGAGGCAGCTTCCACTAGTCATTAGACATAATAAATGGAGGCGGCTTCCAATTAGGGGGAAATCACAAATGCAAGCAGTGTCCTACTGCGATGATGCATTAATGCAGATGACGCCCGTAACGGGTTAAACTAAATGAACAACCATCACACACATACAACAAAACACTTAAACACCGCCATGTGTTACCACTCTTAACACCCTTCCTGTAGATTCTCTCGCCACGCGGGCTTGTAGTGGAGCTGCTTACAATGTGTTGAGGAGCGCGTCCATCTTGCTGACGATCTCCTCTCGCTTCGCCTTGACAGTCGACTCGTAGTCAACGTACTGCTGACGCGCCAGCCGACCCGACATGAGTTTCTCGGCGTACTGGATCGCCATTGTCACCTGCTCGCGTACATGCGCGTCGTAACGCTGCAGCTCCTGGACCTGCCAGTCACAAGTTTGTTTGTTTTAGCTTTAAAATGTTGTCACAGAGCAACTTAGGATCACAGGGTCAGTACACATGTGAAGATATGGAATTCAAGGGTCTTTCAAGACCATTTTCACTTGGATTTCCAGGAAGAAAAGAAACAATGGTAAATGGCGGCTTCGGACTAATTTAGATCAGTGGGGACAGTTTAATGGAACTCAAGGCTTTTCAAGACTAATCACCCAAAACACGTTAAATTCAAGGTTTTTGAAGGTGTTGAAATGGGGTAAATGAAGTTCAAGACTTTTCAAGACTTTCCAGGCCCTGTACGGACACTGGGATCAAGATTCCTGATGACATCTATGGTTGCAGTTGTGTATGAACTAGTTTTGAACTTGGTGTTTAGTAACAGATTTTATTTTACAATGGTCGCAGTTTATTAATCGGATGGCCAAATCCAATCTGGCATGCATAGGTTAAATCCCCGGCCGAGTTAAACCAATGTATTAAATCCTATAAAAAAAGAAGAAAAAAAAGAGCCCGCAGCATCAGTCTTATCCCCCTTCAAAGCTAAATAGTCTCTGCCATATCTCTCGATATATATATGGAAAACTACCCTAGAACTAACTGGCTATTTGCACCATGTTTGTATGAACATTCAGTACATACACATAGTTACGTGTTTACAAATTACGTGTTGCCTAATGGCCATAAGCCATAATTCTACAGAATTTTTACTTTAATTGTGAAAATATGTAGCGCTAGTGACTGACAGGTTAGTCACCATAGCAACTGTTCATTCAGGGTTTATAAACAGCCACCACATGGCCAGAAACCACTTGGCACCATTCACTAAGTGTCCTGATTGGTGGGCACAGGAGAGTGCAATAAACATCAACACTGAAGGCAGCACCAGGTGACTTCTTGAAATAGGACACCTAACCCAAAAAAGAGCGGGAGAGGGCCAGGGTCTTAATTGGCAACCGACTGAGAATCTGGCATTTTAAAATAGGCACTTGTCTCTTTCTAGTTTGACGTTAATTAGTATGATAGAGAATAAATGAGTCTGCAAGTGAAATTTCCCCGGCTTAATCAACAAATGTAACCAAACAAACGTAAACCCATTACTACAATAAGATATATTAACTCCAGAGTACTTTCAAACCTTGTTTACTCAATATAGTGCTGTGATGTTTTCATAGCCACAGACTTGCACCTAAATGCTTTTAATATCTACTTTCGCGATCTTTTCGAACTACTCCATATCATAAATGTAGAAATGAGTCAGATATCTATCAACATGCTCTATCCCACTTATGGTTTCTAGCCCATCACCTTCCCATCATTTCGGCCAGTTCCAAATCAGGCATCTTGCGAGAGAAGTTCCCAAAAGGCACAAAAACTACATGTTTGTTGTTTGTCAGAAACCACCTGCCAACTCTGCAAACAAGATGGCGCATCCTGGGACCCACCTTCTCAATGACGTCTGACGACTCGGCCTTGAGCTTGGAGATGACGGTGGCAATCTGCTGCGTGATGCCCTTGTAGTCCGCGTCCACTTTCTTGCGGTTAGCATTGAAGCTGGCCGAGTCTTTGCTCGCCTTGTACTTGTTGATGGTGTCATCGTAGCTTTGGTAGAGCGCAGACCGCCGGTCCTGCAGTGTCTGCACCTCCTCCACCAGCGACGCGGCGCGCATGCGGCTCTCGCTGGCCTCGTCCTGGGGGCGAGGGCAGCAATCAGGCACTGGTTAGTCACGTGGGTGGTGGGTGGGTAGGTAGGATAGGTAGTTAGGTCGTAGATAGAGGATAGATAGATAGACGTGTTGTTTTACGTCCTAGCAACATCTAAGGTCATATCAGGATGGGTATCGACTTGGGACAGTGCACACTCATGATGGCCTTATAGTGCTGGCCCACTGGGAGACCAGGTCGCCAGCACCACGACCCGAATTCCCACTCACATTATACTGCTACTGAGCTAACCAGTCCTTGTCCTATCCTATTAATACCAAGCGACAGGCTAGGTAGCAAGCAAAAAGTATCAATTTTGCAAGTCAATGGTTTGGCTCGGCTGGGTTTCAGACTCCCAACATTCTGCATGGGAAGCCTGCATCTATCGATTCAGCCATCATGTGAGATCCTAGATAACAGATTCACCCTGTACATGTAGTACACAGGTGAACGACAACGTAGTCTAAATACTGGCGAAAATAGCTTTAGTATGTCAAAGGAAGTAGAATGCCTGGCTCCAGTATCAAATGGGTACTTATATCGGCACAGAGTTGGTGAAATGGGGGAGAATGCAAAAAGACAAGATGGCGGCCATAGAACGCAGTCGATTTCACCTCTAAATTCTATTAAACTATATGTTTTATTATATTTTTCAACTCAATGGTAGAGGGTAAATATGAAGACCTATATATAGAATAAGTTATGGTTCTTAGATTGTGAATTTAGGCTCATTTCATTTCCCCGCTTTAAATAGGGTTGGTATTCACCCGTGTACTGCAAATACGGGGTGAATCCTTTATCTAGTCAGATCTCAGAGATAGGTAAGTAGCGAGTAGTTAGATACTTACTTAGATAAGCAGATAGATAGTTTGTTGGGGTTTTACATCCTAGCAACATCTATGGTCATATAAGAATGTGCACCGAATTGTGACAGTGGACACTCATGACGGCTTTAGTGCTGGCTCACTGGAAGACCAGGCCGCCGGCACAATGACCCGAATTCTCACTGACACATTATACCGATACTAATCCAATAAGTCCCTGCTCTATTGTAGTAATGCCGAGCGACATGCTAGGTATCAAATTTGTAAGTCATACTGCGCTGTACCGATTCAGCCACCGGGGATGCCCCCTCCTCCCCCCCACTCCCTACAACGAAATACCAAAAAAAAGGCTACATGTCACCCCCCCAAACTCGCCCTAGGGCTAATCACGTTTTAAGACGCTGCCACATTGTACAAATTTCAAACAGGCCACGTGGCATGCCATCAGTTACCTTGGAGATTGAGAAGTCCAGTCTGACGTAGATGATCATGATGATGAAGAGCATGTAGAAGGCACCCACGACTAGCAGAGGCTCCTGGAGCAGCATGATCTTTTGGAACTGGTACTCGAGCTGCAAGAGCACAAACATAACCCGTAAAGCCCCATGTCAGACTACGGCTTGCGACCACTTTGCACCAAACAACCCAGTCAGTGGTGACCTCCTTGCGACCAAAGCAATGGCCGCCGACCTTTGGGTGACTATTTAGGTTGCAAGGTTTTCAGTGCAATAGCTGCCAAAATGGTCACAAGGCTGGCACCACTGACAACCACTTTGCGACCATTTGCAACCAACCTTTTTTTGTGGCCGCAAAGTGATCACAAGCAGTAGTGTGACTGGGGTATAACTATAAACATTAGAGTAACTATTGAACTCAACCTGGGTGGACTTAGCTCTATATTCACAACTTTCAGTCATCAGGGAAATTCTTTGTTGTTGTTGTTGCTTATCACCTTCATCAAAATTTCAATTAACAATGTCACTATATAAGTGGATGAAAAACTTATCGAGCTGATTCCCTCCCCTCTCCCCAATTAAAATTTTAATTCTTTAAAAAAAATTTTTTTCCAATGACCCATTTTCTCGGGTTACAAACAAATAGGGAAGTATTATTTTTATTTGATTGTTTTAATGAGAACAATCATCTCTATATGGGCAAAGGTACTAACCTCAAAGTCCTGGATGTGCTGGTCGACGAGGTTCTTCTTGGTGGCCACGATGACGGGGCGGCCGAAGGTGTCTAGGTAGGTGAAGTGCAGCTCGTTCTTCGCCCGGGCCACATCGTAAGGAGCCCGGAACTTGATGCGTCTGAAACACCGCATCCACACAGTAATACCCCAGTCACACGAGAGACAGCGTTCGCCGCCAACCTCCCTACGCCCACAAGGACGCCAACCACCCAGCGTTCCATTCGATACATTGATTCAAATACGTGGTAGGCGCCATGGCGGCACCAGGGCGGCACCAGGGCGGCACCAGGGTGGCGCCAGGGCGGCGCCAGAGCAGCGCCAGTTCGGCGCCAGATCGGCGCCGGCTGTCGCCGTATCAGGGCCAGGGCGGCATCAGGGCGATGCCAGGGCGATGCCAGGGCGGCGCCATAGTACCTACCACCCTGTGAGCACGGCATTGCATATTTTGGCGCCGCTAGGTCGGCGCCAGATCGGCGCCAGATCGCCGGCAACTCGCCAACCCAGGACGGTGCCAGGGCGCCAACCATTTTGAATGGCGCCGCCGGAACAGGGCGTAAGGAGGTTGCACGTGCAGCAGCAGCAACCTCCTTGCGTCCAAAATTCCCGAAATGGACGCCGGGAGGTTGGCGTCCTCGCGGCGACAGCACTCAATCAGGGCGTAGGGAGGGCGCAAGGAGGAAGTTTTGACGTCGCGAATCGATCGTTAGCGAACGCAGGCCTCGTGTGACTGGGGTATAAAGCTGCTGCTGTTTTACGTCCTAGCAACACCTAAGGTCATAGCAGTACAGAGAGTAGATTTTGTTCGTTTGTTGGAGTTTTACGTCCTGGCAACATCTAAGGTCATATCAGGACGGGTACCGACTTGTGACTGCGCACTCATGGCGACTTTATTCACACTATTCACGCGTGTCCTAATTTGGCATCAGAACGAGTCTGAGCACACGTCGATATTGGAAATGGCCATAAGACACTGCTGTGTGCCGATGTGTATGAACTACTACATAAATTAAAGGAGTAAAATTTCAAGATATTCACTTTTGAAACTATCATTCATTTTTGCATACCTTTTTTCTATTTATTGGTCAATTTTCATGAAGATTGAGTGATGATCAGATGCATTTCAGTAGGCAATGTCAACAAAATTACTCACCTTGGCTGCCAATCTTGCTGCCAGTGCTGCATTACATGATACCACCATAACTATGCAGACTTGAAGTTGACAGTCACATTGTAGTTAAAGAATGGGAAAATCACCATGCAAGGGTGACCCAATCTTTTTGAAAATTGGCCAATAGATAGAAAACAGGTATGCAAAGATGAATATGGTAGTTTAAAAAATGAATACCCTCAAATTTTAGTGATTTCGAGAGGTATCGGTCGACAAAAAAGTATTTGCATGACTTTTCATACAGCAGCGCCTCGCAGACGCGTACGTGGCCTCGGTCTGGTTTCTCTATCGATTAGGCCACCGCATCCGGTAACGGAGAGTAGAAGTAAGCATTGCAGACAGTAGAGGGCAGCACGGCCTGAGGTCAGAATGAGGGCATGGTCATGGGGTTTGTTTGTTGCTTTACATCCTAGCAACATCTAAGGCCATATCAGGACGGGTACTGACTTATGACAGTGCGCACTCATGGCGACTTTATAGTGCTGCCCCACTTGGAGACCAGGTCACTGGCATCATGATCTGATTTTCCACTCAGTCACATTATCCTGATACTGAGCTAACCAGTCCTTGTCCTATCATATTAATGCCGAGCGTCAGGCTAGGTAGCAACAATCAATTTTGTATGTCATTGGTTTGACTTGGTTGGGATTCGAACTCCCGACCTTCCACATGTGAAGCCTGCGCTCTACCAATTCGGCCACCGAGTCCGATCAGGATACAGGCATGAGTGGTATCAAATGGAGATCACTATACCTCCGAAATTGGAATGGTAGAGCTCTCACGATTTATGAAAAAATAAGTCTGCAAGTGTAAGGCGAGAAAACACAGCCTCCAGTGACAGTAGCTGAGGTACTCACGTGGCACCTTCAGGCAGGATGACCTTGACCCGGAGGTTCTCAACGATCTGGTCGTCGTAGACATGGTCGATAAAGCGCATCTTCAGCACATACTTGTCACCTACGGAAATAAATGAATGCGATCAAAGCAACCAACTAGATAAGCAGCATTCGAAATAAGAACTTCTCGTCGGTTTTGGAAATGGCCATAAGACACTGCTATGTGCCGATGTGTATGAACTACTACAGAAATTAAAAGGAGTAAAATTTGAAGATATTCACTTTTGAAACTATTTTAATCATTTTTGCATACCTTTTTTCTATATACTGGTCAATTTTCATGAAGATTGAGTGATGATCAGATGCATTTCAGTAGGCGATGTCAACAAAGTCGATCACCCTGGTTGCCAATCTTGTCTTAAATTCATAATTGCATAACTTTCTTAAAATATATATATATATTTTTTATTATTTTATAGCTTTTATTAATTTGTAATTACTAAGACTAGCTGTTTAACTGTGTTACATGATACCACCATGACTATGCAGACTTGAAGTTGACAGTCACATTGTAGTTAAAGAATGGGAAAATCACCATGCAAGGGTCACCCAATCTTCATGAAAATTGGCCAATAGATAGAAAACAGGTGTGCAAAGATAAATATGGTAGTTTCAAAAATGAATACCCTCAAATTTGAGTGATTTCGAGAGGTATTGGTCGACGAAAAACTATTTGCATCACTTTTAATAGAGGGGCGCCTCGGAGATGCGTATGTGGCCTCGGTCTGGTTTCGACATGGCCGCAGCGTGAATAGCATCAATTGGCTTTCCGTTGTCATCTTTAAATGTAATTTATATTACTTATGACATTTGTTTTGTTGTTTTTGATTTATTTGTGTAGTTTTATTCCCATAACCATGGAAGTTAACTGAGATAATAAAGGTAGACTGTGGACAAGTGAAAATTCAGACGCTGATCTACCTATTCACAATGTAATTTAGATGGCTGGAAGACCAGTGCCGTGGCGCTGAAAAAAATGTATATTCTGATGAATAAACTGTTTTACCAACAGCAAAATGAAAATTACACCAGACTTGTCCGATGGACAAGTGAAATTATTGCTTATTTCTATTACTAATAAGTGTTGCAAAACTAGAAGGTAGGCAAAAGGATGCAGTGTTTATTGACATATATCGGCATATAGATTAGTTAGACGAATCTTACCTGGGTATAGATGATGGATAACTATTGTTTTACCGAGGTAGGAGCCTCGGATAGCACATCCGGGTCCAGCAATCTTTACCTACTAATTCAGGATAAAAATGATTCCAATAAACCAAAAAACTATGGTCATGTGACCTAATCTTGGTACAAGTGATTGAATAGACGTGGCAGGGCGTGGTGGGTGGGCCCTCGCCCACGTCTACCCGAGGCTCCTACCTCGGTAAAACAATAGTTATCCATCATCTATACCCAGGTAAGATTCGTCTAACTAATCTATTTTACCTCGGTATACCGCCTCTGGCTAGCCGCAGGCTAGGGAGACCTTTACGTAATATCATTTTTATCCTGATATTCCTGTTAGTTATTATGATTCTATTATCAAGTCTTATTTAAGTATGTGTGTACAATTGATATGACAATAAAGCGAAAAGTTGACTTTGTCTCACCTTTGACTTTTAGTTGGTGAGTAGCCTCTGTGCGATAGGTTGAGGCTTCTCTAGTCGCTTGTGATAATGTTTTGCAAACGATCTAGCGGTTTTCCATCCTGCATGAGCCAGGCTCCGTTTCACGGAAATGCCTAGTAATCTGGCCTTAGATACCATTGCACCACGTGTAGAGTGCGATGAATATCTGTTTGTGTTCGACTCCTGATAGTTTTAACACAGTCATGGTCCATCTGGCGAGGGTGTCCCTCGAAATGCCCTTGTGTGGCTTAATAAAGCTCACCAAAAGCTGCCTTGAGTTTCGTATTGTTCTTGTCTTGGATAAATATGTCCGTATTGCGGAGACTACACATAATTTTCGATCCTCTGTGAAACTAGTGACACTGATTGTCGACAGGGGATCACCTAAACAATTTGATTTCAACAAAGTTGTTAAATCAAACGTTGCTTCCTTGTTATCGATTTCAAGACCATTGAGCGACAGGGCGACTATTGTTTGGCCCCTGTGTCCTGTAACCAGCAGAAGAAGCAAAGCTACTTTGAAACCTAATAGCTTAACGTCCAGGAACTTATTCTCTGGCCATTCCTTGAAGAGTTTAAACACAAGAGATACATCCCAAAACCTATTATATTTGGGTTTGGGAGGGTTCCTCTGATAAATTGATCGTACGATCCAGCAAATAACATGGTGTTTACCCATTGTTTGTCCATTAATCCTAGGTAGGATTATTGACAGCGCACATCTGGCTGCATTGATAGCGCCATATCCTAAACCTTCGTCTTCTAAGAAACGTAGGAAACGTCCTACCTGGGATATTGTCGGGTTCATTGGCTTAACTTTCTTAAGTAAGCAATATATACCCCATTTCTTTAAATAGGTTGTATACATTTTCACAGTTCCCTTCCTCCACGCGTGAGAAACCAACCGTTGTTGTGTAATCTTATCCAAGCCGAATTGTTCCAAATATTTATTTTAAAAAGGAATGCTACCAAAGGAGTCGTCGACACGTTTCCATGGCGCGCTAACGGTCCCTGATGTTTCAGGTTTCCTGGGTATCTTGGGAAGCGTAGGCTGCTTTTGGCTGTCGCGACTAATCTCGCTAGCCACGGTTGAGTGTCCCATTCGGGGACGATGAGGATGGCGTGTGTTTTCTCCATTTGTATCTTTCGGGCGACTTTGCTAATAATGGTAAAAGGGGGGAAAATGTAAAAGAAATGATTTTGCCAATTTAGCGAGAAGGCATCTATGTGCCAAGCATTCGGTTTGGGGTGCCACGAAACATATTTGTCCAGTTTAAAGTTATTACGTGAAGCAAATAAATCTATATCCGGCCAGCCCCATATGCTACAGATCTCTTTGAAAATTGATGGGTTTAGTGACCACTCTAAGTGGTCATGGAAATGGCGACTCATCTTATCTGCAAGACAATTCTGCGTACCGGGTATGTGTGTTATTGTTAACCAGACCTCAAAGCTTTGCGCCCAATTCCAAATGAGTAGTGCCAATTCGTTACACTTTATTGATTTTGTACCTCCCATATTTCTGACATAAGCCATCGCCATGGTGTTATCCGTAAGGATACGTACATTATTTTTGGGTACTTTAACAAGGCTGGTTAAACCTAAGTAAATGGCTCTTAATTCTAAAACATTAATATGATCGGAAAATTCCGATTCTAGCCATCTTCCTCCCGTTGCTACATCATTGCGATGTGCCCCCCAACCTTGCAGTGACGCGTCAGTTGTAACTGTAGTATTGGGCTCACCCATTCTAATGGGATTGGGGGAGTTATCAAAGTGACTTAGCCACCAATAAATGTCGGCTAGTCCATTCTCAGAGATAAACATTCTCTTTTCAAAGTTACCCTTTGCTCGGGCCAAAGCTAGATTTTTTTTTATCAATTTCCAGGGACTTAACGTGTGCGGCCCCATATAAAATAGCAGGGCTGTACGAAATCATTATACCGATTAAGACTGCGACCTCTCTTATCTTTGGCCTAGAAATGTCTAACAGCTGTATCGCTGTGTCCCGCAACTTATCTTTCTTTTGTTGTGTAAGTGACACGGTCATAGCCGTCGTGTTTAAAATGAAACCTAGACATTTAAGCTCCTTAGTAGGAGAAAACACGGATTTCTTATCATGTATGAAGAAACCCAAGTTTGAGAAAAAGTTGACATAAATCTTGAACGGCGAGCGCGCATTGTGTGAAAGATTGTCCCATAATGAAAGAATCATCAATGTATGGAAACATACAATGACCAAGTTTAGCCATTTGTGAAAAAAAACGGTTTCAACAACTTAGTAAAAAGGCGTGGTGCACACGCCAAACCATTAGGTACGCAGGTAAATTAAAAAAGCTGGCCATTCCAGACAAACCTTAAATATTTGCGATACACCTCCCGAATAGGGACGGTATAGTAAGCATCTCTTAAATCGACACTCACTAGCCAACACTCTGGGGTGATCAAATCGCGAGCTGTTTCTAAGGAAAACATTTTGAAATGTTGGTATTCAATGATTTCATTTAATTTAGTTAAATCTAAGATCATTCTAATGGACCCATCTGGTTTAGGAGTGGAGAAAATATTTGAAATGAATTCACCTTTAGTATGTTGTACTCTTTTGACGATGCCTTTGGCTTCAAAAAGCCTAACCTGTTCATTTAATTGAAATCTTTCTTGCGAATTGAATTTATATGGAAAAGGTGCTCTTTTCTGGACAGGTAATTGTGTGAAAGGAATTGCAATGCCTTTAGCAATACTAATAACCTCTGGGTTTGTGGTTAATTGTTGCCATTGCTCTAAATAATTAACAATGTTGCCCGGTTGAAAAAAGCTTACGTCAGTTTGTGTTTCCTCTGTGACCATTTCAGGGCCAGGAGGCTGAAAAGTTTGTGTGGCGTTCTCTACTTGTTCCCTGGTTTGGGGAACTGCGGCTTGGGAACAAACTCCCTTTTGTAACCGCGGTTGTCGTTCCAGTTTGAGGGTTGTCTGTCGCCTCGACCTCTTCCCCTCTTCTTCGTCTGAACCCGAGTGGGTTTTGGGATTTACGGCCCTTGAGTTCCGTGTTCTTGGCACTCTTAGTGTCCACCTCTACTTGCTTGTACAGATAGGCAAGCTGACCCCCAAACATCTTGGACTTGTCCAGAGGTTTGCCTTTGATGGGGGTAGGTCCGGAATACACTGTGTATTCCTTGCCGTCATGATCAGTCATCTTCTTTGACCGGGCGACCTCTTTGCCCGCGTCGGTAGTGACGGATTTGAACACATTTTCGAAGCGGCGATGTGTCATGTAGTTACTCGCCGCAGCGAGCAAGGCAATGCCCCTGTCCATTACCCGAGCCAAGGACGAGAACTTATTCTCGGTTTGCATGCGGTTTGCAACCGGGATAATGGAAGTCAAGGACCCCAAAACTGCCTTATGGATCAAGGATAGGGCAGTTTCATAGCGGCGACGTTCGTCTGACAGATGGATGCCAGCATCCATCTCCTTACATACCGTAGCGGGAATACCTTTGACGCCGGAGATCTGTTCAGTCAATTTATTAATGACCTCAGCTGGTTTGAAGGTTGTAAAATGGCCATTGACTGTTTTCCTCATCATGGTTGTGGTACGAACCTTTTTTGCCTTTTTCTTGACAATCTTCTTCCCAACCTTAGCGCCTATTTTGGCGTACACCCCAGCGCGTTCCGTATCGGAATCTGATTCCGTGGAAGAGGAGTCGTCTGACGAGTCCGAGTCCGAGTCTTTCTTTTTCTTTTTCTTTGACTTCTTAGGGCGTTTAGCGTTAGCGGCCTTGGTGAACTCATCACCTGAGCTGCTTACTGTGCGGCTTTTCTTGCCGCGCGCTTTCGGTTTCGGAACCTCGGGGGCCGAAACCGTGTCTTCCTCGTCGTCGGAAAAGTCTTCCCAATCCTCATCAGGGATTTGGGGAGGGCCCGCAAAGGAAAGAGCCTGGAATTGGCGCATCTTTTCCTCCATCATAGCTGCCATCTTAGCCTCCCAATCACTTGGTTGAGGTGGCTGGTCACTGTCCCGGTCGGACGTCTGTGCCCCGGGCTGTGGGGACGGCGGAGCCGTAGCCGCTGGTGACGAATCGTAATCCGTAGGGGCAATGCCCTCGGCTGCCGCAGGCGGCTTATTCCGCAGAGTGGCCATCGGTTCCTGTAACGACAAAAGTGTTACTTAACCGGAATCATCTCAACTACACAAAGTGTAACCAGTAAACTGGGTTGAGGTAACAGGTACAGAATAGCGTGTATTACAACGTTTCAGTACAGGCGTGAAGCTAAATTTTGCCGTAGGTTTAGGGTAACGAAACCAACCAAACTGGGGGTATCGATCCTCAGATCGCCCACTCTCTCTGTTCCGTACACTTCTCCCACCCGCGGCTACGACGCCAGCAAGTTGGAGAAAATATTACGAAACTCGGAGGTTCGCCTTAAAACCGGTCTGGGGTGTCTATAAAAAAACACCCAGAAGCATCCCCAACAACATCCTCTATTCAGGATCCGGGAGAATTTTCTTAGGAAATGAGCAACTCGGGTTACCATTTCTCCCTGTTTCAAAAACAGGTGTCGATAGAACAAAGGACTATCGGTTTCGTTTGTGCCAGCGGCACCCAGTGTTCTATCCTCAAGTAAAAAACACGTACAAAGTCCAAAAGGGACCTGAGAAAGTTCTGAACTTTCATAATGTGATGCTATAAAGCATCATACACAATTTAACCTAAGATTCCAGTACTTACTTTATGAATAAGTAGTCTTAGTAGATAAATCCTGTTGGAGCAACTCACAAACGTCCTCCCGTTGTGAGTCACTTATGCTAATTGCTGGACCCGGATGTGCTTCCTTCTCCCTAGCCTGCGGCTAGCCAGAGGCGGTATACCGAGGTAAAATCAGACTATATCGGGATGTTTCATTTGAGATTTCTTCATGCAACGGCAATACATGCACACACAGAAAACAACAAATAGGACATTTTCTTTTCAAATTAAAAAAAAACAAAGGTGCTTACCCGAGTTGAAGAGGTACTGGTAGCTGGGCACATTGTAGCCGATCATGTAGTGGGTCTTCCAGCCGCCGAACAGCGGGAAGCGCGGCCGCAGCTCAACCTCGATCAGGTCGTCCTGCTCCCGCAAGTGGCTCGTCGAGATGTTGCCGATCTCGTCACGGTAGTACACGTCGCGGGCAGTAGAGGGCAGCACGGTCTGCGGTCAGAAGGAGGGCATGGTCATGGGGTTTGTTTGTTAATGATGTTACAGGGTCCATACATCAGGGATGAAAGTGATCTCCGGGAAAAAAAGCGGAAATGCTGATATTCTCCCATAGGTTTAGCATTGTCAGGGAATCGCGGAAAATTCCTGGAAGTTGGGTATCATATATATTAGTATACGCTGAAAGTGCTGCATCGTTTGAAGCATATATTAATAGTGTACGCTGATGGTGCTGCGACGCTAGGAGCATTTATTAATATTAATAGTGTACGATGATTGTGCTGCGGCGTCAGCACCACATATTAGTATACGCTGATGGTGCTGCGGGCTTGAAAAATCCCGGAAATCCGCGGAATCGCGGAGATCTTTCATCCCTGATACATATGTGAAGACATGGAATTCAAGCCTATTTGAAGGCTGTTTTTGATAGGAATTCAAGACTAATTTCATTTGATTTCAGGGGAAAAAAACAGCAATGACGAATGGCAATTTTTGAATAATTTAGATCAGTGGGAACAGCTTAATGGAATTCAAAGCTTTTTCAGGCCTTGAAATGGGGCAAATGAAGTTGAAGACTTTTCAAGAATTTCCAGGTCCCATACGGACCCTGGACTTGTGACTGCACTCATGGCGACTTAATAGCACTGTCCCACTGAGAGACCAGGCCGCCAGCACCATGACCCAATACCACACACTATGCTGACACTGTGCTAACCAGTCCATGTCCTATACTATTAATGCCGAACGCCAGGCTAGGTAGCGACAAGTATCAATTTTATATGTCGTTGGTTTGACTTGGCTGGGGATTCGATCTCCCGACCTTCCACACGTGAAGCCTGCACTCTACTGATACGGCCAACCCAAGAGAACTACGTTTTCGTGGAATTATCCAAAAATCCACAGGAACAGCAGAATCAGAGCTTGAAAATGGGAAATGATTCCGCTGAAATGAACACAGGATAAAATCAAGTGACCGGATGTTCAACCCGTTTGGGGCCGGGAGCGCCTGAGTGCACCCACAAGTTCCACACGCTTGCAGCCCTGGGGCACCTGTCATTGAATTGCTTTTCTAGATACATTTTCCTGATAATTTATAGATCATATCACAAACACAATGCGACCCGATTGCAGACGCATTCATGCACACCCAGACTGTAAGCGCACAAAACCCACAGGTGCACCTAGCTCCACAGGGTTAGGGGCATACCTTAAAGTCCTTGATGGAGGAGACGCCATCTTGGTTGCGCTGGTAGTCGTAGCGGGAGAAGGGACCCTTCAGTATGGCGCCGGTGTGCTTCAGGTCGATCGTCTCCTCCACAGCGATGTTGCCCCAGTGCGACACCTCGATGAGGCGCTCCATGGACGACACTGTCAGGAAGGGCGAGTTGTTCTCATAGTGCACCACCATTTCCGCCTGGCCAGGGAACAAAGGTAAAGCTTGTTTTATTTAATGACACCCCTAGAGAACATTGATTTTTATCATCGGCGATTGGACATCAAACATATGGTCATTCTGACAATTCTTTTTTGAGGAAACCCGTTATTGCCACATAGGCTACTCTTTCCAATAAGCAGCAATGGGTCTTTTATATGCACGTTCCCACAGACAGGACAGCGCATACCACAGCCTTTGATGAACTAGTTGTGGACCATTGGTTGGCCAGGGAACAGTAAGTAGCTTAGTGTTACAGGGTTCATACCCATTTGGCATAAAATTCCAGGACCTTCCAGTGCAAAATTCCAAGGCGTTTATTAAATTAAAGTACAACGAAACACTGCCATATTCAGAGTTGATTCACTGTGTAAGATGTGCAGCGTAAATAATCATAAAAAAATAACAAACATATGTATACTTTTAATATAAAAATCGTGGGGAGGGGATAGAGGGTAGATGAGAGAGCGAGTGCCGGTCCCCAGTGCCAGTAATACGACTCACTATGCTGTAGGCGTCCTTGTTCTCGTACGGCCCGTAAGTAATGCTGCTCTCGCTGACCACAACGGGCTTCACCTTCGAGTGGGACTCAATCGTGGAGGTGGCACAGTTAACCACCGTGGTCTGCGTGGTCGTATGGTATGGAGAGTAGAAGTAGGCATTGCCGGTGAACTTGACGAACTGCTTCTCGGACTGTGCGATCTGTGCTGGATACGGCTTCAGGGCACAGTTAAATACGGTTTCTACGTCAATGGTGACAGCCTTTCCAGGCTCTAAGCTGGAGGGCAGCGTGATGGAGTAGAGATCACTGAAAAGACAAGAAGTTAGTTAGGTGTTGGAGTTTTACGTCCTGGCAACATCTAATGTCATATCAGGATGGGTACAGACTTGTGACAGTACACACTCATGGTGACTTTATAGTGCTGACCCACTGGGAGACGACCAGGCCAACAGCACCATGAACTGATATCCCAGTCACATTATCCTGACACTAAGCTAACCAGTCCTTGCCCTGTCCTATTAATGCTGAGCGCCTGGCTATGAAGCGACAAGTATCAATTTTGTACATAATCAGTTTGACTAGACCGGGCACCAAACTCCCAATATCCCGCACGCAAGGCCCACGCTCTACGGATCCGACCAACGTGCCCGGCGAAAAGACAAGAAAAACTAATGTCTAATTTGCCATGAGAGTGACTTAGGAATTAAGGAGATCCTATTCCATGACAGCATTCCCCCCCCCCTCCAAACACACACACAAATTAGATTCGTGAGACACTTAGGGTGGGCACCTCTCCTACCTGGCGATTAGTTAGAGAAACTCTCACTACCATTTATATCTTCATCTGAAAGTATCACATATCACAGGGATTAAAGCGGTCTCTGCCCCCCCCCCCCCCAAAAAGCGACTGCACTCTAAATTGGTATGTAGGATCAAATCTAAGGACATACTTTGAGATTGACAAAATTATGCTTCCAAAGGATTGTGCAACTTTAAGATGCATAGTTTCCTTTAAAGAACAAACCTAGTCAGGCTGAAAAGAAATGATGTTCCAATAATTGTACTTACTTATCTTTGCGTACTTGAAGTTTGCTTTCATCCTCACCAGACTTGTGCTACAAATAAAAATTGTTGCAATAAAGCAAAATGCACATGAAACCGTTGAATAGACAGACGGCTGTCTTTCTTAAAGTTGCATAGTCCGATGGTTTTGAGTTGCTATCATTTTTCTGTGATAAATATATTAAATTGATATTATATTCTACCATACTTTTGTTTCAAGTAACGTTTATTTTGAATGGCTAACGATTGAGATATTTGAAGTAATAACTTTGCTTTCTGCTATGCCTATAACGTATAGCTATAGGTCAAATCAATGGGTTTAATGTATTTTAACATAATATATTTCTTTTGTACTTGTAGGGCTATCTGGCATTTGAATTTGTTCTGCAAGTCTCCAGCAGGAAGTGCTAAAAAAATCCTCAAACTAGTACGTTGTGATGCGGCTTTGTCTGCATAAATAGCTTTTCTTAGTTTGATAATCTCCGGGGTCCCAGTGACAAGAAAATCTGTGAAAAACTAGGGAGGTTGTGGGATATGCGCCCCTCCCAAATTTTTGTTTTATTTAAACCTACAATTAAAATGGTGCAATCTGGCACCTACCGGACACATTTTGGCCTAGAAATTCCAACTGTTTTAAGACTTTAAGACCAACAAAAAACTAAAAGTAAACGTGTTTTCGCTGACAGGATTTTTCTTTCGCCGATTTGGAAACTCAGTTTTCACTGAAATCCGCGATTTCACTGAGAAATGGTCTCCCTGTAATCTAGTTAACCTCTTCTGCAGTATGCCATTTTAATTAATTAATCAACCACTGGGAATTTCTTTAATTTTAGCGTGCAAACCCAGTTTCTGATTCTATCCAGAAAGTTGACTAAAATAATTAATTATCACATTGAAGGTAAGTAACATACTTTATAAAACCTAAACTATAATTCTTTTAAAGCTATTTCCAATGCGTTTGTTGAATATGGAGGAAATCCCATGTTTTTCGTTTCTCCTAAGGCAAAGTATGTCTACCCTGGAAGAGCCCATTCTGTTCAGCCTGTCCACTTGTTACCCCAAACCCGCTGCCTGGATTTTGGGTCACAGGTTTTGGCTGTTTTTAGGCACTTGGAAATCCGCCACGCTTGCCGGTCTCGCTAAACTAGCGCTGTGATGTCATCACTTTTCAGCACTGCAGTTTTCATCGTTCGCGAAAATGCGGATTTCAGATATTAACTCTGCTCAAAGTAGGGTATGAATGGTACCATTTTGAAGCACACTAATTTTGACAGATTGTAGTTTTTGTGTGATCAAATTCCAACAGGATGCGTGAAAATGCTGAGGTAATTCTGGGTAGGCATTTGTCACTTCCTCTTGCCCGACTTAGTGTAAAATACTCCGATATACGACATAGGGGGGAATGCAAATATTCTATTACTGATCGGTGTACGTGACCAGGCGCATGTACGCATACATGTAAGGGCTGGTGGTGCTGAGTGGGATGTAAATAGACACAGTGGTTCTGGCAGGTGTGGGTGTGAGGGCACTCAGGGCCTATCCCCTCTGCTGGGATAGTGATCACCACACTCAAACGTCAAGGTTGGTGGTGGCCAAGGGGGCTATACATGTAGCTTGGGGGTAGTGGGCAGACCACTGGTAGCCATGGGGACCAGGAATGCTGGATCCCTATTGGTAGGGCCAAGAATGCTTGTTTCCCATTGGGGAAAGGGGGTCCGGTGATACTCTACAATGAACCCATGTAACCATATAAAAATAAACCAGAGGGCTTGACTCTCTCTTCTTCTTTACACTCTGTACTCTTCCTTTCTCTTTGTCTGTATTGATTTCACTATAGCCTGCCTACACAACCACAGATTCAAACTTTAGCCATCTTACATTAGTATTGGGTGATCTAATCTTCAGTTAAAGTTATAAGCTATATTCCTGAGGTTATTACCTTTAATTTGATATGTTTCTTGATAGGCTTGTGTTGACATTATTAAGCTACTGACACATTTTTGTGCAAAATGTCATGTATGTCAAAGTTTTCCAAAGCTTTGTAATACAAATACTACTAACAAAAGGGTCTGAATTTGGCACTCTTAAAGCGTCTGTCACACCGTACCGGATTGAGTACCGGACACCACAGGACAAAGAATTGTCTAGTCTGGTGCTCTCGGGTGACATAAAGTATCGAAATGTACCGAAATTGGGTCAATTGCTGCTGGGTGACCGGTCAAGTACGGTACATGTACGGATGGGTACCGGACACCAACCGGACACGTCAGCCTGGCGGTGTCCGGTAGAAGTTTTGTGCATGTTCAAAACTTGTACCGGACACCCCCGGACGGGTACCGGGCATTGCCGTATTTCACCGGACAGTGTCCGGTACCCCAGTCCGGTAAGGTGTGACTGGTCCTTAAAGCATCATATCTCTGGTTCTAATAATGCTATTATAACAAATAAGGTATTTTTGTGCAGCATTTAGATTGTTTGTTTGTTGTTGTTTATGTCCTAGCAACATCTAAGGTTATATCAGGATGGGTACCGACTTGTGACAGTGCGCACTCATGGCGAATTTATAAGGCTGCCCCAATGGAAGACCAGACTGCCAGCACCATGACCTGATATCCCACTCAGTCACATTACCATGATACTGAGCCAACCAGTCCTTGCCCTGTCCTAATAATGCAGAGCGCCAGGCTAGGAAGCGACAAGTATCAATTTTGAAGTCATTGGTTTGACTCGACCAGGGTTCGAGCTCACGACCTACCAACATGGGAGATGGACACTCTAACTCATTCGGCCATCCCGTCTGGTTAAAAGTGCTGCAGAGTAACTATAGTTGTCTATGCTAGACACAGTCACAGATAGATATGGTGATACTGTGACAGTATCTGTAGTACATGTTTTAAACGTAGGATATAATCTGTCCCCCAAGCACAGGCAGATTAATTGTTGCAAATGGCAAATTCTGTCAAAAAATGCTTCACTTAAACACCATGGCAAAATAAACCACAAAAGGTTTTTAAAACTTTATTACAGCACAAACAACATTTGTTCTCTTACCATTAACCTGGTCTTGGATTCATTTTATTATTATTTAAAGAAATAAGCCTGATATAGCTAAATAAAAACTACTACCAACTCCCAGTTTTCACTCTCAATCCATGGTAATTCCCAGGTGCAGATGTGTCATGGTATAACATGTACAACAAAGCGATTTGTTGATCAAAGTACCCAGGAAAAAGGTACTAATACCCCATGATAGGTGAGATTCTGAGCCTTCCATTCATATAAAACAGTATATGTTTTAATTGTAGAGAAACTACAAAAGAACTGATTGAAATTAGAAGTTTAAAAAAATTCCATTTGAAGTGTATTTTGTACTGAAAATATCATTTAAAAACCCTTAAAAGTTGGTACTGAATTAAAGAGATTTTAATTTCCTCATGCGAACCTATGGCTCATGCGCACAGCGATTTAATGAGGGCGCGGACATCTGGGCACTTAGCGCATCGCATTACAGCATTGAAGTGAATGTAAATAAAACAAAAAGCAGATGACAATTTACTTTGCTTGAGGTTCCAAGTGCTTTCTTTCTTCGCTTGTCATACTACTATTACTAGTACTGTTAGTGTCACTGTCAGCATCACAAGATACCCGTTTCCTCTTTCCATTTACCATGACTGTACTAGTAGTAGCAGTAGGCCTACTAACAACATTTTCAAGATTTTCTGGATGAGACTGCAACTGCAAGCACCAATTTTAAGTCTGACAACAGATCAATTAATTTTTTGGGCCAAACATCAGCCGTTTATCCTTGACCCCCAATGCTATTTTCAGATATCTCATTTCATTTTTGACCATTTCCAATCTTACTTTGTTCTTTTCTTAGTTTTGGTCACATCTTTTCATCAAATTATCTACATCCCTTGGTGCTTTACAAGGTCCCCCATGGCTATATATACACAGTATCAATTAGCTTCTGAGAAATTTCCTTTGCATTTTCTTTCTCAAGTTTTTTTCCAGTTGTGTTTCCTCCAACTTAGCTTTTATTTGTTTTTGTACCTCTTTTTCAACATTTGTGATTTTCCCTCAGCTTCTCGCTTTTTTCTGCAGCATTTTTTTTCATTAGTTTACCCTGTTCCAGTGGAGATTTGGATGATAGCCAGGAAGAAATTGTTTTATTTTTCTAAACCGTCTAGACACTCGAATGCAAATGGACCGAAGCATGACGTCTTCGAAACTGGCTAAAATCCAAGTCTCCAAACTCATAATTGGAGACTAAGTTTGTCACATGACAATGTTTCATTTTTTGCCTTAACTCTGGGGACACTTCTTCACCAAATTTTCCTCCAGGCAAAAAATCATATAACTGCCTTTCAGTGACAATGACAAATTTAGCCATAATTCTCTCCAGGGCTGATTTTGTGATTCTTTCATTGCTTCTTTTTCAGCCAAACTTAAATTTTCTTGTCAGAGCATCGGAAACTTTGCTCGAAGGTACAGACAAATCTGGGAAGACATTTATGGGTTCATTTAGAAGTACACTACACTCCTCTGCCCACTCTTTCATCTGATCCAACACTGACTGGATTGTTTGTTGTTGTTTTACGTCCTAGCAACATCTAAGGTCATATCAGGACGGGTACCGACTTGTGACAGTGCGCACTCATGGCAACTTTATAGTGCTGTCCCACTGGGAAACCAGGCCGCCGGCACCATGACCTGGTATCCCACTCAGTCACATTATCCTGACACTGAGCACACCAGTCCTTGCCCTATCCTAATAATGCCGAGCACCGAGCTAGGAAGCGACAAGTATCAATTTTAAAGTCATTGGTTTGACTCGACCGGGACTCGAACCCATGACCTACCAGCACGGGAGACGGACGCTCTAACTCATTCAGCCATCCCGTCTGTCCACACTGACTGGATATATTTGTATTGGTCAACATATTCGACTCCCCCGTTCAACATATTCCTGAATGGTCCACTACTACAAAAGTATACCAGCCCAAGTGCCCTATCTCTATACTCTCATTGTCAAGGCGTACACTATCCAGTTTCAGGTTTAATGGTGGTGCCATATAATTAGTCAAAAGGTTTTGAATGTGATTTCTATGATGAAACAGACTACCAGCTCCTTCAAACACTTTTTTTAACCTGTTCATCCGGGAGCTGGTTACAAATGAGGTGTCATTTATGATCTCGGAACAAAATGCATCCCAGTCACTTTTGCAACCACTCTTTGCATCGCCACGGGGACCGAGTACATCAAATGCCGTTCTGATGAATCTGCCGACTGAAGACTCCCCGGATGAATTGAACCTTGCAAATTTGGCATGTGTACCCCTCCCAAAACGAGACCCACATTGAAATATAACCCTTTTCTTAAAATCCATATGAGAATATTATTTTGTGAAATGTTAGAATTTTGGATTGATATGAATTATGATCATATATTATTTTTAAAAGAACTGTCGTATTTTATACTAAACTAAAGCTAAGAATATGTGCTATCAAATAAACAATGCTTAAAGTGCTTTTGAATTATGGCGGAGTGCGCAGGGGAAATGTCAATTTCACTGCTGCACTGGTGTGATGCAAAGGTGTCAAAATCACAAAAACAAGTATTTTCAATCTTGCAATCCATTATAACATTTTTGTGCCAAATAAAAAACAACACACGATTTCCGCGAAGCATGCGCAGAGCGTAATCTAGAATGGACTTGTGGGTCACAACATCTGTGGAGAGGCAATTGAAGCTCCGTTAACATATTGAGCAACTGACAGTCTTTTCAGCACAAATGTGGATTTATAGAGAAAACATACTCAGCATTCTTTAATCGTTTTTGATAATTATAGCTGTCTCTTATTGATTGATTGATTGATAAGCTTGATTGTCAGTGTAAAACAACACAGTGAGACACTGTCGACCCACAACACTCGTGTTGTTGCCTATCACCAGGTGTCATACTAATCGCGGAAATCGTGTATTGTGAATAAAAAAAATTCTAAAATATCTGTACTGACTACTCAGTAGGTATGTGGACATCACTGCGATGCGTCGCCACCATTTTGTCCCCGATCGCTGAGATCGGAAGTGCGCTAACGGATCTCGACATGCCTTCCAAAATCGCTTCTCATTGGCTAACGGATGGGGATACCAGGGAGTCCCGATGATGTCATATATAAGAAAATGTCCTCGTTTTCGAATTTTGCATTTCTGTTGATTTGTTCGTTCGTGACAGCATTTCAAACATTTTCACTAATTTTCGGATGCTCAAATCAGTTCAAATTCACTTTGGACGTAAATAAAAATATGTAGACCCAATTATTAATGTCTTTTCTCATGTTGTACCAAATATACTCACAATCCTATACGTCGAAGGAGGTTAATTTTGAATTGGAAAGTGTCATGGGTCGCTAGAACGGATCTCGACATGCCTACCAAAATCGCTTCTCATTGGCCAATGCCCGAGTCACACGACGGCCTGCGTTTGCTTGCGATCACTTGCTGACCAAAAGTCTGCGAGCTCCTTCCGACAAAATTGAAACAATTTGTTACAAACTAATTTAATATGTCGACAATGATGCACCAGGCGACATTGTGATGTCATCGTACACGCACCAGATCGAGTCAGTCGGTGATCGCTCGGCGATTAGTCGTAAGGTGGTCGTAATTTAACGGAGAAATGCTCCCGAATCAATCGCAAGCGAACACAGGCCTCGTGTGACACTTGAGTACAGCTACTATGGTCGCAGATCAGTCGGCGATCAGTGGAGATGCCAGAGGTCACAAGGAGATTGTTGGTGCTGCAGCGGCAACCTCCTTGCGACCAAAAATGGTCGGCGATTAGTCGTAAGATGATCGTAATTTAATTGCAAAATGCTCGCGGATTGATCGTAAGCGAATGCAGGCCGCGTATGACTGGGGTATAACAGATGGGGATACCAGGGAATCCCGATGATGTCATATATAAGGAAACCCCTGTTTAGGGTCACCCATTCCCTTTGTTTCACGGGTCTAATTACAGGACAAAAATACATGCGATTATAAATAAATAAAAAAATCATAACTTTCTTAATACTAGACCAATATGCATGATCTTGGTGTTATTTAAAAGCGTATGTTTGGCTCTTCACAATGGTATGAGTATCATTTCTATATGGTAAATTAATTTTTTTTTGTCACATACCTACTTCTGCCGTACTCAGCAATGTCTGTTTAAATTTAACAAATTATTGGGAAGATCGCTACCCGCCGATTCAAGGTAAATATAAACAGAAGTAGATTGTTTAAATTATAGATTGTATATAGTATAGTTAGACGAATCTTACCATGGTACAGATGATGGATAGCTCTTGTTTTCCCGAGGTACAAGCCTCGGATAGTCGTGGACTAGGGAGAAGGAAGCAACATCCGGTACAGCAATCTTCACCTAATTATTCAGGATAAAAATGAGCTTAATGATTGGAATTCCTCATGTTTTCTTTTTGGCACAAGCAAACCGTAATAGTCGTGACAGGGTGTGGTGGGCGGGCCCTAGTCCACGACTATCCGAGGCTTGTACCTCGGGAAAACAAGAGTTATCCATCATCTGTACCAAGGTAAGATTCGTCTAACTATACTATTTTACCTCGGTACAACGCCTCGGCTACTCGAGGCCGAGGGAGACTTTACGTAGCCTCATTTTTACCCTCTATTATCTGATAATCATAGTAATTTTTCAGTTGTAAATTCCAATTTTGTAAATTCTCACACATCTTCTTAGTTGGTGAGTAGGCGGTTTACAACCCCGCTCGTCTTTTCTAGTCGTTTGTTGCCATATTTAGCCAACGACCTTGCCGTCTTGCAGCCGGCATATGCTAGGATTCTCTTCACTGAGATTCCCAATTGTCTCGTCTTCGAGACCATAGCATCTCTTGTAAAGTGCGAAGCGTAGCGTCCTATGTCAAAGCCTGCTGACTTGAGCATGTGAATCGTCCAACTGGCAATCGTGTCTCTGGATAAATCCTTATGTGGCTTTATGAAGCTTACCAAAAGCTGTCTGGAATTATGTATTCATTTTATCTTGGATATATAAGCCCTAATGGCTGACATTACACAGTTTCCTGTTATGTGGGAACCCATTAAAATGAATCAAGGAGAGGGGATCTCCTGTACTGTTTGATTTTAATAATTTATCCAAATCAAACGTGGCCTCCTTGTCATCAATGTCTAGGCCAGTAAGTAAAAAGGTCAACAATTACTTGGGCCCTATGACCGGTTACCCAAAGTAACAATACAGCTAATTTATAGCCTAGCTGTTTAATCGATATATGTCCATAGCTAGACCATTTTTAAGAAACTTAAATACCCCTGAGACATCCCAAAACCTATTATACTATGGTTTAGGAGGGTTTCTTTCATATAATGACCTGAAACACTGAAGAACTTCGTGTTTCCCAATTAATTCTCCGTCAATCCTTGGTAAGATGACCGAAAGAGCTCATCGAGCTGCATTAATGGCTCCATAACCTAATCCATCATCCTGCATCACTCATAAGAGGCGGACTACCTTGGCAAGGGATGATTCCATTGGCTTAACTTTATGTATTTAAACAAAAAATGGCCCATTTATTTTGTGGATGGCATAAAACATATTTCTGTAACTTGCTATTCTTTCTTGATTCAAACAAATCAATTTAGTGAACCGATATCATTTAATAACCAGTCCAAATAATCATGCTGAGTAACTTTCTCTAAACCAAAGTGTCGTAAATATGTCTTCCGAAAGGAATGCCAGAAGGGATGTTGTTAACATATCCCCCCCGAATCATTAATGCTTAAAAATCTTTCCCTTACGTGTAGGAAAAATATATAAAGTCCTTAGCTCCTAGGGCTAATACTTCCAACCATGGCTGCATGTCCCAATCAGGGACTATCAAAGCCCTTCTTGCTACTCTGCCGATTAGGCTGAATCTTTGGGAAAATGTAATAAAAATTTAATTTCCCCAATCAAAGAGAAAACATCCACTTGCCAAAAATATAGACTGTGGATGCTATGAAACCAATTTTATAATGTATTCATGATGCCAACAAAATAATATGTGGCTTTCCCAATTCCAAATTAATTTCACTCACTTATTATATGGGTTGGACACTGTCCCTCCCATGTTGCGAATGTAAGCCATTGGTGTAGTGCTATCTGTCAACATTTTTACATAGCCTTTGGGCATGCAGACTAAACTACATAACCCTAACTACATCGCTCTCAACTCTAGAAATTAATATGATCTAAACTTCTTCATGAAGCCATCGGCCTTCAAAATATTTCCTTTAGTTCTATCTTATGCCAAACCGTTTGGTAAACAGGTAAATTCATATAGTTGTTCATTCCAACAAACCTCACAAATGTTTGGTTTGTTTCATAAATTGGTTGGTAACTGCCTGTGAGCAGCTCGACTGTGACTGGGCCCTAATGAATGAATGGAAATAATGTATGGAAACAATACAGTAATTTCTTTTACCTCCTGGGAAAAACTGTTTGCGTGGCCATCTGAGTTTGCCTTGCAACCTCTACTTGTTCTCTTCTGAGATTTAGCTGAGGGCATTTGCTCCAGCTTCATGAGCCACTTTTCTAGCCCAGCAGAGCCGGAATCTGGCCTGCGTTCCTCCCCTAACACTGTGTGTACCAGGGAAGCTTAAACCCTCACCCCCGGTGACGAGTAATTATCATCAGAAATGGGAGCCTCAGTCTTACTGCCCTTCATAGGCAACTAACCCTTAAATCCAAGATCTGTAATGATCAATGAAATTTAGAATGCTCAACCAACTATTTGTTTGTTGTTTTCGTCCTAGAAAATCTATAATCATATCCAGACAGGTACCGTTTGTAACGGTACATACCTATGGTTAATAACGGCCAAAGTACCTCTCAAGCCAGACACCCTGTAACCATCAACTGAAAGTTCGAGTGTGGCGAACCAATAATTGTTTTTATTTACATCCTAGAACATTTAAGCTCATATCAGGACGGACATGATGTGGCTTCAGCCAACATCTGTCTCCGCTCGGTCACGGGCGGGTTAAACATAATGTGGCTTCAGCCAACAAAGCTCTCCATTTGTCAACGAGTGGCATAACGTGATGTGGCTTCAGCCAACATCGCTCTCCGCTCGGCTTACACGTGATGTGGCTTCAGCCAACATCACCCTCCGTTTGGTAATGGACAGCCTAAACGTGATGTAGCTTCTGCAAACATCATTCATCGTTTGGTAACAAACAGCCTAACCGGGATGTGGCTTCAGCCAACATCACCCTCCGTTTGGTAACGGGCGGCCTAAACGGGATGTAACTTCAACCCACACCACTCCCCGTTTTTAACGGGCTACAAACATGATGTATTCACCAACATCATTACTCTCCGCTCGATCATTGGCGGGCTACCGTGATGAGGCATCAGCCAACATCACCCTCCAAATAGTAAGGGACAGCCTAAACAGGATGTGGCTTCAGCCAACATTGCTCTCCGTTTGGTAGAAGGCGGCCAAAATGGGATGTGGCTTCAGCCAACATCACTCTCCGTTTGGTAACAGACGGCCTAAACGGGATGTAGCTTCAGCCAACATCACTTTCCGCTTGATAACAGGTGACATAACCCGATTGGGTCACAACCCTCATCGCTCTAGGCAACGGGAGGCATAAGCGTAATGTGGCTTCAGCCAACATCGCTCTCCGTTCTGGAACGGGCAACCCAACGAGATGTGGCTACAGCCATCATCGCTTACCGCTCGGCCACAGGCGGGTAAAATATTAATGAGGCTTCCCCAACATGGCTCTCCATTAGCCAATGGTGGCATAACTGTGATGCCTTCATCGCTCTCCGTTATACAATGGCGGATTAAACGTGATGTGGCTTCCACCAACATCGCTCTCCGTTCGGCCACGGGCGGCAACTACTGGTGTTGGAGAACGTATTTACACCGTTCCAACACAGGCGTGTAAGCTAATGTGTCATGTCGTAGGGTAACGGTATGGAAGCCGAAACCAAACGAGGGGTAGGGACCAGTATATCGTTACCCACCCACACTCTCTGTTCTGTACACTTCTCCCTCCTGCGGCTACTGCGCCAGCAAGTTGGAGAAAATGCTACGAAACTCGGAGGTACGCCTTAAAAAAGGTGGGGAATCCATAAAAGAAACCCAGGATTAATTTCCAACGTGAATCCATAAAAGAAACCGAGGAAAAATCCAAACGTGATGAGGCTCCAGCCAACATCGCTCTCCGTTCGGCAACGGGCGGCTTGTTGAACCAAAAATCTTACCTGTGATGTGGCAATCACCAACATCTACATACACAATTTTAATTATAAAATAATTCCATAAAAATCGAAAAACACCACTAGATGTTCAATGCATTCGATTAATAATAATGTAATAAACATATCCGCACAAGAAATACGTATCCTCCTGTATTCTTGGGTTTAAACTCATAAGAATAGCCGCTAACGCAATAGCGACAATCACTGAATCAGGTCGAGCAACTGACCAGAAGTAAACAATCACGGTGAAGTCAATCTACCGTACCGGCTCCCGAATCGGTTTAAAGCCAATAAATTGTTTAATATATCCGCAATATTCTAATATTCATAGAGAATATTGTTCTCCACAAGAAATACGTATCCTCCTGTATTCTTGGGTTCAAAGTCATAGAAACGCTACGAAACAATAGCGAATATCGAGTCGGAAATCCGACCAGAAGTAAACCACACGGCGATGTCAACTCCACCGTACCGGCACCCGAATCGGTTTTTCGCCAATATATTCTTTAATATATTCACCAATATTCTAATATTCATAGAGAATATTGATGTACACAAGAAATATGTTATTCTTGGGTTTAAAGTCATAAAAACGCTACGAAACAATAGCGAATATCGAGTCGGAAATCCGACCAGAAGTAAACCACACGGTGATGTCAACTCTACCGTACCGGCTCCCGAATCGGTTTTTCGCCAATAACTTCTTTAATATAAGCGCCAATATTCTAATATTCGTAGAGAATATTGTTCTACTCTTTATACACATAAACTAACCCCAAGTTCTGGAGTTATTGTAGAAAAAGACCGCTGTACTTACTCGTAAACGTCCACCGCTCACGAGTGGAATATGCTAATTGCTGTACCGGATGTTGCTTCCTTCTCCCTCAGCCTCGAGTAGCCGAGGCGTTGTACCGAGGTAAAATACTAATATAGCATAGCAATGAGAAGGCATACAGCTATTGAACAATTATCGCTATGACTATGTTAAGCTAAGATTCCATATACGCGGTATGCGGCATGCGAATGTGGTATATGCGGAATATATATGCCAACCACCAATAGCCGATGTTTACTTTTTGTGCTGGTATATGGTTAAAAAAAAAAAACACCAAAAAAGCTACCCATGACATTTTTGGGGGTTTTTCCTCCAAATTTGTGAAGGAAGATCAAAGTTACTATTGTTTTCTATGGCAAACGCAGCAGTATTCACATCGATCGGTCCATGGGTCAATCCATTTGCTGCATTCGCATTCGTATTCGACGTATGAAAGCATCACTATTCATTTACATGCTTTTGATTCTTTGCCGCATACCACGCAAATCTTAGCTTTAAGCTAAGATTCCTGATACGCGGTATGCGAATGTGGTATATGCGGCATAGATATATGCCAACCCCCAATGTTTACTTTTTGTGCTGGGGGATGGTTAAACAAATAAACACACCAAAAAAGTTACCCATAACATTTTTGGGGGTTTTTCCTCCAAATTTGTGAAGGAAGATCAAAGTTAGTATTGTTTTATAGCCAAACACAGCAGTATTCGCATTGGCATTCGCACTGATCAGTCCATGGGTCGATCCAATTGCCGCATTCGGACGTATGGAAGCACCACCATTCTCGATGTCGGCATGACGTCACAACCCCGGAAAGTAGCCCGCGAAGTGTAAAATACCGCCGTGATGTCTATGGGGAGCATTTATTTTTGTAAAATCAATTAAAAAACTTTCATCGAATCGATTAAAAATATCTTAATGCGCGATTGAAGAGGAAGATCTGAGGTATTCAATTTAACCTAAGAGCAATTTTCTCTGAAACTATTAAAAATAGAGATAATAGTGAAAGTTGGGATATTCTGAGTGTCAGTGCCAGTGTTAGCCTTACCAGATCATGGCCTCAAAAACTATTTTCGCCAAATAAATTCAAGAACTTCCAATTGGCTGATAAAAAAAAAGCTGAATATGAAATTATAGAGAAAGATCTGAACTATTTAATAGAAACAAGAGAAATTTGCTTTCAAAGCACCAAAAGGCAGAAATCACTGTGATAGATAGGTAATTCTAATGTTGTTTCTATGAGAGTGGCATTTGTTTTACCCTTTGCGCGCCGTGAACCCGAAAAGTACCCGGATGTCCGACATCGAGAATGGCACTATTCATTTACATTATTTTTAATTTTTTGCCGCATTTGCATGCCATGTATAAGGAATCTTAGCTTTAAGCCAAGATTCCATATATGCGGTATGTGGCATAGATATATGCCAACCTCCAACATTTGTTGGGGTTTTTCCTCCAAATTTCTGAAGGAACAGTATAGTATTGTTTTCTATGGCAAACGCAACAGTATTCGCATGCCACACCGAT
Organism: Branchipolynoe longqiensis; assembly: GCA_030323885.1. Classification (NCBI taxonomy): domain Eukaryota; kingdom Metazoa; phylum Annelida; class Polychaeta; order Phyllodocida; family Polynoidae; genus Branchipolynoe; species Branchipolynoe longqiensis. The sequence goes on along the minus strand of CM059186.1, from coordinate 107,953,613 downwards.
CGCTCCATTCATTTGGCGCATTCGCATTTGCATTCGGAGGTATCGAAGCACAAATATTCATTTACATGCTTTTCGATTTTTATTCGCATTCGCATGCCGCATACCGCGTATAAGGAATCTTAGCTTTAGCATGTAAAGGCTTCAAATAGGTCTGAACCTAATCAACGCTCTCAACCAATCAGATTGCTCTACTGCGTCTGTTTACGTGTCACACGTGTCAGTCGCCGGTAAAATGGCCGCAATCAATAGCTAATAGCCTCATATGTTTTTCCCCTGTGGGTTGTTATAATTGTGCACACCAAGATATAACTGACATGATGTTACAAGTTCACAGGAGTGAACTTTATCGCTAAAATGCACTAGGTATGTCACAATCAAATCAGTTGTCTGCCAAGGTGATCCAAACCGGGCGAAAAAGAGGGCAGAGCCAGGGGCAGTGCCTCTCAAAGTCTCATTATAATGTGTCTGTTCATGAAAATATTCCTATGCGAACGTACTTTAATCAAGGCCGGAATGGTGAAAATGCAGGAACATTTTACTATAGACATGGTGACCCACGCGCCCCTATCGGTATATTTGGCATACCTGCTCTGGCAGAGCACTAACTGCCAACTCAACTGGTCTGTGGCACTGTGCCAGTGGTCACACCCCCATTTCTAATTATTAGACTAAAACTAGTAAGTCTTGTTTGTAAAATTATGCAAACAACTTTCAAAGGATTAGAATAATTATAGATGTCCCACAACTAAAATACATAAATCCAGGCATACTCACAACGGCACCAATAAATGCAAGTGATGAGGCCAGGGCTGGTTCCACGGCGAAGTAGAATGATTTTGCCGCGGTCTTCCCACTGTTTTCTATCGTCACAGAAGATGCGATTTTAGGGATGTGGCTGGTAAGATCAACGGTGCGTTGAACTTTAGTTACGGTGATACCTTTATCAATCGCTCCATTAGATGTCGCAGAAAGAATGCCGAATAACGTCAAATACAAAAATAATTGTTCCATTGTGTATTTTATGCGGATACCGCCGGATTATTATTAAATATTATAGTAACAGTTCTTCGGTTATTTTGGCTTGACAGATAAGCCTCGATTCGACCGTCGTGAGTTGGCATTCCCAGGATGCACTGCAACGCACCACCGCATTTTATTATATATGAGAAAGAGAACACAATGTTTCTAAAAATTGACGGGAAATATCATTTAGTATTTTCTATGAATATCAATTAGAAATTTAGTGACTGTTTATTTAAAGATCTAAAAGTTCGTCTTTCCCGCCCTTCTCCGTGACTGCGAATCCAACATGGCGGGATCGGGAGAAGGCCAACATAGAAATCGGTCATTGAAAGAAGCTCTTTTTGAGAGTTTGACAGCCATCCTTTCTCCTCTTCAAGATGTCAGAACTTCGGGAGAGGAGCAGATAAAGGCGCTGGAAGTAACCGAAGGTTCGTACAGAAATCTACTAATGTTTCTTTTGTCCATGTCACATGGCCACAGTGTGAAACCTTACTCAAGTTACTGAAGGCGTGACGCTTTCCTGATTATCTCGCGGGCTGGTGCTCACCTCACAACGACTGACCTAAGCTATACAACATGCACACTTAGATATTTATTACACTTAGTCAGTGATAGGTGTAAGGGTGAGTGTTCGTCCACCTCACATCAGCTGTGTATGTCACCCCGCCCTAGTGCATGGGCCATGGCCATGTCAATGATTTATTGCAATGTTATTGTTAATTCCTATTCTAGGTATGTGAGTCAAACATTCAATTCCTAATTCCAGTGTAACTGGGCTCATTTGAAAGAGGATGAAGAGCCACAAAAAATGACACTTAGATCATTGCAATCCATTGAGAAATAAAGAAGTTATGATTTTTTCATTATTTTTAATTAGCCAAATTATGTCCTCACAATTAACCTTAGACCAAATGAAGAAGGCGTGATCAAAACATACTGCGTTCTTAGGGAAAATGCTGCAACTTTCTCATTTCTCAACGAATTCACAAAATCTTTGAAGTATCTGAAAGCCAGAAGAATTCTCTATCTAGATCAATCACAAAAATCACCATTGAACAGGTGAAAATAATTATTAATAATGATCAAACATAATAATTATTAGGTTCACGCCTCATGACCCCAAGTAGGAGGCTTTCTGACCACCTAACAAAATCGTAAAATTTGGATTAACAAATAGTTCCCACAGTTTACCAGCCTGCCCACTCTCTGATATGACATTTATGTCATTTGACAACTGTTTTTTTATATGAATTACCTCAAAAATACATAAAGACTATTTTTGTGTCCTCTGTTTTTGACATGATTTACCTCAAAAATACATAGAGAAATCCATGTTCATTGCAAAAACTACAATATTATAATACATTTGATGACAATATATTAAGTCAATAGTTATTCAAAATATGTTTAAAGGAGTTATAAATTGGATAGTTACATATTGTGAAACAAACAAAATTATGAGAAAATCCAATGCCTTATTTTTTTTTTATTTCTTGAGTCACCATTTTGTTTTTCCCATTTGCTAACATTTTTTCCTCGAGCTCGTTACTACATTTCTCATGCAAATTTCCTCATGGTATTTCATAGATACATCAATAAAGACATATAGAATGGGAACTATATGTTTTAATTAGGGAACAAACATGCTTTGATGTCAAATTTTGGTGATGATTACTGTAAAAAAAAAAATCTCTTCAGTTGGGGGAAATTCATCCTGTGCCAGAAATAACCTCTCATTCAGAAAAATATGAAAACGAGGCAATAGATTGGGGAATCCTCTATGACATCATGCTCATTACATATGCAAAAACATTTCTAGCCAATTAGGAAGCATTTATTTGGAGAGTGGTAATTGGGTCAACCACTAGAAAACAGAGATTGGCGTCACAGGAAAATGGCACCCAGTATGATGTTGATTGGGGAGTTTGACTGTCATATTCAAAGATGTCAAATACCAGATGGCCTTTCAAAATATATGTATTTTGATCAAATGCTTTAAGCCCTTTAATTTTACATATATATGTACTCTATAAGTAACAATGTGGACAACATTTTCAAACCATACCTATCTGAGTGAAAATGAACTGCATTGTTGGAAAGAACTTTGAAATACAACAATCGTGTCAATTAGTTGATTATTAAGGGTGCTAGAGCTATTTCAATTTCGGTAATGAGGGGTAATTTTCTGCCATTGTTTTAATGCTTTAGCATTACAAGTGTTTGACCCAAAATCTAGATATTTAGTAAATTTTTGTTCTAACTTGCTTAATAATCGATATATCTCACTGAAATTGTCGGTGTAAGTAGATCCCTATTCGCTCTGTCAATTCCACCCATTAAAATAAAAGTGAGTGAGTGACTTGGAGGATATACGCCATTAAAATAAAATTACATTAGTGAAGATCTTGATGTACTAACACTGTCAGAAACATGGTTTATGGACAAACACCAAAATAACATCCTCAACATAGATGGATATAGGCTTGTGCATAATGATAGACAACAAAGCAATATAAGAAATCAAACAAAAAAGGAAAAGGTGTTGCCATATATTGCAAAACCACCAAAAACCTAGATTCTGAGGCCCTGAAAGCAGCAAACCTCTCAAATGAACACACTGAACTGCTATGGTGCCTGATAAAAAACGAAAAGCAGGCGAACATAGCCATAGCTAGACCACCATCAGGAGATATAGATGTGTTCCACGAAGCTCTAGACAAAAGCATAAATACAGTACGAAAAACAACAAACACTGAAATCTTTGTACATGGGGATTTTAATATAAACTATAACAGCATTGACAAAAACAACCTAATGTTACAAACCAACATAAAAATCCTAGGCCTACACCAACTAATAACTGAAAGTGCCAGACTAAGCAGCAACAACAACACAGCAATCAATCTAATACTAACCAACATCAACCATGCCTCAACACTAGGAGCTGGGGCATAAGTGATCCTTTGCCTGCTGCCAACAAACCAAGTTATCCACCGTACAAATTATTTGCCCAGCAAATTCGGAAAGGTGTATCAGTCTGGTAGTATTGCTATAGACCGGGGGCCCTATGGTGCTGGGACGGCTCACTCCCTATCTCTCCCATGTGATGTAAATTTTGCGGTGCCACCTTGTAGTGGGTTTGATTGACCCAGCTGCTGGTTGGTGTTTCACATGTAAACACATACGGTTATATCATGCATGAGGCGGGTAAGCGTGAATACACATCAATATCGGATTGCTATGAACAGGCACACATCATCGTCGCCATCGTCACACAGCTTTCACATTCATATATTCATTTGTGCATATATTGTGGCATCTGTTTAGCCGGGGGAACGGCCAGCGCACCACGTGGTGGGTTTGATCATTTTGATTACACAGTACAGGCTGAGTGAGCTGTCTTGGTATTATGGGGTCTTTGTACAAACATAGACACTAATAAAGTCTGTACTAGACTACTAAATGACTGAAACATACAATCCTCCAAGCATTGTTTATCCCATCATTACTAACAACCTACTTACTCAAACTACTTCATGTAGTCAAAAAACACACCTGAGGTATTAACCTTTTAAGCATAACCCTATAAGCTAACCACACTCTATCTAACAGAATAAACAAACTATTCTACTAACACTCACTCCATCTCAAAATGTTAACTCCAACAACATGATAGTTTTGCAATTCACAACATAGTAGGCATACAAACCTATGAAGGAAAACTATGTACCTAACCACTCCGTAATGTAAAGGTCTAATCAATACACATGTATGTATCAAGTGTGTAGGAATACAACATATAACTGCTATTTTTGTATGTGAATTGTCAAACTATACCATATGTATGCCTTTGAATGTTTGATATTGTTAGTTCAGCTGATTTGGCCTAGCTGCATATATTGTAAATAACTGTATTGTCACATGGCTGGAAGACCAGTGCCACGGCGCTGACAAAAGACTTTATTCAATGAATAAACTATATTTACCACAAAAAAAAAAATAAAAAAGATAGTATATGTAACCAGGAAAAAGCTCAAAAACGTAAACCACTATGAATACAAGATGGGCAAACCCCTAAAAAACTACTCAGTAGAAAAACTAAAAGCACACCTGAAACGAAACATAAACATCACAAGAAACAGAGACGATGTTAACACCTACTGGGAAAAAAACCTTTCAGAAATAAAAACATCGTTAGATGAAATGTGTCCCATACAAAAATTAAAAATACCAAAAAAAATCAAGACCCCTGGGTAGAGAGTAAACTGCTGGCACTAATTACTGCTAAGAGAAAACTGGGTGACACTGCAAAATGCACCAACAACCTAGACGACAAAATAGCCTATAAAACAGCCAGAAACAGTTCACTCAGAGCAGTAAAAACAGCAAGAAAGAAATACATAATAAAACAAGACGGGGACTGGGGAAGCAACACAAATATATTCTGGAAAAATGTAAATCTGCTATTCCCCCAAAACAATACAGAAGATTAAATAAATTTCCAGGACAATGAAGGAAAAGTGCTCACAAATAGAGATGCAGCCAACAAACTAAACACCCACTTTACCACAGTGGGACCAAAACTATAAAAAAAAATCACAAGAAACTGTGAAAATAAGTCAGAAGAAAATCCCCACCTGCAAAACCAATATAAAAGAAATAACAGACTTCATAAACAGCATAGACACAAACAAAGCAAGTGGGATAGATGGAATCCCCACCAAAATACTGTAGGATGCACTCCAAACCATCCCTGATGCAATGATGGACCTATGAGGACCACCAGGTAAAGCAAATGAGAAAGTCCTAGAGGACATTGTCAGGGCCAAGTTTACGCAAAGCGAAGAATTAAAGCAAAAATTGATGAACACCCCCAGGCAAAGCATTCAGAGAATGCACCAGATGCCCATATTGGGGAACAGGCATTTTCTTAAACAATGCAAACGAAGGGGAAATTGTCAAACAAGGATACAAAAATAAAATGGGAGAAATCCTCCAAAAAGTCAAAGAAAGCCTACGAAATGATGCAAAAAATACTGAATAAAGTAAGGTCTGTCGAATACCGATGAATAAATAAATAAAATAAAATAATAATCAAAATAAATATTTAAATAGCAAAACAAATATAAATAGTTAGATAAAATAAGCAAGACCAAAATAAGAGTAAAAAAACAAAAGCAACACAAACGCCAAAAGACCAAGCGACCAGAGGAAAACATTGGAACTCTTCCAGCAGGTCAAAAGGAAGCGAGGAAAGCATAACAAACATGCCCCACTTCCGCCCAAACTGAAATTTGAATCAGTAGGCCACAACTACAACGACTGCGAATCACGACGACGACAAAGAATCAGAAACAGATCGTCTCCAAGATGCACTAAACTACAAAGAAAAAATAGAATCTGTACCAGGTGCGACCATTGCCAGGATAACAGACACAGTGCTCAGGAGATACACAAACTGTGCCCCACCAGCACAAATATACATGATGGCAGGAATCTGCAACCTAACACAAAAAAACTTAAATATTTTTTTATCGATATCAGTTGTACCTTAAAATGGCGCAATTTTACTTCACTAATATATCCTCTACTCTTTATGTCATTGACGTCCTGCAGTTTAAAGGTGTCGAAATACAAATTCTCAGCGAATTTAAAAGCAAGAGCAATTATACGGCAATGGGAGTTTTCCTTTTTATTTAAAGTTAGCTTGACACTTTTGGTTTAAATCTTGTCATGATAGCATTTTGTCATCTCCTTTTGCAGAGGTTGGTGTACATTTGGCTGAGCTGACGGTCGACTCAAATGGTGCCCTTGCCATTCGACAACTGGCATCTGTCCTACTCAAGCAATATGTGGAAGCTCACTGGTCACAACACTCGGAGAAGTTCCGACCGCCAGAGACCGCTCCAGTCGTATGTATACTAAATTACTTACAGTTCTACACCGGGAGTGGTGGCTGAATCGGTAAAGCGCGGACCTTGTATGTGGGAGATCGGGAGTTTGGTTCCTGGTCGAGTCAAATGAATGACTTATAAAATTGATACTTGTTGCTTCCATATGATATGGCAAGGACTGGTTAGCTCTGTGTCAGGATAATGTGACTTAATGGGTCATGGTGCTGGCGGCCTGATTTCCAAGTGGGGCAGCACTGTAAAGTCGCCATGAGTGTGCACTGTCACCATAAGACGGTACCTGTCTTGATATGACCTTAGATGTTGCCAGGACGTAAAACTCGAATAACCAACTTACAGTTCTGTAATAGTATAAGTAGACCTACCGTTAGACCACCACCAGAAGCCATGGCTTATTGTTAAGTTGTATGGCGAAAATAGACCCAATGCTACCAGTAGGAAATTCTGTGTCTGTGTTTTTTTCCTCCCCTTCCCAAGTATGGTTGTGGCTTATGGCAGAAGTTTGATGAAAATAGTGGTGAAAATAGTGGTCCATTGGCAGTGCTTTAAACAAATTGTGAAGTTTATAGGAGTTAGCATTGTAAAAAAAATAGTTTCAGATGCGGTGCCAAACACGCAACACTATGGAGTATTGTCTATGTTGTGGAAAAAGTGCAGGTTGGAGATGTAGACGACGCTGGCGGAATGCGTCGGTTCATTTTGAAAGCGCTGCTTGTTCAACAGAATTGAACAACAAACATTTTACACCCAGAGATGAATGATCTCCGCGATTTTGCGGATTTCCGCGAATTTTGATATTTACCGATTGATGTTAAACAAAATCCCATGGGGGAAAATCAGGATGCATATGACAACAATTGGTTGGTTTGAATCTCGTTTGTTTATGACCTTAGATATTGCAAGAACATGAAACCCAAACTAGAAAGTGCAGTGGATGGGCAATAATGTAGCCACAACAATGATAGTTGAAACGTGACTTCCAACCTTTTCGCACGATTCCCTGACAGTGCTAATCCTATTGGGGGGGGGGGGGGGGTGAGCCACATTTATGTGGAAATTCGCCATCGGCGTAATAATCTCAGTTTGATTTCCGCGATTTTCGCCGGTGACCACTTTCATCCCTGTATGTCAGATGGTATAAACATTGATGAACGCCTCCATTTTGGAGACATTTGCTAATACCTTACACTATTTGATCAAATGATGAATGTGGTCTAATTTTCCACTTGCATTATTTTCAAATGTATTCTGCAGTAATAATGCAGTTTTCTTTGTTAATTTAATTAACTTTTGGATTTGGTTTTGGTAAAACGTTCGATCACGATACATACATGAAATTGATACAACAGTCACTATATACACTTATATGATATTTAAATAATACACTGATTATTTTTCAGAGAATAAAACACTAAATGTTTGGTCGGTAAACTTACTTTATTTCTATCAAAGAATGAATTGACGTTGCATAATCTAAACTTACTGCTCTTGCAGGCAAAGGCAGCCATCCGTCAGATCATCCCCTTGGGCCTCAAGGAGTCCATCAGTAAAGTGCGATCAAGCGTGGCGTATGCCGTCTCGGCCATTGCGCACTGGGACTGGCCGGAGGAGTGGCCGGAACTGTTCGGGATCCTCATGGATGCACTCACTTCTGGCAACGGAGACGCAGTACACGGTGCCATGCGGGTCCTCACCGGTACGGGTTTGCTAATCATGTCAGATGTACTGTTTTGTAATCACTCTACTGCTTGTGACCACTTTGCGATCACAAAAAAAGGGTGGTCCTCAGTGGTTGCTGACCTTGCAGTGATTTTGGTCACAAGGAGGTTGCAGCTACTGCACTAAAAACTGTGACCAAAATGGTCTCCCAGAGGTCAGCGACCATTGCTTCAGTCGCAAGGAGGCCGCTGGTGACCATTGATCCAAAGTGGTCACAAGGTGTAGTGTGACTGCAGCTTTAGGAATATGATGCAGAATCGAGTCTAGCACTTGCAGTTCATAGCTGTTCTGTATTACCCCAGTCACTATCGCTTGCGACCACAACACCCACTTCGATCGCCAACCTGCTTGTGACCAAAGCAAAAAACGTGGGGGAGGAGAGGAAGACTGGTTGGTGAGTGGTCGGGGACTGCTTTGCGAGTGATCAGCGTTCGATTGCAGATCAGTTGCAAATCAGTCCCCGCTTGATCGCCAACCTCTCGGTTGATTGATCCCCGAGTGGTCGTAGGTGGTTGGCACTGTGCGAGGTCAATCACCTGACACGCCTACATCATTTCAGTGATCATATTTACCTGGTTACTTGTCAATCTGGGCAGTAATGTCTCTCGTAGAGCATACTGTTGTGTGATTCTAGTAAATTAGCAAAATGTGTGAATTCTTTTGTGGTATTTTTGTCTAATCGTGTGGTTATTTAATTTTTAAAACAAGAAACACCTGGGGAATTACATTCTAATAAGTTGAATAAATTTATGATTGTCCTGCTCTTTTATTCAACCGCTGTGATAGGGCCTCGGATGTTGCTAAGACGTAAAACCCCCAATCAACAATGCCATTTTGTTGGTATTTATGTTTGTACACATATCATTTTCGCGCTGTTCCTTTGGGATTATGATTAATTTGTCAAAACTATGTTAACCTCTATAATAAATTATCTGCATATCAATGTGGTTGTCGAACTTACAATGTACTGCCCTGCTAAAAAGGAAACAATTGTTTATGAAGACACTGAATAATTTGTGTTTTCTTGCAGAATTTTGTAACGAGGTGACTGACATTCAGATGCCACAAGTGGCTCCGGTCATCCTCCCTGAAATGTACAAGATCTTCACCCAGGCCGATGTGAGTTAAAACTCAGCTCAGCTAGTCTCTGTTGGGAATTAGATTAACTTAAAAATATATCAATATTAACCAGACGGGATGGCCGAATGAGTCCGTCTCCCGTGCTTGGTAGATCGTGGGGACGTGGGTTCGAACCCTGGTCGAGTCAAACCAATGACGTAAAAATTTATACTTGTCACTTCCTAGCCAGGCGCTCGGCATTATTAGGATAGGGCAAGGAACAGCGATTGAAATTTCCCCTGCTTAAACATCTAATGTACCAAAAAGATATCAAGATGCTGGAAACAAATTCAGATGAATAAATCATCACCACCCACCACCCAACAAACGAACAAAATTTCCCTCTCCCGCAGGTTTTTTTTTTTTATAGTTAAAAATAAATTCATCAAACACAATGAAAGAAGAAAAAGGGGGGTGCTAGCGTCATCCATGGTTAAATTTGCATACATTGGTGAAAATATTATGTTTTGGACGCAAATGTACTGATTTGATGATACATCTATCCAATTTAGATAGCAGTACGCTTATTACAAAATTGTTTGCTGTATGGAAGGAAATACTAAGAAGCCTGCGGTGTCCAGCATTTTTATGTGCATGCCAAACGTACTTTAGCGTGTTTTAATTTTAAATATCACTTGGCCATTTTATTCAAGCTGAAGTACAGTAGATTATAATGATCAACCTAATATATGTATCTAAATAAAGATTACGGAAACTCAAAAACAATAAGACTGGAAGCTAATATTTCCACTCTGAATGATAATAATTTTCCATTTTGAAATGTGTAATGGCCTAAATACACTTTTAATATGGCAGGGATTTGGAAATTTGAATGTGTTACTCTATGGTTGTTGAAAAGCATAGCCAGGTTCTATTCGCGAGTTTATGTGTATTGTATGAAGGTGTTATTAACTGTTAACTATACCAGGGATCAAAGACCTCCGTGTTTTCGTGGATTCCAGAGATTTTTTTATATTTACCGATTAGCATTAAGCAAAATCCCCTAAATGGGATGCATATGACAACAGTTGCATAGTTCAAATCGCATTCTTATATGCAGGGATGCCAGTCTTCTACTAATTAATGGAATTCCAATAATTTCCAAATTTCTCCTTTTTTCATTTAACCATTTTTTATTAATGTTTTAGACAATTTGGGATGACTCAGATTTTTTGGATTTCCCAATTTCCATGCATTTCCATTACTACCGATTTTTTTTGTTCAAATTCGATTTTTCTATACGTTTTAGATTATTTGGGACATTTAAAAAATTTTGGACTTTTTTTGGAGATAGACAATTTTCAACTAATTTCCAGTAGAGATTTCTACTGGATAATCTTTAATGGAACGGGCAAAATATGAAGAATTTGGTGTGCTGAGATTGGTCAATATTCCACGACGACTTTCTCGTAAGCTTAAGCACTGAGGCCACCGGTGGCGCCTCCTGTCACATTACGAGAACACTACCATCAATACTGAGCCTACCCGCTCAGCGGCGGCCCAAGTATGGTGCCGCCACCTAGTGGGTACTGCCCGCAACACTTTTCATGTTTTCCACTAATTTCATCAACTCCAACTGGCATCCCTGTATATGACCTTAGATGTTGCGAGAAGATGAAGCCCAAGCAAGAACGAGTTAAGTATGGGCGATAATGGAGTCGCAACAACAACAGTTAAAACCTTACTTGCGGCATTTTCCCCGTGATTCCCTGACAGTGCTAAGTGTATAGAAGATCCACGTTATCGTGGAAATTTGCAGTTTGTGTAACAATCTCAGCTTGATTTCCTTCTTCTTTTTTTTTGCTGCAAACCAATTTCATCCCTGCTATATAGTCAATCTGCCCTTCAGGTGTACAGCATCCGTACGCGTGGCCGGGCTGTCGACATCTTTAACACCTGTTCCCTCCTCATCTCATCAATGAACGACCTCAACAAAGGAGTAGCCAAGGTTTTGCTGTTCCCAGTCCTGCCACAATTCACTGAAGCCTTCGTCCAAGCCCTGCAGGTGCCCGATTGCGAGACGAGTGACCGGGGTCTCAAGATGGAGATCCTGAAGGTATGACTCGCTGATTACGTACTCATTATTTGTCGTGTGAGGAGTGTCCTTGGAGTCTTATTTAATTCTCTACGATTCCGGACGCGGTAACCACATTGGTAAAAGTGTAGGTTTCCTGTGCGGGAGGTCGAGGGTTTGAATCCCACCCAAGTCAAACCAATGACGTACAAATTTATATTTATGATTGTCACTATCTAGCCTTGCACTCGGTAATAAACCATTAGAACTTTTAGGATATAATATTAACCATGGCGATCATTTTATGACATACCAGGATATGCATTGAAATTGTCTACATAATAAATTTACTGCTCGGGTTTGATTCAGGATGTCATTTTTGTTTCTGCTTCCTCTAATAAAATTAGCGATTTCACTAGTTGATGGATTTTGGGGGTGGGTGTGCATATAATGTATTTACTAAGCAGTGCGCTTGCTTGTTGTAGGCGCTGACGACGCTTGTGAAGAGCTTCCCGAACACAATGTCTCAGTGGCTGCCGCAGATCCTTCCGCCTGTGTGGGCAGTGCTCACTCACAGTGCACAAACGTATCCTTTCATCGCTTTATCCAACCAATTCCTTGTTATTAATTTATTATTTATGTTGCATTGTACGATAGTTTTTTTAGTTTTCCCCCATATATTCTTAGATGGGTGTATTAAAGCTGCAGTCCGATGAAAGCATCAAATTTTCAAAACCCATAGAATTATCTAGATTTGCTTCTAGATATCTAACTTAGATACAGATGCTCTTCGTAAGCATTTGTTGCCATATCGAGAGACATATTAAATCAAATTTAATGCCTATGATGTCATACTTTTGGCGTGCTTGCCAAAACTAATTTTACAGGTTTGCACTTCAAATATCTCAAAAGTTAGCCATTTAAAATCAAAGTTACTTCAAACTAAAACAACGTGGATTACAACATTCAATCTACTGTATTTACCTCAGAAATTGCCAGAAACTAAAAATTATTTGACTATGGAACTTTAAGTTGGTCATTATATTACAATCTACTTTATGTTAGTCTGTAGGAGATAACTTTGGAAATATTTAAAGGAGAAACTAAACTAATCTAATCTAATCTAATCAACAAATGTATAATAAAAAAATGTTTTATCTGCTAGTGACTTGGCACTATTACCCTTAACCAGTGCCTCAGGTATCTAGCGACAGTCGTGAACAACACGGAGGAGGGTGATGACCCAATCGACTCCGATGGCGAGGTGCTCGGCTTCGAAAACCTCATTTACAGTGTGTTTGAGTTTGTGAATGCGCTTATTGAGACCTCCAAGTTCCGGAGCACTGTGAAGAAGGCGACGGACGACCTGCTCTACTACATCATTCTTTACATGCAGATAACCAAAGACCAGGTTAGCTTATGCCCCTATCACACTACCTCTTGCAACCACTGCGACCACAAAAAGGGGTGGTCGCAAAGTGGTCCTCAGTTCTATGCATAGTATAGATAGCTGTTAGTTGGAGGGCGGAGTGGGGGTACATTCTAGCTGTGGTATAGATAGCTGTTAGTTGGAGGGCGGAGTGCGGGTACATTCTAACTATGGTATAGATAGCTGTTAGTTGGAGGGCGAAGTGCGGGTACATTCTATCTATGGTATAGATGGTTGGGAGGGCGGAGTGCGGGTACATTCTATCTATGGTATAGATGGTTGGTAGTTGGAGACTGGAGTGCGGGTACATTCTATCTATGGTATATATGGCTGTTAGTTGGAGGGCGGAGTGCGGGTACATTCTATCTATGGTATAGATGGCTGTTAGTTGGAGGGCGGAGTGCGGGTACATTCTATCTATGGTATAGATGGCTGTTAGTTGGAGGGCGGAGTGCGGGTACATTCTATCTATGGTATAGATGGCTGTTAGTTGGAGGGCGGAGTGCGGGTACATTCTATCTAGGGTATAGATGGCTGTTAGTTGGAGGAGTGCGGGTACATTCTATCTATGGTATATATGGCTGTTAGTTGGAGGGCGGAGTGCGGGTACATTCTATCTATGGTATAGATGGCTGTTAGTTGGAGGGCGGAGTGCGGGTACATTCTATCTATGGTATAGATGGCTGTTAGTTGGAGGGCGGAGTGCGGGTACATTCTATCTATGGTATAGATGGCTGTTAGTTGGAGGAGTGCGGGTACATTCTATCTATGGTATATATGGCTGTTAGTTGGAGGGCGGAGTGCGGGTACATTCTATCTATGGTATAGATGGCTGTTAGTTGGAGGGCGGAGTGCGGGTACATTCTATCTATGGTATATATGGCTGTTAGTTGGAGGAGTGCGGGTACATTCTATCTATGGTATATATGGCTGTTAGTTGGAGGGCGGAGTGCGGGTACATTCTATCTATGGTATAGATAGCTGTTAGTTGGAGGGCGGAGTGCGGGTACATTCTATCTATGGTATAGATGGCTGTTAGTTGGAGGGCGGAGTGCGGGTATATTCTATCTATGGTATAGATGGCTGTTAGTTGGAAGGTGGAGTGCAGGTACATTCTATCTAGGGTATAGATGGCTGTTAGTTGGAGGAGTGCGGGTACATTCTATCTATGGTATATATGGCTGTTAGTTGGAGGGCAGAGTGCGGGTACATTCTATCTATGGTATAGATAGCTGTTAGTTGGAGGGCGAAGTGCGGGTACATTCTATCTATGGTATAGATGGCTGTTAGTTGGAGGGCGGAGTGCGGGTACATTCTATCTTTGGTATAGATGGGTGGTAGTTGAGAGGGTACATTCTATCTATAGTATAAATACTTGTTTTGTTGGGGGGTTATAGTCTATACTATAAATAGTTTTTAGTTGGGGGGGGGTTATATTCTATTGATAGTTGTTAGTTGGGGGTTTATATTCTATCTATATTATAGATAGCTGTTAGTTGGGGATTTACATTCTATCTGTAGTATAGACCTATTTCATATGACGTCAGCATAGGGATTTAGGTCAGTGGGTGCGCTGCTTGTCTGCAGGACGACACACTGTCACACTGCAAACTCAATGGCTATGAGCAATCTTCATAGAGAAAATGTGAAATATCTCTAAAACCACACCACTTAGAAACAAACTCCTTGGAACACATATAGAAAACATATTCAACGAACAGATTATATTAAATGTATACGCCTAGGGTTCTACATTTCTATTAATTTTGAATAAAATTGACATTTTGAACTGCGCGTATCGGCAAACTCAATCATTGTCAATGGGCGTGAGCCATCTTCATACAGAAAAAGTGAAATATCTCTAAAACCACACCACCTAGCAACAAACTGCTTGGAACACATATAGAAAACATGTTCAACAAACAGATTATATTAAATTTATACGGTTAAGCTTCTGCATTTCTATTAATTTTGAATGAAATAGACGTTTTGCACTGCGTGTATTGGCAAACTCAATGGCAGTGTCCATTCGTTCTGCAGCCAAGCTGCACGCGCATACACAATGTCTATAAACATTGAAAGGGGTCCATAGATAGTTGTTAGTTGGGGGGTTTACATTCTACCTATAGTATAGATAGCTGTTAGTTGGGGTTTGCATTCTATCTATAGTATAGATAGCGATTAGTTGGGGGTTTACATTCTATCTCCCCCGTCCTGATATGACCTTAGATGTTGCTAGGACGTAAAACAACAAACAAACAAACATTCTATCTATAGTATAGATAGTTGTTAGTTGAGGGGGGTTTACATTCTATTTGTAGTATTGATGGCAGGGTGGGGTGTCGCTAGTTACATTCTGTTATATTGTCTACTGTTTCGGTAATGTGTCCATTGTGCATACAGGAGCGGCAGTGGACCGCCAGCCCCGACCAGTTCGTTGAAGATGAAGATGACGATACTTACTCATACTCGGTGCGGATATCGGCGCAGGACCTAATCACGGTCAGTTCAGAACATTACTTGTCTTCTTCCAGTTTTGGTAGATCGTGGGACTCGAACCCACAGGTTCGAACCCTGGTTGAGTCAAACTGATGACATAACAATTTATTCTTGTCCCTTCCTAGCCAGGCGCTCGGTATTATTAGAATAGGGCAAGGACTGGTTGGCTCAGTGTCAGGATAATGTGACTGAGTGAGATCTCAGGTCATGGTGCTGACGGCCTGTTCTCCCAGTGGGGCAGCACTATATAAAGTCACCATGAGTGCGCAGTCACAAGTCGGTACCTGTCCTGATATGACCTTAGATGTTGCCAGGACGTAACAACCAATGAAAACCAAACAACCAATTTTGTAGTTATTTCTTTTTTTTTAAGTGACCATTTAACAGTTAAAGCTGCATAATCTGATAATGGAATCTTCAAGGTGTCGGGCGCGCGTTATCAGCTTCGGCACGTGTCGTCGGCGCGTACGGAGCCAACTCACCGTTCCTCCCGTCGAATTTTGTGAACTGAAGTATTTGTCGAGAATTGATCCTTCATATACAATCGAGGTTCTGGTACACTCATTAAATATTTAATCAGACTATGCTACTTTAATCTAAGCTGCACAGACAGTAGTGAAATTATATATATTTTTGTATGCATGATTATTGGGATTATAAGGATTAGCTTGTGGGAGAGACATGCTGCCTGTTGGAAGGATCTTTTTTAACAGGGTTTTTTTCAAGTTCAGTTTGTTCATCCTCGCCTTGTAAATAAAAACACTGAGAGCTGATGCACCATAATGCATTTTATTTTTATATTTAATATTACTGCGATGATAATGAATCGGATTATGATGTATCATGTCTGTTGGGCTTTGGTATTTCCCCCCCCCCCCCCGCCCGAGGTTATTTTTTATTATTAATGTTAAAAAGAACATAACTAAAGCAAACTTGTTGAAAGTTGTTACAATATGATTGAATCCAACCTAGGAATAAATTGAGTAGACATAATTATTTTACAATTTAAAGGAAATTGCCGTCTTAAAGAGTCAATAACCCTCAAAATGGAAGGGAGGAAATAGCATTGAAAAGCTGACTTAGCATTTTTATGCGAGCTACATTTTGATAATATCCTATTTCTATTTTTAGTCTCTGTCAACAGAGTTTTCAAAGCAAGCCGCCCCGGGCTTGTGTTCGGCTGTCGGCCGGCACCTACAGGAGGCCGAGCAGGCCAAGGAGCGTGGGGACGAGCACTGGTAAGGCGCAACAACCTGCACCATTTTTGTTTGTGTGTTGGGGTTTTTACATCCGAGCAACATCTATGGTCATATGAGGACATATTGTGACAGTGCTCACTCTTGCCGCAACGGGGTCCCAAGCTAGGGTAATTTACCATGGTTTTGGAAATCATTTCACTAAAACAGACATTGGCTAAAATTAACGTTCCCAATTGGGCCCCTCAACTCCTAAGATCGCCCCTGTGTGTATATACTATGCTTTAACCTAACCTAGCACCTATAACCACATGGTTCCTTTTGGCCAAACTCGGTAAGGCTCTTCCTATACATTCGTTTCTAATGTAATTTTCAGTGAAGTTGTCCTAAAGAAATATTTTACATCAGATAACATGCCATTTTACAACAACAAAAATTGGCTGTTTATTTACCCTGTCCATAACGAGTAAGTCGCATCGCGGCTTGTTTTCATCGCTGAACAGCAATAGTCTAAATTTGGTGCGGATCGGCGCGACGGTGGCGCCACCTCCGATCGCTCGAGACACTAGAAAACGGCCCGCGCTCCTCGCATTACCACTGTATTTTCCATTTGTAGGTAAAGGCGTGTAAGATCCCCTTTGCCAGAAATCTAATGAAGCATGACTCAGCCCAATCTGTGTCTGCTCACTTAATTTGCCGTAGTGTTGCATAATAAATTAAGATGTGAATCTTTTATCTACCATTGCATTATTTGATGTGTGTGTATTCACCAACTTTCGCCCCCCCCCCCTCCCCCCAAATCTATCCCTTCGGGCGTGTAGGCTGAAGCTGCGACCCGGCATGTTTACAGATGTAATTATTCTAGTTTAACTGTTAAAAGCTCACGAGAGAAGCACGCTGGAAATGGCTGCCAAGGTGTGGAATGCCCAAATAGTAAAGGAATGACAAATTCCTGACCTAAAAACATACAAAATATATCTGTGCAAAATATGGCTAGGAAACCCCCACTAAGCTGCACTGCAAAGGGGCATGTGATATGTCACGGCCCACCAGCGGGACGCCCAATGGAAGGTAACCATGCCAAAAGTAGCCAGATAGCACACCACACAGCTACGTACAAGCCTATGATATATAAATAGGAGTAGGCTAGTCTAGTAGTAAGAGTAGAAAGAATAAAACACATATATGCAAAGAAAATCAAAAAAATATTAACATAGATTACTAACCAGACCAACCATCTATCTGCTGCTGAAATGCAGGCAATCAAATACCTTATCAGCAGCTACTGTATGATAAGATAACACCGACACTACAGCTGGCCAGCATTGAAAACAAGCCTGAATACCCATGCTGATATGCTATGGACAGTATAAATACAGCCTCAATAAAAAAAATTAAAATTTTTTTTTTTTTAAAGGCCTCAAAGCCTGTAGGGAGCATATTAAGACAAATTGAGTAGAGCTATTTTTGTTGTCCTATCAAAAAATATTTTATTGCTATCCTGCGATAAACCTCTTTGGGGTCAGGTCAGCTCGACATTATTAGGATAGGGCATGGACTGGTTGGCTTGGTGTCAGGATAATGTGACTGAGTTGGATATCAGGTCATGGTGCTGGCGGCCTTGTCTCCTAGTGGGGCAGCACTGTAGTCGCCATGAGTACACACTGTCACAAGTCGGTACCTGTCCTGATATGACCTCAGATGTTGCCAGGACATTAAAAACTCCAACAACCAACCAACTACTTTCATCCGTGTAATTTAAGTTTGGTATTTGGGATGAAATCCGGATATGTTCTTTACTTATGAAAATATACTTTCATTGGATTGTAGAACCTTGATGTGACACACTGATATAGTATAGATTTACCTACTGACAGACTGCTGACCTTGCACTTGTGTTCAGGTGGAAGTACCACGAGAGTGTGATGTTAGCACTTGGCAGTGTGCAAAGTCTTCTAACAGAGTCAACGGCTGCCAACAAGATCCAATTCGACCTCACAGCTTTCCTTACCAATGTAGTCCTAGCCGACCTCAATATGTCAGGTAAGAGTAAAGACAGGCTAATCTATCACGGTTAGTGGCGGTGTTTTAAATTATCTCATTAAGTCTTTCCAGGAATTCCTTAAAATTTATTTTTTTACTTTGTGCATTTGTTTAATTATGGGCATAAATTAATTAAATCATTATGAGCCTTTGCATCATTTTGTCCCCCCCCCCCACTCTCTTTTTTGTTTTTAAAATCGTGAAATGGCTACCGAATGTCTATCATGAAACGTTTTGACAGCTTTCGAAAATTCTGGAATAAATAAAAAAAATTAAATTTTTTAGCCAATCATATCATCCGGTTTCAGTTTCCCCTCTGCTCTGTTTGAGTCAAAGTTGATCCACAACAGATTATCGGTGTCCTGTTTTATTATCTTCGACTGCTGTGATATAATGTTTAGCAGTGTCTTGGAAAATGCTAGGTAAAGTTTGTTAACTATGGGAAAATGTTTTTCTGTTCTATCTATGATGTTCTTGGCTTGCCAAAATTGTTGTTCAGCGAATATTTATTTAGTAAATACATTGTAATTTATTGTTGACTTTTCCAGTCACACATTGTTTGGATAATTTACAGCAGGTTTCTGGCTTATCCTCAGAACTACTTGTCCCGGGAAAGCAAACAAGCATTTAATTCGAGCTTTAATAGATTATAAAAAATAAAAATTAGTGAAAGCATGAAAACATTTTTCAGTGTCTTAAGATAACCATGGTAGGTTATAATACAAAATAAAATAAGTGAAAGAATGAAATATATATCTAAAAAATATAAAGTAAAAACAAACTTCTTAAGACCACTTGTTCATTTTGTTTCAAGTTTTAACTAAGACCATCGTACAACCATTGCCATAATGGTACTTTCAGTGAACACATGGTTGCCATCAGAGTGAGCGCTATCCACATGAACTATGGCACTGATTCCTTCTACGAATGGTTCCACGCAACGAAGATGTCCATTAGTGAGATGTGCTTGATGCCTTCTTGTAATGCGGCTCTAACTTGTTTCAGTTTCACCCTTCTTAATCGGGCGTTGTTTGTGGACGGCGAGCAGGTATTCTGAATCGATGCCTGTCGAGTTAACACAAAGGTAAGCCGGTGTTCTAACCACTGACGTGGATCCTCAGTCAGTGTGGTTGATGAGCTGCAATGTTGGCGTTAATAGGAATTAGGTCAAGTGGAAGAAATCCTGCTAGCATGCTTTATAAATGAATACATCTTGTTTTCAAAAACTCAAAACACTTACCTAGATTTACCGGACGCGGTGGTAGAATCGGTGGAGCTTAGGCTCTCTGTCCGGAAGGTCGGGAATTCGAATCCAAGCCGAGGGAAATCAATGACATATAAAATTGATACTTGTTGCTACCTAGCCTGGCACTCAGCATTAATAGGATATGGCAAGGACTGGTTAGCTCAGTATAAGGATAATGTGATTGGGTCATGGTGCTGGCAGTCTGGTCTCCCAGTAGAGCAGCACTATAAAGTTGCCATGAGTGCATATGGTACCCATCCTGATATATTTGTTTGTTTGTTGTTTTACGTCCTAGCAACATCTAAGGTCATATCAGGACGGGTGGGCTGATATATTTGTTAGAGCCACATAATCAGACTTTGCCCCCCAGCAATTCCCCCTACCTATCACTCCTGCAGATTCCTAGAGGCTACCGTTCGCGGTCTTGACCCGACGCAGCCTCCGAGCGTGCGCATCTCTGCTGTTCGGGCGGTGTTCGGCTTCTGCGACCATCTGCGGATGCAGGACAGCGTGCAGGTGCTGCGGCCCTACCTCGCCTCCATCATGGAGGGGCTGGTGTCTGTCGCGCAACAATACTCATCCGAGGTGCTCGCCCTGTGCATGGAGGCACTCGTAGTCGTTATATCGGTACGTGGTGGGTGGGTGGGTGTCTTTCTCTTTCTCTCTGTCTCTTTCTTTCTCTCTTTCTTTTTGATATTCACCGATGCCTATATATATATATCACAGCCCGGTCCTGATATGAAGATATATGTTGCTAGGACTTAAAACCCCAACAAACTATATCTGACGGAAATTGGTTAGTTTGAATGCTGTTCTTAAATGTAAAACCTCAACAAACGAACGAACAATATTTTAAAATCTTATTCTTTACATATTCATTCATGTCAATGTTTGCTCTAGTTTTTCTTGTAAATGTCGCTCTATATTGCTTAACCTTGTAGCGGCATTTGGATTTGCGGCTGAGAGACCAATGCCTCTGTATTGACATGTTATTCAGAGGAATAAAACATTTGAACACACCAAAAAAAACACCTAACAATAGTTGTTAATAGTAAATGTGCTCTATTTTCTGTTATTTGAAGTTGTTTATTCCGAAATATGGAGATATTTGCCGAAAAAACATGCAACATTAATTGTTGGTGTGCATGTCAAAATGCTGGACATCATAGGCTTCAGCAGTGGCAGGTTGTATTAAATTGACTCAGTATTCCTTCTATGCTGCGATAAATGTTTAATGAGAGCATCAGTATTTTTTTGCGATGAATTTATTTACCCTGCTCATAACGGATAAGTGTGTTAATACTTGTTTTCACCGCTGGGCAGCACTAGTTCAATTTGATTCAAATCTTTTGAATTTAGGTTTTCTTGTTTATGTTTTGTAAATGTTTTTAGATTGCAAACAGTCCAAAATCCAGCTCTCACTATACTTTGTGTTAATCCATTTAAACATCAGCTGTATTTCTAGGTTACATTATTTTGTAGTAGTTTCTTAAACACTGATGTGTTTTCTGCATTTTGTGTTTCAGCTGGCAGTATAGTCCAAATTTGGGCACTCATATTATCTACACTGCGATCATATGCACTGCATTTTGATTTTACCATTTAATACACTCATTAAACAGGATATGTAGGAGCAAATCTAGATAAGTGTTTTGGTTTGGGAAATTTGATGCTTTCATCGGTGTACGCAGCTTTAACAAATATCTATGAACGCAGGGTCCATACAGGGCCGGGAAAGTCTTGAAAAGTCTTGAACTTCATTAGCCCCATTTCAAGGCCTTGAAAAGCCTTGAATTTAACCTATTTTGGGTAATTAGTCATGAAAATCCTTGAATTCCCTTAAACTGTCCCCACTGATCTAAATTAGTCTGAAGTCTCCATTCACCATTGCTGTTTTTTCCCCTGAAATCCAAATGTGAATAGTCATGAATTCTTATCAAAAACATCATTGAAATAGCTTTGAATTCCATATCTTCACACATGTACAGACGCTGTGAACCTGTTAACTTTTTATTCAATTTAAACTGATGGTCCATTCTTTACTTTTTCAGGTTGACAAAGAATTCACTGCATCTTGTGAAAATAAAATCACTCCACTTTGTATAGCAATCTTCCTGAAGTATAGTGCTGGTGAGTTGTGCTTGCAGTCGAAGTATCGAGTAATTTAATGGATATGTAATTAGTATCACATAATGTGTAATTAGTAAAATTTAATTACTATTCTAAGAGTAAAGTCTTCAACAAATATTTCAGACAGCGGTCCAATGGAAGGTAGATGTTCATACATTAATTAATATATAAAGAAATTTAACTAGCATATGTTAACCGCTTAATTGGTTAGTGATTTACAATTACCTGTTTGAATGAATATAGTTTCAGTTTTTGTTCTTAAAGTAATCTAAAACTGTAGTAAAAGTAATCACTTTCAATAGTACCATTATTAGCTTGCTATTAATTCTACTTATGTGTATTTCTCACAATCAAAACCATCCTAAGTTTATACCCATTCGCTACCTTAAAAACTTATCAAGTAAACGGAAATGATAGAATCTCAGTTTTCTATTTAAAGTTCCCTAGACCGATGAAGCATCAATTATTCAAAATCAAAAACAATCATCTAGAATTCATTCTACATATCTAACTTAGATACTGCTGCACTTATTAAGCATTGGTTGCCACATAGAAAAATACTGAGGCAATTTAATAGAACATGTTACTGCTAAAGCCTAAGGAGTTTTGGCGTGCCTGCCAAAACTAATTTCATGTTTGCACTTCAAATATCTCAAAACATAGCCATTTAAAGTAAAAGTTATTTCAAACAAAAATAAAGTAGATTATATATATCTCAGAAAAATGACAAACTCAAAACCATCGGACTATGCAACTTTAATATCAAACCAATCACATAGGTCATTATCGTCCATTTTGTTGCAATTTTATCCTAATTACAGCATCATCTTCCCCAAAATGCTATTTTATTGCAACTCTCCCCATCTTTTGACCGCTCACACAGATCCTTTGATAATCGGTCTATCCCAAGACATTTTCCGTGAGTTGTGTCAAAATGCCGGTTGCGTTGCATTGGTGCAGCAGCGCCTGATGCCCACACTGACGAGCATCTTACAGTCACCCCCGGAAAAGATTCCCATGGGGCTACAAGCGGTAAGTGTGCATGCGCCTCTCACAACCGAAAAAGTTGCAGGGTCAGTCAACTGAGTCAAGCCAAAGACTCAAAATTCTATACTTGGCGCTACCTGTCCAGGTCCTCGGCATTACTAGGATAAGGCATACATTGGTTTGGCTAAGTGCCAGGATAATGGGACTTGAGTGGTCCTGGTCCCGGGGGTCTGGACTCCCACTGGGGCAGGACTAGAAACTTCGCTATGAGTGTGTATTACCCGGAGTTTGTACTTGTCCTGATATGATGTTAGAACGCATGGCCTTAAATGTTCTTGAATTTAATTATGTTCTTGAGTTGTCCTGATATAGCCTTAGATGTTGCCAGGACGTAAAACTAACAAATTCAATCACTCACTTTCACTCTCTCTTACTCCACATACATTCACTCACTCACTCACCCACTTACTCACCCCCTCACGTGCACTGTCACGAGTTGGTACCCGTCTAGATACAAGATTCACCCTGTACTGCTGCAGTAGGGGTGCAAACCAACCCTATGTAAAAGGTGGCGAAAATGCGGGTCAAAGAATTGGGAGCCTAATTTCACAATCTAAGAAGCAACATTTATTCTTTACATATGTATTATTGAGAGCCCACTACCTTTGAGTTGAAAAATATAATATAATATATAGTTTAATAAGATTTAAAAGTGAAATCGACGGCGTTCTGCGGCCGCCATCTTGTCTTTTTGCATTCTTTCTCATTCACCAACTCTGTTCTGATATAAGTAACCATTTGACACTGGTGCCAGGCATTCTACTTGTTGTTCCATACTAACGCTGTTTTCGACCGTATTTATATAAGGCTGATCTTCACCCGTGTACTACAAGTACCGGGTCAATCTTTTATCTAGTACCCGTCCTGATATGACCTTAAAAGTTGCCAGCGTATAAAACTCCATACATACATACATACATACATACATACATACATACATACATACATACATACATACATACATACATACATACATACATGTACACACATACATTTACACACATACATTTACACACATACATGTACACACATACATATACATACACATATACACACACACACACATACACTCATCCCTCCCACACACACACACCGTGCCATACCTGCCTACTGACCGCCGTGCTTGCCGCCGCCAGGTGGCGATGGACGTGCTGCAGACGCTGGTGCGGAGCAGCCCGTTGCCGCTGTCCGAGGGCCTGGTGCACGAGGCGTTCCCTGCGGCCGTGCAGAGTACGCTGCACACGGACGACGCAGCCACCATGCAGAACGGCGGCGAGTGTCTGCGCGCCTACGTGTCCGTCGGACTCGACCAGATCTGCAGCTGGCAGGACCCGCAAGGTTAGTTTGTTTGCTTGCTTGTTTGTTTGTTTTTCGTCCTAGCAACATCTAAAGTCATCCAGACGGAGATGGGAGGGTAGGGGGATGGAAGGGGAGTGAGGGAAGCAGAGGGCGGGAGAAGGGCTGTGAAGCCGGAGGGATGGAGGAGAGGGAGGGGGAAAGAGTGGGGGAGGGCTGGGGAATGAGGGAGGAGGCAGTAGGCGCAACATCGGCCAAATCCATATGACAGGCAATCTCTCTTTTTAAAATTTTAAACTCACCCTTTCGCCTTGTGGGCCTATGTGTTTACCTGTGAAACACCGGCCAGCAGCCGGGCTGATCGAACCCACCACAAGATGGCACTGCAAAATTTACATTACCATGGGAGAGATAGGGAGTGAGCCGTCTTCGTGTTATAGGGTCTTTGATTTGTAATAATACAGGCTTAAGCCTTGCTGGGTGGAGTGGGAGCGTATCTGGTTATGTCCACACTTTTCATTCGAGTGTTCTCTTCGGTGGCAGGCCAGAACGGGATCTACTATATCGTGCAGGTGATCACGCGGCTGCTGGACCCGAAGGCCTCTGAACACACGGCCACATACGTAGGGCGCTTGGTCGCCATCCTCATCTCCAAGATGGGTCCGCAACTCGGGGAGAACCTCGATTTGATGCTGAGGGCCGTGCTGAGCAAGCTGCAGCAGGCGGAAACGCTCTGCGTCATCCAGGTAACACTCGCTGCAACAAACAAAATTCATAAAGCAAATATGTAGGTGACGTCCAGGCCACATGAGCAAGCTGCAGCAGGCGGAGACGCTCAGTATCATTTAGAGACCACTCGCTTCATCAAGCAAATGTCATAAAACAAATACCTACATTCACGCCACACTGAGCAAGGTGCAGCAGGCGGAGACGCTGGTTTTGGGGTAATGGCCAGTGTTGGGTCAGTGGATGGATGCTCTTGGGTCGGCGGTGTGCTGGTTTTGGTGTGACAGCCAGTTTATGTCAGTGGTTGGCTGGTTTTGGGGTAATGGTCAGTTTTGCGTTGGCAGTCAGCCAATCATCGGCCTCCCCTATGGAGGGAGGGTGGGGGGTGGATTTCTACGAAAACGCGAAAATTCTCTCAGATTTAGCACTGTCAGGGAATCACGAGAAAGTTCCATACATTACTTTCCAAACGCAATCGTAGCTCCATTCCTCAGTAAAGATTATCGTTGGAGAGTGTTCCAGTCCTTGTAACCATATTATCGCCCAGCTAGACCTCAATTTCCCCGGTTTTTTTTTAAAATCTCCCGAGATCACTTTCATCCCTTAATGCCATAACTACTTGCATATTTGAAGTGTCACGAAGGGTCTCGTGTACCTGCACAATTTTGGTGCCTTTAATGGAAAGCGTGGTACAGTATTAATTATTTTACTGGTCCATTCTCCATCGTGGTCTAAACATAATTGTGCATATATAGAAGGTGAGAGCCGTATGAGGAGTAACTATTTAGTGACTTGAGAAATTACGGATGTTAAAAGTTGTTCCAAGCAAGGGGTCATTCAAATATGTAGCACTTAGGGGATGGGGGTGTAGGTCCAAGCGTTAGGTGGCCTATGGTCTAGTGGTACGGAACATTCATTACAAGGCAGTGGTGAGATGTCAAATTTGGGCAAAAATGGCATTACGTAATAAGGACCCCTAAAATGTGACTTGGCGCTGCCTCCTGCCTGTATTAAACATCAGCATGTGTTGTTTTTTCTCTCCCTGTTTTACCAGAGCCTGGTGATGGTATTTGCTCACCTCATCCACTCTCAACTAGACGCAGTGTTAGAATTTCTCACTTCTGTGCCTGGACCGAATGGACAACCCGCACTAGAGTTTGTTCTCACTGAATGGTGTTCGCGACAACATCTTTTCTTTGGCTCTTACGAAGGAAAAGTCAGGTTAGTATTTATTACAGTTCTATTAAAGCGTTGTGTTATTGATCTCTGAAGCTATGTATTTCGTTCTTTTAAACAAAATTGCTCATGGTTTAAAATATTTATTTTTAAATGTCGCAAAAGGTCAAATAAATGCATCATTTGGAAGCACTGTCACTACACTATCCTTGAGAAGTCAATTTTTGCTTTTATGAAGTAAACTTTGGTTTAATTGATTAGCCATTTGTGCTTCGCTCCATTTTCCTTTTTAGAAAGGTCACCACAATGACCTCTTTCTATTTGCACATTTAGCTCTATAGCCCTAGCGAAACTACTGCTCCATGCGATCCAGTCGAACGACACCCGGTTACAGAGTATAGAGGTGAAGGGCGACCAAGTGTTCCAGCCAGGTGAAGGCATCCGCACCCGGTCCAAGTGTGCGCATGGTATGTAACCATGGTAAAGACATCCGTCAGTCATACATATTGTAGCATGCATAAGAAAATGAGCAGTACAGTATATACTGCTTTGAATATGTATTGCATCCGGTGCAATTAGGAAATTTGGGGTAGCCAAGACCCGTCTACCCATACGATTTTTGTGTATTTTGTGACAGTTTTACGCCCGAGTATGCTGATAATGCAAACTTAAAATTCTGCACGCCAAAACAAAATCAGGAAAGTAGACAAAAAATATTCACTGGAGTACCAAAATAGGAAATTTGGGATAGGCAGATCTGGGGCTAAATGTATGAACAACAGGTTATCTGCGCCAGTGTTAAGGGTGGCTGATGGGGTAGCTATCGTCGGTGTTGGTATATGTGTCACGGGAAATGTATGTGACCAAAGCACGGTGGAGTTAGCTAACCAATGCATTATTTATAGATTTGGGGAAACCCTCTGGGCCTGTACCCGTCGTGACAATATGAATAACGCCGCCAATGCGGCGGCGGCGGTGTTAATAACGGTTCGAATTTAGGGTTAAATTGATAAAATTTCACTTATTGCGTATGTAATTCTGTTAAATATGATAGCATTGAATAGATTTGGGCCTAAAATATTGCCGCCGGCGTTCTGCCAGTATGGATATCGATGTCGTGGCGGCGGCGGCGATGTTTAGTTAACGTTGGACAGTATGGATATCGGCGTCGCTGTGGCGGCGGCGATTTGTTTAGTTTACATTCGTCGATTCGACAATATGAATAACGCCGCCAATGCAGCTGCTATGTTAATCTCGCTTCGATTTTAGGGTTAATTTAATAAAAAAAATTCACTTATTGCGTATGTAATTCTGTTAAATGTGGTCGCATTGGACTTCTTTCATGACTGTTACCCGGATGGGTTGATTATTTTTGTTAATCACTTTGTCGGTGTTTCTTCTAGCAGCTCCCGACCAGTGGACAAAGATCCCAGTACTGGTGAAAATCTACAAACTCCTTATAAATGAACTGTCGAACGCGATCGAGTCCAACATGTCGACACAAGTGTCAGCCGGTGACGATGAAGACGACGACGATGTGAATGTACGCGCAATAGATTCGTTTGTTTGTTGGGGCTTTTCATCCTAGTAACATCTATGGCAGGGTTCGTACGGTCCTTGAAAACGTAGAAAGTCATGGAATTTCATAATTCAGGATTCCAAGCCTGAAAAGTCCTGGAGTATACAGTCTCAATAAGGACAGTTGAAACTTGACTTCCAGCATTTTTCTCTGATTCCCTGACAGTGGTAATCCTATGGGGGAATATCTGTCTTTTTACGGAAATTTTCGCCGGGTTCTGTCGGAACCCGCTAGGTGGCGCCACGGTCATGGTCACCTTTGCCACTGATCACCTTTATCCCTATAATTTGATTAACCATGCTTCTGTTCGGCCCCCCGTTTTAATCAGAGCCTTGTTGTTCAGGGTGACGATGAGTGGGAGAACGCTGACGACGACGATGCCCAGGAGGGTACGCTGCTGTCCGATATCATGAATCAGTTCGCACCGGCCGCAGACTTCCCTGGCTTTGACCTAAACGATGACGATATCGAAGAGGACGACCCTGATGCCTTCAACGACCCACTCTACCAAATAGACCTTCAGGTAGGCTGTCACAGTTGGTTGGTTGTTTTACGTCCTGGCAACATCTACGGTCATATCAGGATGGGTACCGACTTGTGACTGCACACTCATGGCAACTTTATAGTGCTGCCCCACTTGGAAATCATGCTGCCGGCACCATGACCCGATATTCCACTCAGTCACATTATTCTGACACTGAGCTTACTAGTCCTTGCCCTATCCTATTAATGCCGAGTGCCAGGCTGGGAAACAACAAGTATCAATTTGATATGTCATTGGTTTGACTCGACCCGGAACCGAACTCCCGATCTCCGCGCCCAATTGTAGTAGGCGGTCACGTGACACTGTCTGGTTAGACCTGCATTGAGTCGACGACCTCTGCGATAAAAAGGCAGCCTTGTCGTTTGATTTTGCTTGTATGAGCCACATCCAAGCGCGTTTAAAAATCAGAACCTGGTTGCGAAAAGATCATACCAAGCTCATACCATGTACTTTTTAGTTGTACTCCCTCCCAGTTGAAAAACCATGTCGACGTAGGCGTGGGTAGGTTGATATCATCAGGGAGCGTAGCTAGTCTCATGGCTAGAACGCTAGACCCGGAATGAGTTCGAATCCCACTCTAGGCGCAATTTTTCCAATTTGCTAAAATGCTCCTCCCCATGACAAGAGTGTATAACACAGAAACACAGCTATTCTTTGTATTCTTATTCACGTTTTTACTGGTTTATGCCAGTTCCTAACGAGGATAGCGAGCGGATATGTGATCCGCAGCCGTTCGTGCGAGTCTGGAGGAGCAGAATGGTGTGGGGCCAGTTCTGCACACCCATGTGGCCCCTGCAGAATTGTTCGCATTCGCGTCTGCTGAAACATGTCCCTTCTCTATCCGCCATGCAGAATATGTGGTCGCGTCTTACTGACCATGCATATTTTAATTTGCTCACAGGCGTACCTGACGGAGTACCTGCAGTCGTTATCGCAACAACCCTGTTACCACATGTTCAGCCAGCACCACAGTGAGCCGGAGAAGCAGGTGCTTCGCTCCATCAGCATACAAGTATAACACCGATGGGGCGCTTAAGTAAATAATGAATGTACAAAGAGTAATTAATAGGGTGTACATAGAAACCTGGCCTCTGTGTCTAGTAGCATATACGAAGGAGCTTCGACCAATTCTCTTAATTGATCAACTGAAAGTTGTGTGAATGGTGGCTTAGAAGTTTTTTGTTTTGTCCTTTTCTGGTAATTGTTTTAGTGCCAAAGTGTCAAAACCCTCCTTCCTTAACCCTTACCCAGCACGTCTCCGTTCTCACATCCTTTGGTATTGGATGTATGTTTCCCCATACCATTTAGTGATTCTAGCTGCATATATGCTTGCCGTGGCAGGAAATTGATAGATGCCCTTTTTTTCTCTTTTTTTTGGTGGGTTCCTTTCATGAAATACCGTAAGTGGATTTGCTTGTCGACAGTAAGTGCCTTAAAAAAAACCAAGTTCTATCCCAAGCGCTTCCCAGCTACTGCCACTATTCCATGTTTTTTTTTACGCATCTTGGTTTTCAGCAGGCACCCTTGACGGGGCATCTCTCCTGACTTCCGGTAGGTGGGTAGTATGCATAACTAAATATTGTACTTCTGATGAGATAAATATTTGCGGAAATTAAAACTTTCCAGTTTTACTGGTAATGAAAAAAACTAAACTGTTGAAAAGTACAAAAATTACGATCCTTTAATTATTTTTAAATATTTTTGTTTTTCACTCTGAAACTACAGAAATGGGGTTCATGTTTTGTCATGCTCATGGCAAAGCGATACATTTTTCAAGATGTAGCGGCTTGTAGCTAACACTCATATACATGTACTCAGTTATTGTATAAATTCCAAAGTGAAAGCTATCTCATCGAATCAGTTATCCAATGTCAATCTAACCAAAGTATATTTATTTTAATTTTCGATAATGGTTGTAAATTACACATGTATTTGTTGTCATATCCGGTAACGGAGTCTGGTCTAAACACAGCCAAGCGTACTGTTTGTTGGTGGTTTACATCCTAAAAACATCTAAGGTCTTCAGGATGGTACAGAGTTGTCACAGTGCGCACTCATGGTGACTTTATAGTGTTGCCTTACTGGGAGATCAGGCCATAAGTCATTGGTTTGACTCAGCCAGGGTTCAAACCCATGGCCTGTTACGATTCAGTCATCTGGTCTGGTAGTAAGCTTCTTGACTTTAACATATTAGCTAATAAGTTGGGACAACTGCAAATTTGCTAAGATTATTTAATTGTCTATACGGCTGTTTTTTTGTGTAATTCATGCAACACCTATGCGGTGTTGATATTACCTTTTCTATTCTGATATCCATTGCAGTGTCCAGCGACTTGCGCAATCTGGTAAAACTGATTTTTGGGTATTCATCGATTAACGTTCACAAAATACCAATATATATGACAACCTTGTCCTAACCATAGATGTTGCTAGGATGTAAAACCCCAACAAGCCATATATGACAGTAATTGGTTAGTTCGAATCTCGTTCTTATTTGACCTTAGATGTTGTTGGAACATAAAACTCCAATAAGAAAGTTGGGCATGAGCGAGAATATAGTCACAATAAGCAGAGTTGAAACCTGACTGAAAGCATTTTTCTGCAATTCCCTGAGAATGCTAATTCTATGGGGGGAAATACGTGTTTTCGCGGAAATTCACCCTTGGTGCCAATCTGCCTGATTTCCGCTTTTTTTTGCCGGACACCACTTTCATCCCTGCATGATAATGCCAAATAGAAATAGCACCGTTGAAAGGTCAAATGGGCAGTCTATTGAAACTGATATCAGAAATCCAATCCGATATCATACTTTATATTTTATTTTGGTCAAATAGAAATTTAAAATGTCTACATTTACTTGGTCAGAATATCATTTTTGAAAGGCTTAGTGTGCTAATATTGGGTTTGAGTCCCTGGGCTCCTTAGAGTGTATTAACGCTATCTTTGCCTCAAGTCAGTGCTCATCCCAGAGAAACTTGGGCCTTCAACCCAATATCGAGCAATAACTGCTTAACCTTAACACAAGTAGTTTTAAATGCACATCTTGTATATGGATAGTGGCTGTATCAAGATTTCTTTGTAAGGACTTGTCTCTAATCGCGTGCCTTTCTGCACACTGCTCTTGAAACTGGATACACAAGGCCCGCTCCCTCTAAGGTGGTCATGGTCTATTTTGTAAGCCCAGTTTCCACACTGCTGTGGGTATCTCACAAAACTGTGATAGGAGACGATGTGAGTTAACCTTGAAAAAAGTTGACTTTTGTATGCTCGGATGTGATTAAGCTTCCAGAATGCCATATGCACCAACTTGCAAATGACAACCCGAACACTTACTTGATCTTATGGTTTGCTGATATCAATCATCCATTGTGGACACCAGGTTTTTGTTGTTTCTGTATCAGAGAACTCTTCTCCCCCCACACCCTCCATCCAGTAACAGTATCGGCTTCGCTCGCTGAAATCTTGTACACTCAGCTTTCGATGTCGCTAATGTACGAACACTGCTATTAGTCGTGAATATGTTCATTACCAAACTATATACTATCCCAGAAAGTAATGCTGACTGGGCGTTTTTGCTATTTTCTATGTTGAATATAGACTGTTGTTATATGTTATTAAGTGTATTACATGATTTCTGGTTTAAAAACAAAAGGAAACCAAAATGGTTTGTACTGTGGAGAACTGGATACATCTGGAGTTTAGCTTTTCACCTCGATACACCCGGATTCAATCACCGAGGCCGACATTGATTAATCACCTCGGATCATCCCAACCATTTCTTTGCTCATCCACAGATCCTACTAACTCGGGTTGCATAAATGAATGCGCTCAAGGAAGACAAAATAACTAAACAAGGTGTTTTTTTTGTATGGCTGCTTCCAACTTGCACCACTACATATTTTAAAACACAACCCATTAGTATCTACTATTTAGGCTAGTTGGGGGCAGAATTATAGCAAACGCCCATGTGTTTATAAGAGTCAGCTAGCCAGACAGCAGACCATCAGCTACACATAGCAGTACCGGCTGACACTACAGGTGCCAGCACAAATCTGACGTCAGCCAAGGCATTGGAGCCGGTGTGGCGGTTTCAGCACCCGGTCAGTTTCAGCGGCCTGTCGTGGCTTCTGCGCATGCGCGGATTTTAAGACATATGCAAAACACCCGTGGCCTCACCGGCTACCAGCTATCGCTGGTGCCCGGCAGTGTTAGGGACCGATTAGGCCGAAATCTATTGAATGCGATCATATTTAACAGAATTACATACTCAAATAATGAAATTTAATTAAATTAACCTTAAATTCCAAGCGATATTAACGTAGCAGCTAGATCAGCGTCGAATCGCCGAGTGTAAACAAAACACATAGCAGTGCTCGCTGCAACATGCGAAAATCCGCGCATGCGCAGAAGCCACGACAGGCCGCTGAAACTGACCGGGCGCTGAAACCGCCACACCGGATCATTTTGCACACTGCCTGTGTATTTTAGGTGCACCTCGGGGTGTTCTATTTGAAATTCTAAATACTGGGATGATTCGAGTGGTCCGCAGTACGATAATCAATGTCGGCCCGAGTGCATTGGACCAAATTTGATTGTGCTGCTCACTGATTGGTCAAACCAGCCCTAATAGGAGCTATGACGTCACGGTCTACTGTTGGCTGTGTTGCCTAGTTACGGTAGTTGGTGCGTGAATACTGATAACTTGTTTATCTATCCTGGACATTATGGAAACATTTAATGTGGAAATATGCATTTAGTGCAGTGCAATTCTATTAATAGTGCTGTGAACCAACTGTATTGATGGTTAACGAATGATTCGGCCGGTGTTTCGAGATTGGTTGTATTTATGCCCTATAATGGAATGTGATATTCAGAACCTATGTAATCTAGATACTATTGATATAGTATTGGGTGACTTGTGCGAAATTACTTTTATTTCCTTGCGCAATAAAAGGCAAACCATTGCAAAAAAAATTCTCGTTTAAAAAACAAATTGATCTGAGAGCTTGGAATCGCAGTAGAAATTAGACCCACCAAAAGCATGCTGAAATATCTAACTAAAATTTCACCCATATGTCATCCTAATTATTTATTCATGATTGTGACTAATTTGCTAGCTGAAGTTTTTGTGGGTTTTTTTTAAGAGAAAAAAAACATAGTTGAGAATTACTGTATTCGGGGACACAAACTTAGAAATTTATTCCATGCGATTTGAGCTCAGTATGGATGATAAGTAACGGTTCGTGTAACTTCCAGTTTTACACAATTTTTGCTAGATTAAAGTTGCATAATCTGATGTATTTGAATTTCTACCACATCTTTTAAATTAGTATGTTCGATTGTTTTAATTTACTTTGCTTTATCTTCCGTATTTAAGTCGGATTAAATTTAGGTCGCATTTTGGTTTAGAATATTTAATAATTTCATCGGATTATTCAGCGTTAATTATCTTCATTTGGGTAACGAAGTGTCCGTTGCAATATGATAATGTGCCGTTGCTGTAATCGCAGACCTGCCTCCCCATAATGATGTTTGCGTATTTTGTAGTTTTAAGCCAGAGCACGTCAAAATACAAAATTAAAATTCTGTATGCCAAACAAATTTTGGAAAGTGCATCATTCTTTTCCACTGGATTACCCAAATAGGAAATTTGTGGTAGGCAACACCTGGCTACCCATACAATTTTAAAAAAAATTTGACGGTACACTTTAAACAAACAAAAAAGTATGCCCTTTTTTCCCACTGGAATACCCAAATAGGAAATTAAGGATAGGCAGGTCTAATCGCAGTGCTATATAGTCTTGTTGCATATATTTCGACTTGTATGTATACATTTTTATTATAATAATAAGAACACTAAGCACAAATGGAAGATCATTTTAGAATGTGACATTATCATGAAGAGCTTTGATTCCGTGACTTCACTTGGCACTACATGCCATATACGGTGCTCCCTTGTAGCGCGTGTTTAAAAGTCGTATTTTATACAAAGCAAAATGTACAGAGAATCTGCCAGTCATCACTTGAAAGGTTTTGCAAGTATGTGTTGATAAGCTGTCAGAAATCCCAAGGTAATTCAAACTATCGAATGGATAGATATTCAGGAGAATCAAGCTGTCCGGTGTTTGGAACTACCAAGCCGACAGGTGTTGGGAACTACCAAGCCGGCAAGTGTTGGGAACTACCAAGCTGGCCGGTGTTTGGGACTACCGAGCCGACAGGTGTTGGGAACTAGCAAGCTGACAGGTGTTGGGAACTAGCAAGCCGGCAGGTGTTCAGAACTACCAAGCCGACAGGTGTTTGGAACTACCAAGCTGACAGGTGTTTGGAACTACCAAGCTGACAGGTGTTTGGAACTACCAAGCTGACAGGTGTTCGAAATTACCAAGCTAACAGATGTTCGGAACTACCGAGCTGACAGGTGTTCGGAACTACCAAGCCAGCAGGTTTCGGACCTACCAAGCTGAAAGGTGTTCGGAACTAGCTAGCTGACAGGTGTTCAGAACTACCAAGCTGACAGGTGTTCGGAACTACCAAGCCGACAGGTGTTTGGAACTACCAAGCTGGCAGGTGTTCGGAACTACCAAGCCAAAAGGTGTTCGGAACTACAAAGCTGACAGGTGTTACTAACAAGCTGGCAGGTGTTAAGAACTAACAAGCTGACAGGTGTTAGGAACTACCAAGCTGGTAGGTGTTTGGAACGAACACGCTGGCAGGTGTTCGGAAGTACCAAACCGACAGGCGATCGAAACTACCAAGCCGGCAAGTGTTGGGAACTAGCCAGCTAACAGGTCTTCAGAACTACCAGGTTGGCATGACTTTAGAACTACCAAGCCAGCAAGTGTTTGGAACTACCAAGCTGGCAGCTTTTTGGAACTACCAAGCTGGCAGGTGTTCAGAACTACCAAGCTGGCATGTGTTCGGAACTACCAAGCCGGCAGGTGTTTGGAACTACCAAGCTGACAGGTGTTTGGAACTACCAAGCTGACAGGTCTTCAGAACTAATATTCTGACAGGTGTTCGGA
Organism: Branchipolynoe longqiensis; assembly: GCA_030323885.1. Lineage (NCBI taxonomy): Eukaryota > Metazoa > Annelida > Polychaeta > Phyllodocida > Polynoidae > Branchipolynoe > Branchipolynoe longqiensis. The sequence continues at coordinate 107,917,890 of CM059186.1, read as the reverse complement.
ACTAACAATCCAACAGGGTGTTCGGAACTACCAAGCAGGCAGGTGTTTGGAACTACCAGGCTGACAGGTGTTCGGAACTACCAGGTTGACAGGTGTTCAGAACTACCAGGCTGACAGGTGTTCGGAACTACCAAGCTGGCAGGTGTTCGGAACTACCAGGCTGACAGGTGTTCGGAACTACCAGGCTGACAGGTGTTCGGAACTACCAGGCTGACAGGTGTTTGGAACTAACAGGCTGATAGGTGTTCGGAACTAACAGGCTGATAGGTGTTCGGAACTAACAGGCTGATAGGTGTTTGGAACTAACAGGTTGATAGGTGTTCGGGACTACCAAGCCGACAGGTGTTCAGAACTAACAAGCCGACAAGTGTTCGGAACTACCAAGCTGACAGGTGTTCGGAACTACCAAGCTGACAGGTGTTCGGAACTACCAAGCTGACAGGTGTTTTGGAACTACCAAGCTGACAGGTCTTCAGATCTACCAAGCCAAGAGCCTTATTTGATCATTCTGTGATGTGGCTAGTTAAGTTATTATGATCTGTAGCCGGGTAATATGAGAACTAACCCGAGATTCTTTATGTTTGCCTTTATTTATTGTATTTTTTAACAAAAATACACCGATCCATGAGGTCGCTATCTATGCTGGTACAAAATTTAAAAAATCGAGGTGATAAAAAAAGACTTATGGCTTGTTTAATAATCGATATGAGGTAATCTATATATTGTGAATGTTGTTCATCTGGTGACGATTAAAATGAAAAGCTTGCGTTTTGCAATCAAATTAGGAAATCATGCATTCAATAAAATAATTAAACCAATTCAATTGCTTTTAACTATATGCGTTCATTAAATTCTATCGCCAATACAACTGTCTCTTCGTGGAAGTTGAATAATTTCTGACTAACTGGGCAACGATGTATTATGAAAACTACTATTAATCGGAGAATCGTCTGACAATATTTCACCTGAATTCTTTTAAATAAGTGTGAACTTAAAGCTTATACTCGATTATTACAAAGGTGCAATTTTACAAATTTATATTGCATGTTATATAACAAGCCAATTGGAATGAACATGCGGACTAGAATATTTTCGTTTGTTTTTAAATTTAGAAGGAAACCAAATTATTACTATGAATCTTATACTAAGTAGAGGGATGAAAGATGGTTATTTAGCTGATTTCCGCCAATTTTTTGGGTATATATTCACCGACAAAATGTCAATATATATGACAACAGTTTTGTTGGTTTGAATCCCTTATATGACATTAGATGTTTCTAGAACATAAAACCTAAACAAGAAAGATTTAGGTATGTGAGATAATACAGTCACACTAAGGACAGTTGAAACCTGACTTCCTGCTTTTCCCGGCGATCCTTGACTAGGACTGAGTAAATCCTGTGGGGGGCGGTGCGCATGGGGGGGGGGGGGGTCCTTTTTTTTCGCGGAAATTCGTCGTTGGTCCTACCGGAATGTGCTAGGTGGCGTCATGGTCGCGGCGTAATTTCTGCGAACTTTTTCTTTTTGCGCCATAGCTTGATTCGGCCAGATGACGCTAGGTGGCTCCAAGGTTTCCGAGTTTTTACCGCTTTCATCCATGTATCTAAGAACATAGGTAAAACATTCAACCCTTACCCAGAGAGTATAGGGGAATGACAACCTAGTTTAAATCCGAGCAAACACTGGTTTGATATGAATCGCCTTAAACAAGCAATGGGTGGCGGTGTCCGAATCGGTTAAAGCGAAGACTTCCCGTGTGGAAGGTCGGGAATTTGAATTCCAGCCGAGTAAAACCAATTTCTTACAAATGCCCTTTAAAGCTGCAAAGTCTGATGAAAGCATAACATTTTCCAAACCAGAAACGTTACCCAGATTTGAGACTGCATATCTGTTACTAGCAGACTTATTAAGCATTGGTTGCTGCATAGAAGGGGATATTGAAGTTGCATAGTGTGATGGTTTTGAGTTTCTCTCATTTTCCGAGATAAACATATTAGGTTGTTCATTATAATCTACCTTACTTTGTTTAGTTTGAAGTAACTTCTATTTTAAATCTCTAACTTTTGAGATATTTGAAATGGAAACATGCTAAATTAATTTTGGCAAGCTAGCCAAAACTCTATCACCATAGGCTTCTGCAGTAACAGGTTCTATTAATTGACTCAGTATCCCCTTATATGTTATGACAAATGTTTAATAAGTGCACCAGCATCTAAGTTAGATATGTAGAATCAAATCTAGATTTCCGTTTTGAAAATTTTATGTTTTCATCGGACTATGCAGCTTTAAGCAAGTGTAATCATTAACAATAAAACCCTATTGGTGTTACTGGCGAAGTGTAGGGTCTATGTCAGAATTGTGACATGCTTACCAACATTAATTTGGCATGATTTCACTTCAAATACCGTCAATGTTGGCTATATAAAATAAAGGTTTCTTCAGTAGATTGTAACAATCAACCTAATGTATTTATCTCAGAAAATGGCAGGAACCCAAAACCATCGGACTGTGTAACTTTAAATTATTGTTGTTTCTGAAGATGCATTGTAAAGCTAAGAGTAAAGCCCTGGTCACACGTACAAAGTTAGACCGCCTTACATGAAGCAAACTAACTGGATCGAACTAGCGGCGCATTCACACATACCCAGTTTTGAAAGTGTGTCGCGTTCACACACGGACGTTAAGACGGCTCCGATTGACCACCTGTAGCCCCTGTAGTTTCATACATACATATGTCCATACATAAATACATACAAACATACATACACACATACAAACAACCATACATACAAACAAACATACATACAACAAACATACATACAAACCTACATACATACACACATACATATGCATGTACATACATGCATACACATACATACACATGTAGATACAAACAAACATGCATACACAGATACATACATACATACACATACATAAATGCACACATGCATATTTAAACACCTAAATAAACACATACATACATACTTACATACATCACCATGCTTAATTCACCTCAACTAAATCACTTGCATTCATTCGCACACGCACCTTAAGCCAACTCAGGCTAAGTCGCCTCATCTAATCCACCCCACGAAGCGGTTTACTTGAGGCGAACTAGTTGAGTCAACTCAGCCCTAATTCGACCCAGTGGAGGGTTCACACGCACGATCTGTGTCGACTTAGGTGAGGCGAACTAGTTGAGGCGATTTAAGGCCTGTGTGTGAACGGGGCTTATGATTCCACATATATGGTAAATGTGGTATGCGAATGCAAATGTGACAAAAAATGGAAAAGCATATGAATGCAAAGTGGTGTTTCCATATGTCCGGATGGGGATGTAAATGTGAATGCAACAAGTGGATCGCTCCACAGACCGATCGGAGCAAATGCGAATATGAATACTGATCCATTTGCCATAGAACAAACAGGAACTTTGGCTTTCCTTCAGAAAGTTGGAGCAAGAAAGGCTGAAAATGTCATGGATTTTCATGTCACATGCCATGTACGCATTTACATTCACATGCCGCATACCGCATATATGGAATCTTAGCTTGACTTTGGTGGTTTTGTCGTTGTTTTCTTAAGGTATTGTATATTTGCCAATGTTCAAACACAAACTAACTAAATAAATCTTAAAGTCACCGGCTATACCTCACCCAGATACAAACGATTCCAGCATCAAAAGCTCTCCAAACATACCTTTGCTTAGTTTGTTCAGTTCATGCCATTGAACATGTGGGAGGAGAGTTGAGGTCTGTGATGTATGAATGACATCACATGACCTAGAGGGGTTCCCCACACACAGGGGAAGCCATGGCAACCACCAAGATGGCAGCCACAGAAAGTTCTCAATTCAACTTTTAAAGTCTATTAATCTACATGATTTAATCAATTATTCAAACAAAAAGTAGTTAGTTATGATAAATAAAATTTGAACTTTATATTTGTCATTTTAAATTGCAATTTCTAACATTTCTTTCTCTATGTGGTTGTCTAAAACTGTCAGTGCTGCTGGACTAAATAAAACACAACAGAAGCAACCAATGTCAGCACTCTTCCCCCCCCCCCCCCACATCTGTAGTTGCATACACTGAAAACTGGCAAACATATGCTTGGAGAGCATTTGTCGGAGTACGGGTAGTGTCTCAGCGACCTATATCTGGTCCCTTTAATGGAAACTACCTAATTGGTACTCGGTGCGCATGAGCAACAGCATGCGGGCAGACACAGGATAGGACAACATCACATAGTAATTAACAAGAACAATTGGCTTTTTGTTATTTGTCAAGTCTATATTTGCCATAACATTTATATACACAAATAAATATGCTTGTTCTAATTTACGTGTATGCTTCATACAGTGAACCATGGCCAGCAAACACTCCCTCGGAGATCCCAATCCGTGAACGGGGGCCACAGCAGAATACCGCCATTTTGTACATGATCGTGGTTATAGCTTCTTGCCCACCACGACACTGATATGTGTCAGTGTTCTGAACATAGCCTCTCATCCCCATCCCATAATACTTAGACGAGATCATTCCACGTGAACTCCGCCATACATGTGCATGGCCTATAATACCTCAACGGCAGCAGACAAACAGTGTTTCCAAGGTGACACAACACTGCAGACGATTTTCCTAAGCTCCTTTCAAGAGAGAGTATTTGATGGCCACGAACACTAACATATTCTTACCTAACTTGCCTTCATTATCTTGATTATATATATATATATATATATATATATATATATATATATATATATATATATATAATATATGTATATTTATATATATTTATATATATATTCAGCGTATTACACTAGATGTGTTATATAATGTCTTCACAACTTCAAGAAGTACAACAGGGTATCACGTTTAAACGTAGTGGGCTTGGGTGGGGTCCATTTAGGCTAGTATACTATATATATTTATTTATCTAATGCATCCTAATAACAAACACTCCTTTTGCATTCATCTCACAAGTGTCATCACGTTGTATCTTACGAGCCGATTCTTTTGGATATCCCACCAGTGTTTTCTGTACATAGATAAGTACTTTACCGCATTATTTAATACTATTCAACAACGCCAAGTTTATTTATGAAGTGATAGTAGTCGCACTTTTTAACATGAATATACACGCACTTGTGTGCTTATAATGTAACACTAATCCCTCCTGCTCGCCACACGAAGAGTTCCACCACCCCATGACAACTCTTACCAACTTTCCGCGCAGTGGGATGCAAGGAATTCAACTTCCGGAAGTAACCAGCCCTCACATAGCGAAGTGCATCTTGGGAACACGGTGCATGCGACGCTTTGGTTCACCAGCTAGTGTATAAAAGAAGTTAGTATAAAATAACTCAATTAGTTTTTTGTTTTGTTTTAAATGCATTTAACAAGAAACTTGGATCTGGTGCGTGTGGCATTACGCCCCCTACTGGTAAAGTTTTAAAACGCGTCTTTCGCAGCGCCACCTACATCAATTACCCATTTCCCGCCATGCACCCACCCACCTGCCAATCACCAGTGGAATTCCTCAATTAGTGATCTCATCGAGATCACGATAAATTACTGAATTTCCCAACAGGACTTGTCAGGGCCTTAAATTAAATGAACCCAATATGGACTGGGATTAGTCGGCCAGTTCTGGACTTGACAACATGTTCTCCATCTGATCAGTGCACAGCAGATATTAGGCCTATGTTTAGGTAAAAACCAGTCATGTACGGGTAGAGTGTGTGGTACTAGGAAGCACTACTGTTCACCCAATGACCATGCAATTATTGTTTTGTTTATTGAAAGTTTCGTAGTTGTTTGTAGATTTGTAGTCTTCTTTTGAGTGAATTGTTTGAATGATATAATTATAACATTTAGTAGTTTGATATTCAAAATAAAATCAACTCAGCTATCTCTGAAGAATTTGAATGCGCACAAGCAATTTGATTGAGAAGGACACCCACAATTATATGACTTCAGGGCTCGATCCACCTCCATATGTGTGCAGAAGAATAACTTTTTTGATTTAATTGTTTTCAAATATTTATTATGACCATAACGAGCTGGCATTAGAGGTCCAATATGGCCTAGATCAGCCTGCAGAGGATCTGTAGGTTACTCTGTTAAAGAACTGATCACAGGAAGCCTATATATGCAGTGCCTGTTTTGTGCAACGTAGCATAATTAAAGTTGCATAGTCCGATGCTTTTGAGTTTTTGCTATTTTCTGAGATAAATATATTATACTAATCGTTATAATCTACTTTACTTTAGTTTTAAGTAACTTTAATTTTAAATGGCTAAGTTTGGAGATATTTGGTGTCAAAACATGCCAAAATAATTTTGGCAAGCATGCCAAAACTCTGACACCATTGACTTCAGTAGTAACGGTTTCTATTAATTGACTTATTATGCCCTTCTATGCAGCAACAAATGCTTAATAAGTGCACCAGTCTCTAAGTTGGATATGTAGAATCAAATCTAGATAAGTGTTTTGGTTTTGAAAATGTGTTGTTTTCATCGGACTATGCAACTTTAACACAAACTATGCCTGGGCTCTATGTACAGACAACGCGACAGAGCATTTGCTGATGGGCAGAACTGACCATCCCAACTCCCAGTGCACGTCCAGTGCACAACCACACTTTTAGGAGGGAACAAATCTAACACCGAGAATAATGCGACGGACAATCTGCGCCCAGACAATGACTAGACAAAATACACCTGGGCCGCGTTCAGGGTCCGTCTTGGAGGTGCCGCGGAGACGTCTCGGCGATGCTTTTTGGCCTAATACCGTTCAGAGTGCGTCTCCGCAACGTCTCGGAGATGCCTCTCTTTTCAGACTGGAGATGAAAAGTGCCTCGAAAATGGCCGCCGCATTCAGTGCTTTCAGCCAATCACAGCACAGGTTTACCATTGCAAATGGCTGCCGCCTAAGGGGGCGGCCATTATCGAGGCGACAAACTGCTTGTGCAGTTCAGACTAGCATGACGTCAGTGCCATCTCCGAGGCGCCTCCGAGACGGACCCTGAACACGCCCCTGAAGGAGGTTGGTTTACACAGTGCAGCACGTGGGACAACAGTAGGTGACAAAGGGGAGAACCAAAATAGGCCGGCTGCATGAGGCTATAAACCGGAAGTTTTATATACTGTTTCGTTTTGTGAATAAAAGCTCTCGTTTGATCCTGGTCTATTTGTATATAAGTATTCAGGAATGTAAGTTCATGGTGGAATGATGTTCAGCGTTGTGGGTCTTTCATCGCACATGAGCTTTTGCTAACTTGATTATTTAAAATATTCAATCAAGTTTGTCTATAAAAGTAATTTTGTTTGTTTGTTTAAAAAGGGATATTATTATTATTATAATTGATTTTTAATTTATTATTGTTCATTTAGAAATGTGGTGTTTTCATTCGTGTCGTTGTGCAGCAGGTGTTACTAAATGTACTGTATTGAACGAGATAGAGAAAGAGAGAAAAACGTCACCACGTTTATAGACTTGGTAGTATTTGCAGTTTATTTTTTTAGTTTCATTTTTCTTTAATGGATGCTACACTGTTTGGTGGTTCGTACTTCAATGTATGATTTCACCACAACTACCCATCGTCGCCAAATTACCATAGGACATGATATACTAATAATATAGAACCCATATATGTCCTAGATCAGATGGGCATAGATGCATATTATTTACGAGGGGGAGGAAACCACCACAACATTAATGGAGTCTCGACACCTTAGGCTTATAGTTAACTCTTAAAGTTGCATAGTCCGATGGCTTTGAATTTCTGTGATCGATCACTAGTATCTACTTTACATTATTTCAAAGGTACTTTTATTTTAAATGGTAAACTTTTTTAAAGATATTTTGAGTGCAAACATGGAAAATTAGTTTTGGCAACCTTGCCAAAACTCTGACGCCATAGACTTCTGCAGTAACAGTATTGCCTTCTACGCAGAAACAAATGCTTAATAAGTGCATCAGTATCTAAGTTAGATATGTAAAATCAAATCTAGATAATTTGTTTGGTTTTGAAAATTTGATATTTCATCGAACGATGCAGCTTTAAGTATTCCATGCCATCAACCGTGCACGGTAAGCAGTTGAAATCAAAGCATACACTGAGTCCTTCCCAGAATTCAACGTTCGTGGTCGATTATCGTTGTGCCGTTTTCGCTTATTGGATGTTTCCGACTGTGCCGTCAGATGGCAGCACCTCGAAGCACCCATCCCGTCACGTGACCTTTCCTCCTCCAATCAGCGCCGGCGTGAATTGGCATTGGAAACTGACGCCCTCCATTCCAGCAGATGGCGTTGCTTGCTTACGTCTCTCACGTGACCTTCCTAGGACCAATCAGCGCCGGTGCGGTTTTAGAATTGGAACTTGACGCTCTTCACTACAGCAGATGACATCGGTTGTTTGCGTCTATCTATCACGTGACCTTTTCATCCTCCAATCAGGTTTTAGAACTGGAAGTTGGCGCTCTTCATGTGCTCGCGCTTGACGACGGCGAGCTTTGAGTGCTTGTTGGCATGCACCTTCTGCCCGATGTAGGGCGACTCGCTTGTGCCATGCAGCATCAGGGTCCACTCGAAGAGGGTGCCCTCCTGGGGCTCATCCGAGTCGAAGATGACGAACAGCTTCCAGGTGCCATGCGGGTTCTCAGCCCAGGTGTGTGTGGTCATGAAGGGCCACTTGGTGAAGCCATCAGCGGAATCGGCGTCGCGTGGGCGTTTCGACAGGATCATCGAGCTGCAAGACACACAATGAACACGAGTCGATATCGTCTTGTTGTAACAAACAGCATTTTTGTTTGTGTTTTTGTGGTCACCAGGAACCAACCAGTCCTTGACCTATCCTAATAACCTGGCTAGCAAGTGACAGGACCTTTATCCTTATGGGTTCAGAGTGTCTTGTGCAATGGCCTATTTAGTGAAAGAAGGGACTGGGAGCGAAGCAGCCCAAACTTCTGGGTTGTGGCTTCCATCCTTGTTCGGATACCAGCTTTAAAATATTCCGGAGTTTCGGGGTAGCTAAATAAATTTGAAGAATTATAATTGTATATATGCATATAATTATATAACTATAAAGGTAATACATATAATCAAAGTGGCTGCAATGTAATAACGGTACCATTGCACAGAAAGGGAGTTTTATTTGTGATAGCTACCTTATATATTACGAAAGCATACCTTATATATTACATTGCAAACAAATTGGTGCCGGGTACAAGAAAACTAGGTCACATGACCAATGGCCAGATGTAAAAAGGGGTGCTGGACAAATGTTTGTTTGTTGGTTGTTGTTTTATGTCCTAGCAACATCTAAGCTCGTATCAGGAGGACAGGTACGGACTTGTGACAGTGAACACTCATGGTGACTTTATAGTGCTGCCCCACTGGAAGACCAGGCCACCAGCACCATGACCTGATATCCCACTCAGTCACATTATCCTGCCACTGAGCCAACCAGTCCTTGCCTATCCTAATATTGCCGAGCGCCTGGCTAGGAAGCAACACGTATAAAATTTTAAGTCATTGGTTTGACTCGACCAGGGTTCGAACCCACGATCTACCAATAAGGGAGACGGACGCTCTAACTCATTCGGCAATCCTGTCTGGTCTCTGGACAAATGTGCTCCCTCTCTTTCCACGACCACCAGCCTGTCCAGACTTGCAGAACATGTGCTTGTGTCAACTTTATATGGATTAAACCAAGTGAATACAATGTTGTGTCTGTGTGATAATTTCAGATTCTGAGCCCAACAAGTGATTTCAGAAGTAGATAGTAAATATTATAAAGAGGATTATGCAGAAGTTTTCTGACAACTAAGTTAAATTCAATCTAACATACAAACTTATTTTAATATAACATATGAAGAGTTCAGGCTCAAAACCCCGTAAACGCCAATCCAAAAGATTTTTATCTGAAGGTAATTTTAATTCTCACTAATTCAACTTTTATTGTGATGAAATGATTATGGAGCAATAAACAAACAAAAATATGAATGTAAAAAAATGAACTTTTTGAAGGTTTGATTCAAATGTTTATCTCAATTTTTGGATTGGCGTTTACGGGGTTTTGCACCTGAACTCCTCAAAGTATAACTTAATACAACAAACTTGTCACAGCGGACAATGACTGGGAATACACACACTGCGCATGCGCCTACTCACGTGGTGTTCATTGGGGAGAGCAGGTAGAGGGTGATGTCGCCGCGTCTGGAGCCCCTCACGGTGATGAAGCTTTGCACATGCTCCAGGAAGTTCACCTGGTTCTCCTTGCCCCGGCATGCATCGGTATCAATCGTCAGGATGATCGACTGGCTTGTCGTGAAGGAGCTGCAAAAGCAGGTCATGGTTGTTCTTAGTTTATGATTCACCATCATTATCATCATCTTCATCATCAGCATCAATACCACCTTCATATCACCATCATTACTACTGTTATTACAATTACCAGAACTACCACTTCTATTAATATGATTAGTATTATTATTATTACCATCACCATCAGCATAAGTAACACTTTCATCTCACCACCTTCACCTTCATTACTACTGTTATTAGAATTATCAGTACTACCACTTCTATTACTATTATTGTTCTTATTATTACCATCACCATCATCATCATCTTCATCACCATCAGCATAAGTAGCACTTTCATCTCACCACCTTCACCATCATTACTACTGTTATTACAATTATCAGTACTACCACTTCTATTACTATTATTGTTCTTATTATTACCATCACCATCATCATCATCATCACCATCACCATAAGTAGCACTTTCATCTCACCACCTTCACCTTCATTACTACTGTTATTACAATTATCAGAACTACCACTTCTATTACTATTATTGTTCTTATTATTACCATCACCACCACCATCATCATCATCATCATCACCATCAGCATAAGTAGCACTTTCATCTCACCACCTTCACCATCATTACTACTGTTATTACAATTATCAGTACTACAATTTCTATTACTATTATTGTTATTATTATTCCCATCACCATCATCATCATCATCATGTTCGTCATCATAATCAGTATCACTTTCATCTCACAAGTGCGAGGTATGAAATGAGGTATGTCTCTAGGACGTAAAACCCCAATAAAGAACCAAACTCACTAGGCCTTCTTGATGCTGCCTGCCTCACAGTGGAAGCGGTTCGGCACGTTCTTCCAGTCACGTGCCAGGTCGACCATGTCCCCGGCATCCAGGACCCCGTAGCCGAAGAGGTGGTTGAATTCGAGCCCGGCACCGTTGATGGTCCAGTTGTGCTCGCCGTGCGGGTCATACAGGTGGTTCCGCTTGGATGTGAGCACCGTCAGGTGCTGCATGTCGCGCCAGGACAGCTTGGGGCTGTGGGGAACCAGCGGTGCACAATGTCAGCTAACTCAGTTCAAGTCGACGGGCTTCCAAAATGTTGTCTTAAGCTAAGATTCCATAAACGCTGTATGTGGTATGCGAATGTGTACGAAGTATATGGCAACCTTTTCGTTGTTTGTATTGGAAGTGACACACTCGGTTTGCAATCGCACTAATCGCTCCAGGTAGCGAGTGATCCAATGCGAATGCAAACCGAGTGTGACGAAACAGCGAAAAGTCGCCATATACCAGCATGCGAATGCATATCGCATACCCCTGAGGAATCCTAGCTTTAATAGATAGGTGGCGCTGATACACAATTCGATACCCCTCTATACTGTTGCTACATACATACTGGTTCTCACTACACACGCTACATGCCGCCACCCTCGGAAACATTGAATGCTCCACTCCTGAAGCCTTTGAGATCAGAGTTTTGGCACACACGCCCAAATTAACTTAGCATATTTACACTTCAAATTCAAATATGTCCAAAGTTAGCCATTTTTTTAATCAGAGTTACTTCAAGTAAATAATGCAAGGCAGATTATAATGATCAACCTAATATACAGTGTATTTATCTCAGTAAACGGCATAAACTCAAAACCATCAGATTGATGGATTGATTGGTGGTTGCTTTACGCCCTGACGGCAGCACAGGCCATATTCACGGCGAGAAAACCATTAGATGATGCACCCTTAAGAATTGAGTGACTGCTGTGCATACAGCCTCGTTTTGGATCGAGGGTGTCAGTTATACCCCAGTCACACTACTGCTTGCGACTGCTTGCAACCACTTTGCGACCACTAAAAAGGGTTGGTCGCAAAGTGGTTTCAAGGTGGTCGCAAAGTGGTCGTCAGTGGTCACCAACTTCCTTGCAACCATTTTGTTCACAAGGAGGTTGCAGCTACTGCACTAAAAAACCTCCGTGCGACCAAAATGGTGGCCCAGAAGTCGGCGACCATTTTCATAGGTTGCCTTGGTCAGAAGGAGTTTTTTTTGCGAAGCAGGTCCTTTAATCCAAAGTGGTCGCAAAGTGGTCGCAAGCAGTAGTGTGACTTATTACTCACTTGGCAGCCTACTCGTCAGCAGAGAAAAGATCGTCCCCTTCACCTACCAGACTCTCTGACTGCAGCTACACACATGTCCAACATGCCACCGCACATTCCGAGCATAAATTGGACTCGTCAGTTATCGACGAGTTCACAACAAATGATGAGTTCCTGTCATCATTGCCACTGATGGACAACCATTAAGGAGAAGAAGACTCACTTGGCTTCGAGCGCCAGGGCGAAGACGCCGGCCGCCTCAGGCGCAGCAGCCGAAGTCCCAGAGTGTCTCGTCGTGCACTTTCCATACAGGTCGGTGGTGGCCTAACGAACGAGAATGAGGCGAATTGGTGAGGCAGCTAGGTAGTCAAAAGGGTTGTCGCAAAACCGCTTCAGATGCAGGCAAGAGTATTTAATGTCGGCAACCACTTCACATGTTTGCGAGAGTATTCAATGTCGCCAACTGCTTCACATGCAGGCTAGAGGTAATTTTCTAATAACAAAGGCTGCAAGGTCGTCTGATGTAGTTGGTGTGCACTCACAACTATCATTAAAGACCTCGCCCCTAACAATTCTTCAAATGACCTCATACCCCAACCTCATAAAATCACAGCGTAAACTGAGTATCCTTACTAACACTAGTACACTAGTACAGCCATAATGTCGCAAATGTAGCACCAAAAAAATCGACCTCCCAAAATCACAGCATAAACTGAGTATCCCTACTAACACTAAGCGCATTGGGTAGGTAAATACCAAAATGTCGCAAACATGGCACCAAAAAAAACAACATAACTAAGGCTAGGCTAGGCTAACAGCCAAAATGACAAGGCAACTACCAAATTGAGATTGTTCAGTGATTGAAAGCAGGCCATGGTGTGACTTACTCATTATGGACAAGGTAAATACATAAGCATATTCAGCGCTAAACGGAGCGACCCAACTAGCCACGGTGCGACCCAACCAGCCACGTTTGAACTCGTTTGAGCTCGTTTAAACTTGTTTCCGGTACGAAGGGTAGGGGACCAGGTTGGAAACTGAGCGATAATAGATGAAAACTCCTATCCCTCTGCCAGAGCAAATAAATGCCAGGGGACCAGGCTAGACCTCCACAGAGCTAGCAGTGTAGTAAAATATTATTTTACTAGTTTATTGTTCAGATATTATCACATATTTATGTAACTTTTGCACAGATTAAATTGTTTGAAGTATATTTGAAATTGATCTATATTGATTTCTGTTTAAATCACACAATATCACTACTTAATGAATGGGAAACTCATCCTGCAAGGGTATGCTCGATATTACTCAGTGGTAACCCGTTTTTCATCCTTTCGTCGCTGTGGACCCTTCTCGGTAAATAAGCTATAACGTACCACGCCGGCATCTTGGTAGCCGCTCTTTCCGTTGCTGAAGGTGGAGGCGAGTGTGGACGAGCAGCTCTCGTCATAGCCGGCTGTCTGTCCGTTGTTGGTGGCCGAGTTGATGGAAATGGTCCACATGGAGGCGGCGTACCCGTCACAGTTACAGTCGTCATCAGGACCTCCGTCACCTGACGCCCACACGTAGATGGAGCCCAGTCCTTTCCGGCCCTGTGCAGAGAATGATGGCCCCGGGGGACATGTTATGATTTTTTTTTTTTTTTTTTTTTCATGGATAAGTTTGAATGGTCTTGTTTTCACTATTACACAGTTGGTCGATAGAAAGCCAGAGCCTACACTTTTACCGACACAAGGAATTTTGAACTTCCCACACCACATAGATATGGTTTGAGAGCAACTGGCCTTTGATTACGTTGGAGGTTATACACAGTGGTGGGAATCCAAATTAGCAGAGGTGATGGCATGGGGAAACGAATCATCGACCTTCAAATTAGGAGTCTGACCTAGAAAAAAGTCAGGCACTCTAACCACTGCGCCACATAGAACGATTGGGTTTAGCACTGTTTAAATGTTGCATAGTTTTGAGTTCCTGTCATTTTTTTCTTAGATAAATATAACACTATTAACAGGTTGGTTGTTTATTATCTGCACTCCCATTCTAGGCACAATATTTCACATTTGCAAAAACACCCCCATGAGATTGGTACCATGACCAGGATCCTGTAAGTGATGCACGGGGTGCAGTCCTGAACCATCCCTGTGTATGTCATTTGTGTCACCATTTCCAGGCCGTGTAGTAATTTGGTTTGAGGTGCCAAGTAGATGGGGGCGTGAGTAGGGAGATCTCCTTAATACACAAATTGTAAATAGGGAGAAATAGTGTGGCCGAAGGGGGAGGGTGTGTGAAGGGGGGTGGCGGGGTAACTCCGTCCCAGGGTTACAGGGGGCCTTCCCCGGACAATTTGTCAAAAAGTGATTCAAAATTGTGCATTCTAAGAACATCATGCAACCTGTGTAATTCGCATTGCTAATTCTGTTCACAATTGCTTATATTCCTCTGAAGTTATATTTATGCTTAAAATTCCGAATTTCCATTTTATTTTTAACTTGCTGTATCTTTTGTTTACTTTGCCATGAAAGGAAGTAAACACCCATAAAAACACTCACACAAAAACTACAGGTTGACCATCACTTACCCGGCAATCAGTGATCCGGTTAAACCAATAATCTGGCACTAATTTCCACTCTCCTTGGCGGAGTGGTTAGAGTGTCTGACTTTTTTCTAGGTCGGACTCCTAATCTGAAGGTCGGTGGTTCGATTCCCCATGCCCCCACCTCTGCCAATTTGGATTTCCACCCCTGTACGTAACTTACAGTGTCATCAAAGGCCAGTTGCTCTCATACCATGTCTATGTGGTGTGGGAGGTTAAAAATCCCTTGGGTCGGTAAAGGTGTAGGCTAGGGCTTTCTATCGACAAACTGTCTAATGGTGAAAACAAATCTATTCAGACTTATCCATGATAGGCAGTATAAATCTTCAAGAAAACAATTTGAAATTTCCCAGTTAGTCTTACAAGTGAACAAGAAATAATGAATGAAGAGTCGACTCTTCAAAATCCTGTGCCTTCAACATCTGCTCTCTCAGATGAGCTGCCACTATCATCATCATCAGTTCCTGATATTTAATTTGTCTTTTTTCTTTATTAACTAACGTACTGATTTACAGGGTGTTTCAAAGGTAGGATGAAGTGCTTACATGTTGGGTTAATTGAATTCTCATGTGACAATCAGTTATCCGGCAAAATCACTTATCCAACACCCTACAGGTCTGAAGGATGCTGGATTCGTAATGATCAACCTGCACAACCAACACCCACATAACAGTCAGAAGTCGGTACACGTCCTGATATGACCTTAGATGTTGCAAGGACATAAAACTCCCAACACCCAATCAACCAAGTCGTCGAATCGTTGGTAAGACTGCGCCACTGACCTCGTTGACCCCTTTCACGATTGCCCGCATGGTGGCGTTGCGGGGCCCGTCGACGGTCCGGCCGTCGTCCGTCGGCCCCCAGGAGGCGCTGTAGATGTCGATCAGGTCGGGCATGTGGCCCATGGAGTTGGCCTCGATGAGGTCGGTCATGTAGGGCTGGTCGAGCATGCGCAGACCTACGCAGACAATTCACGATGGGGAAAGTTCAAACATCCAGTCATGTGATTGTTGTTGTTTTTTTGTTTAATCAAAACAAAACATTAAAGCAAATAGTCCTTACACGGGTATTCGCTACATATTCCTTCGGTACACAACAAGACTGCATTGGGTTATTAATTATGGAAGGCTCATTGCAGATGGGTTGAAGCGCCAACGGTAGAAGCATTTGAGAGAAGGCTGGATAGATATTGGAGAGGACACCCACAATTATATGAGTTCAGGGCTGCGCTGACCTCCATATATGCACACACAAAAAGAAGTTTTTTTTACCATAACAAGCTGGCATTAGAGGGCCAATATGGCCTCGATCATCCAGTAGAGGATCTGTAAGTTAATCTATCAGATGTGTATGTTAAGTAGTTATTGTACAATATGGGATTTGAGGCCCGATGCATTCCTCGATGAATCGTCATGTATGCAATGTGGAATCTCAGAGACAGAGGAGCCTCAGACTTCATTTATAGGTAATGCAATTTATTGAAAGCCTTGAACTGTGAAATTTGAATTTGAATTTAAACAAAATATTTTTATTGAGGCTGTATTTATGCTGTCCATAGCATGTAAGCCTGGGTACCCAGGCTTGTTTTCAATGCTGGCCAGCTATAGTGTTGGTGTTGTCTTACCAAACAGTAGCTGCTGATAAGTTATTTGATTGTCTGCATTTCAGTAGCAGATAGATAGTCTGTTGGTACGTTTAGTAGCCTATGTTACCTTTTTGGGCCCTCTTGGCATTGTATTTTTGTTATATTCTTATTACTATGTTAGTTGTTTTATTAAGGTTCTATGTTAGTGTTTTGGGGTTTTCTTGGGAAGAGTTTTCCACTTTATTTCTACATAATTCTATACTAGCCTATTTTATTTCATTTACATGGGTAATAACACCATTACAAATTAAATGCATAATATAGATATGATTAAATCTATTCAAATAGAGCCTGGAAATATAATGTAGTTATGGTATAAAACTGGTCGTAGTAATACAGCCCAAACGAAAGTGATAAAACTGGCCATGGTAATAATTCTAAAACAAGTGATTATATAGGACTGAAGAAAGTCTGATATCACTTTTATCACGCCAGAGGGTTTGTTTGCACCATTACAAATTAAATGCATAATATAGATAAGATAATAATAATATTAATGTGGAATACTATGTAATATATATAATATATATTGACTAACGCTTTGACATGTATGTACTGGGCGCGTTCAATGTGTGCCGCACGAGCATCTTGAATCAGAAAGGTCTGCACATATACACTGCATGATCGACTGATCAAACTCGGCTCAAGGTTGATGTGCTTCTGTTGCTGCCTAATTTCTTTGTATTATTACTTTTATAGATTATTTCTTCTAATTTCGTATTAAAACAGATAACATTAGTGCTCAGCCAATGTAAGAATGTCCCACTTTGAATATTGAGTGTATGTGTCAATTCTTATCAACAATGATAACAATGCATGGTCATTTGACCTACCGGCGATCTTGGAGTTATGTGGGATTCAGCCAATATATACAAATGTGCCACTTTGAATATTGAGTGTATGTGTCAATTCTTATCAACAATAATAATAATGCATGTTCATTGGACTTACCGGCGACCTTGGAGTTGTAGGCGACGCCCAGCCCGCAGATGCCGTTGTCCCGTTTGGCGGCAATCTCCCCGGCACATCGCGTTCCGTGACTGCAGGTAGGAGAATGATGCACAGGGTTCACACACAGTAAAACAAAGCCAAGATGCTTTGTTTGTTTTTGTTTGTTGTTGTTTTATGTCCTAGCAACATGTAAGGTCATATCAGGACGGGTACCTACTTGTGACAGTGCACACACGTGGTGACTTTATAGTGCTGCCCCACTGGGAGACCAGGCTTTCCACACCATGACCTGATATCCCACACAGTCATTATTCTCCTGATGATGTGCTAACCAGTCTTTGCCCTATCCTAGTAATGCCAAGCGCCAGGATAGGAAGTGATAAGTATCAATTTCGAATCCTAGCCGAGTCAAATCAATTACTAGCCTGGTGTTCGACAATATTAGGATAGGGCAAGGACTATGGGTTTTTTAAAGCAAATAGTCCTTACATGAATATATAGGATAGTGTGACTGAATGGGATATTGGGTCATGGTGCCAGTGGCCTGGTCTCTCACTGGGGAAGCACTATAAAGTCGCCATGAGTGCACACTGTCACAAGTCAGTACCTGCCTGATATGACCATAGATGTTGCTAGGACATAACACCCAAACAAAACAAACAAAGTCTTAGATGTTTCTAGGATGTAAAACCCCAACTAACAAACCAGTCCAAGGCTATAAATGTGCAAGCGCAGCGTTGTGAATGGACTGAGATGTGAGACACCTTACTTGTGACACAGGTGACTGCTGAGTCGTGTTACCTGGTGTAATTACAGATAAACTCAGAGCTGTTTCCGTGATACCTAGTAGGTTTTACTTAAGCCGTGTTCACACGGGCAAAATGTGAGGCGAATCAGACAAATCGAATCAGGTGAGGCGAATTAGCGGACCGTTCACACGGGCAGTAGTTGGGCCGGAAATCGATATCTGCGCATGAGCAAGTCCAGTCTGACCAGCGCCACCACGAGAGAGTGGATTCAACCTAGATATGTATTTAATTAATCGTATTGGTTTGGAACGGTTAAAACTTCTGCTGGGCAGTGAAACCCTAAAAATAAATCATGAAAAAAATATCTGTGCACCTCTAACAGATTCATAGACCAAATTATATAATATGCGCTTTTGATCGACCGGAAAGTCAACAAACTAAGGTCTCGACTGCGCATCCGTGTGAGGTGCTTAATCCGCCTCAGTGCGTTCACACGGACAAAATAAATCGAATCACAGAAATCGCCTCACATAAAGTACCTCGAGAGGTGGTTTACAGAATGCGCATCACAGAAATCGATTCAGCCCTAATTCGACTCAGACGCCCGTTCACACGGGAAATGTGCGTCGAACTAGGCAAGTCACTTTCTACGAATCGATTTACATTCCCCATGTGAACACGGCTATAGAATGAGATCCTGTCTGTACTTAGTCAGATCACCTTCAATCACTTGCTGTTGGCCAATCAAAAAGCACTATCACACCACGGTCAACTAGGATAAACCACATGGATTTAAAACACACAAAAGGGGGTGGGGGAGGCGGCAATAATGCCCAATTTATCGGACAAAGCTATTTCTACGAGCTCACATAAACGAGTTAAATTATTAGTGACACTATGTTAACTGGATGTACCTAGACTATTTTGTAAACTAATTAATGGTTGGTTCTTGGAGTTTTACATCCTGACAACATTATATCAGGAGGTAAACTATCTAATAAAAGAGAATTACGTATGTATAAATATATATTCAACTTACACACCGGACGTTGGGTATGGTGCCCGTCCAACCACTATCTTTCATTACAAACTCCATATTTTAAACTCACTTTGCATCTACAACCACATGCATACTCATGACCACACTCGGTAGGCTTCTTGCCTTATAATCAGTAGAGGGCAGGCCTCCGATGTGGAAGGTCGGGAGTTCGATTCCCGGTCGAGTCAAATCAATGACTTACACAATTGATACTTGTCACTTACTAGCGTGGCGCTCGGCACTAATAGGATAGGGCGAGGACTGGATAGCTTAGCGTCAGGATTGGGTAACTGAGTGGGATATTGGGTCATGGTGCTGGTGGCATGATTTCTAACTAGCGCCGCACTATAAAGTCACCATGAGTGTGCACTGTCACAATTCGGTACCCGTCCTGATAGGACCTTAGATGTTGCCAGGACATAACACTCCAACAATCAAACCCTCTAACACCTCAACTACAGAGTGCTGACTGTGGCCACCCACACTCTGTCCTATTAGTAACCATAGCAACTCCCCACCCTCCCTCCGTGTGTAGGTTAATTGGTCCACTGCGGCTGCACCAGTGGACCACACACACAATGACGGTTCTACCTGTTCACGGTTTACTGTGTTCGCTAAGCACTGCATGGATATTTCAGAATTTCTTAATATTAAAGTGCTGAGTGGCGCGCGCGTCTTATCATACATTGTCTTTGCTACCACTGTGTATGCCCCCTGCATCTAGCATACATGTATACTGTACCAACTTGATGCAGTGTGTGCTACCACTGTGTATGCCCTCTGCATCTAGCATACATGTATACTGTACAAACTTGATGCAGTGTGTGCTACCACTGTGTATGCCTCCTGTATCTAGCATACATGTATACTGTACCAACTTGATGCAGTGTGTGCTACCACTGTGTATGCCTCCTGCATCTAGCATACATGTACACTGTGCCAACTTGATGCAGTGTGTGCTACCACTGTGTATGCCCCCTGCGTCTAGCATACATGTACACTGTACCAACTTGATGCAGTGTGTGCTACCACTGTGTATGCCCCCTGCGTCTAGTATACATGTATACTGTACCAACTTGATGCAGTGTGTGCTACCACTGTGTATGCCCCCTGCATCTAGCATACATGTACACTGTACCAACTTGATGCAGTGTGTGATACCACTGTGTATGCCCCCTGCGTCTAGCAATAGAATACATGTATACAGTACCAACTTGATGCAGTGTGTGCTACCACTCCACCGGGCGCGGTGGCCTAATCGGTATAGCACGGGCCTCGCGTGCGGGAGGTCGGGAGTTTTGTTCCCGGTCGAGTCAAACCAATGACTTTAAAATTGATACTTGTCGCTTCCTAGCCTGGCACTCAACATTAATAGGATAGGACAAGGACTGGTTAGCTCAGTGTCAGGATAGTGTGACTGAGTGGGATATCGGGTCATGGTGCCCTTGGCCTGATTTCGCAGTGGGACAGCATTATAAAGTAACCATTATAAAGTAACCCGTGGTGTACCCCAAGGATCAGTCCTGGGACCACTGCTATTTATACTATACATAAATGACCTAGAAAAATGGCTGGAGACAGAATGTCTCCAGCTATATGCGGATGACACTGTCATATATGCAGAAGGAAGCACAGTAGAGGAGGTAGCTACCAAACTGAACAACCTCCTGCTAAAACTGGACAGCTGGTGTGAATCCAATAAAATAACCATCAATGCAAATAAATCTAAAACAGTACTCTTCTCACATACAGCAATCACAGGAAGAAACCTACAATGCACACTAGGAAACCAAACACTGGAAAGTGTAAATCACTACAAATACCTAGGCCTAGAACTGGATAGCCAGCTAAACTACAATCTGTGTTTAACAAAAATCATACAAAAAGTAAATCACAAACTATGGCTATTTGCTAAACTAAGAAACTATATGACACAAGATATGTCAATAAAAATCTTCAAAGGCATGGTACTCCCCTACTTTGACTATGGGGATGTAATCTATATGGGTGCTAAAAAAGAGCAACTAAAAAAATTGCAGATACTACAAAATAAGGCCTTGAAAATATGCCTGAAAGTAGACAAACTACACCCCACTTATGACCTACACAAAAGAACTAAAGTAAATCTACTAGAAAACAGAAGGATAATCCACCTAAAAACATTAGCATATGGATATAGCCAAGACATTAAGCGTTTAACCCAACCACTAAAGGACACCAGAGCAAGCAAGGCACCACTACTAAGACAGACCAGAAGCCAGATCAAAGCCCATGAAAGGAGCACACTGGAAATGGCCGCCAAGGCATGGAATGCGCAAACGGTGAAAGAAAGACAAATCCCTGACCTAAAAACGTACAAAAAATATCTGTGCAAAATAAAAACTGGGAACCCCAACTGAACTGCACCACAAGGGGGCAGGTGATATGTCACGGCCCACCAACTGGACAGCCCAGGGTGGGATAACCGTAAATATAAAAGCCAGATAACATATCCAACAACAATATAAATCAAATCAATTTCAAAACTCAACCACCTATTACGTACAAGCCTATGGACATGTAAATAAAATAGGCTAGTATAGAATTAAGTAGAAAAAAGGGGAAAACTCTTCCCAAGAAAACCCCAAAACACTAACATAGAACCTTAAGAAAACAACTAACATAGTAATAAGAATAGAACAAAAATACAATGCCCAGAGGGCCCCAAAAAACTAACATAGACTACTAAACGTACCAACAGACTATCTATCTGCTACTGAAATGCAGACAATCAAATAACTTATCAGCAGCTACTGTTTGGTCAGACAACACCAACACTACAGCTGGCCAGCATTGAAAACAAGCCTGGGTACCCAGGCTTACATGCTATGGACAGAATAAATACAGCCTCAATAAAAAATTAAAAAATAAATACAAAAAAATGAGTGGCACTGTCATAAATCGGTACCCATCCTGATATGACCTTAGAACGTCCCAGGACGTAAAACGCCAACAACCAACCAAGCTACCACTCCACCTACCAGAGCAATAATATTCACGACGCAAACTATAAAATGGCCTTTATTTCTAACAAAAAGCTATAGTTCAAGTAGGTGAGAAGTATATAGTTAAGAGTTTGAGTCCCATGTGGCCAGACTGGTGCTCAACCCCTCCGAATACAGAACCACTCTCGAGTGTAGGGCTGGGTGGGCGGTAAATTAAGGAGGACAGCCTGACCATGCGGGATCGAGACAGGCGGCAAATGGCGGGTACCGAAGTGACAGCGGAAGTGCAGTCTATTTTCACTGTCTGAAAGTTTCTAACTGAGAAAGTGACCATAGGTGGCGCCATGTTCGATTAAGTCAGTACATGTATAGAGGACGCTAGGGTTACCCATGTTACCTGGTAACATGTCCAATAGAATCAGGAGCCGGATTTAGCGCCTGCTGGTTCCCAGCATCAGTAACTCAGTATAGTCGTATTATTTGACAATGTGTTAATTTTCTCAAACTGTAAGATGTTGAATACTTGGCAGTTTAATTTTTGCTTGTTTTTATTACATTCGTTGATTAAAGTCGCATAGTCTGATGGTTTTGAGTTTCTCTCATTTTCTGAGATAAACATATTAGGCTGTTCATTATAATCTACCTTACTTTAGTTTGAAGTAACTTTTATTTTAAATGGAAACATGCTAAATTAATTTTGGCAAGCTTGCCAAGACTCTATCACCATAGGCTTCTGCAGTAACAGGTTCTATTACTTGACTCAGTAGTTCCTTCTATGTGCCAGTTAATGTTTAAGTGCATCAGTATCTAAGGTAGATATGTAGAATCAAATCTAGATAATTGTTTTGGTTTTGAAAATTTGATGTTTTCATCGGAGTATGCAGTTTTAAGCAAGGGAAATTTCAATCGCGGGAAATTCCTCATTGTACTGCTCCTTGCCCTCTCCTGGCATAGAGCGTCCGCTTCCTGTGTGGAACGTCATGGGTTCGATCCCAGCCAAGTCAAACCAAACCCATACGGAATTTATATTTATGGTATTTTACCTGGCTCTTGGCATAACAAAGATAAAGAGAGCGTGTCGTCATACATCTTTCGTTCTGATGTTATCTCAGATGTAAAATCCCAGTCTTAATAGTTCAAGTTAATTAATCAATTACTTACCTGTTAAACCAATCATCAGTATAACGTGGGTAGGGGTATGGATCGTTGCTACTGAAATCATAGCTGGCTTCAGCATTCTGGAAGGTGAAAATTGATTAATTGATTGATTGATTGATTGCTAATGATAATCTACTGACTTCTATTGTTAAAGGTTAATTCTATGATTTTGAGTTTCTGTCAAATATTTTTTAAAGATGAATATAATTAGATTAGTCGTTATAATCTACTTTACTTCAGCTTGAACATTATAGATATTTGAAATGAAAACATTCCAAAGTAATGTTTGTTTGCCAATTTTTGAACGTATCAGCACAATACAAGAACACCAAACTGCAATAAATGTTTAATGAATTTCTGTTTAAAGCTACGTCCTAGTATGTATTATCTAATAATGTGTCGTCGTATACTTACAAAGTTATCGAACAGATCTGGATGCATGTAGTCCACGCCTAAACAAGAACAAGATGAACAATCTATGAAGAAGGTCCACTTTCTAAAAGAGATCTTTAAAATAGATGCTACGGCCATCTTGACTGCTCTTATCATGACTTAATAACATTACACAATGCATTTGCGTATGTATATATGGGGTACTTTGCAGCTTTAATTGAAAAGCGGTCTGTGTGTTTATGTATGGGGTCATACTTTGCAGCTTTAATTGAAAAGCAGTCTGTGTGTTTATGTATGGGGTCATACTTTGCAGCTTTAATTGAAAAGCGGTCTGTGTGTGTATGTATGGGGTCATACTTTGCAGCTTTAATTGAAAAGCGGTATGTGTGTGTATGTATGGGGTCATACTTTGCAGCTTTAATTGAAAAGCGGTCTGTGTGTTTATGTATGGGGTCATACTTTGCAGCTTTAATTGAAAAGCGGTCTGTGTGTGTATGTATGGGGTCATACTTTGCAGCTTTAATTGAAAAGCGGTCTGTGTGTTTATGTATGGGGTCATACTTTGCAGCTTTAATTGAAAAGCGGTCTGTGTGTTTATGTATGGGGTCATACTTTGCAGCTTTAATTGAAAAGCGGTATGTGTGTGTATGTATGGGGTCATACTTTGCAGCTTTAATTGAAAAGCGGTCTGTGTGTTTATGTATGGGGTCATACTTTGCAGCTTTAATTGAAAAGCGGTCTGTGTGTTTATGTATGGGGTCATACTTTGCAGCTTTAATTGAAAAG
This sequence comes from Branchipolynoe longqiensis, assembly GCA_030323885.1. Taxonomy (NCBI): domain Eukaryota; kingdom Metazoa; phylum Annelida; class Polychaeta; order Phyllodocida; family Polynoidae; genus Branchipolynoe; species Branchipolynoe longqiensis. The sequence continues at coordinate 107,893,154 of CM059186.1, read as the reverse complement.
CGGTCTGTGTGTGTATGTATGGGGTCATACTTTGCAGCTTTAATTGAAAAGCGGTCTGTGTGTGTATGTATGGGGTCATACTTTGCAGCTTTAATTGAAAAGCGGTCTGTGTGTGTATGTATGGGGTCATACTTTGCAGCTTTAATTGAAAAGCGGTCTGTGTGTTTATGTATGGGGTCATACTTTGCAGCTTTAATTGAAAAGCGGTCTGTGTGTGTATGTATGGGGTCATACTTTGCAGCTTTAATTGAAAAGCGGTCTGTGTGTTTATGTATGGGGTCATACTTTGCAGCTTTAATTGAAAAGCGGTCTGTGTGTTTATGTATGGGGTCATACTTTGCAGCTTTAATTGAAAAGCGGTCTGTGTGTGTATGTATGGGGTCATACTTTGCAGCTTTAATTGAATATCGGACCGCTATACTATACTACACTAGACTACACTATGTTACACTAGACTACACTAGACTACACTATGTTACACTAGACTACACTATGTTACACCATACTACACACTACTACACTATACTACAATATGCTACACTATGTTGCATTGGACTACACTATACTACACTATACTGCACTATACTACACTATGTTACACTATACAGCACTATATTACACTATACTACATTATGCTACACTATGTTGCACCAGATTACACTATACTACACTATACTACACTATGTTACACTAGACTACACTGTGCTACACTATACTACACTATACTACACTATACTACACTATATTACACTATACTACACAATACTACACTATGCTACACTATACTACACTATACTACACTATATTACACTATACTACACAATACTAACTATGCTACACTATGCTACACTATACTACACTATACTACACTATACTACACTATACTACACTATACTACACTATACTACACTATATTACACTATACTACACTATGCTACACTATACTGCACTATGTTACACTAGACTACACTATACTACACTATACTACACAATAATACACTATACTACACTATTTTACACTATACAATACTACACTATGTTACGGCCATATACTACACAATAATACACTATACTACACTATATTACACTATACAATACTACACTATGTTACACTGTACTACACTATACTACACTATACTACATAATACTACGCAATACTACACAATACTACACTATACTACACAATACTACACTATACTACAGAATACTACACTATACTACACTATACTACACAATTCACACTATTCACGCATGACCTAATAAGGCATCAGAATGAGGCTGAGTATGTGTCGGTATTGGAAATGGTCACAAGAAGACACTGCTGTGTGCCAATGTGTATGAACTACTACAGAAATTAAAGGAGTAAAATTTGAAGATATTCACTTTTGAAACTATCATAATCATTTTTGCATACCTTTTTTCTATCTACTGGTCAATTTTCATGAAGATTGAGTGATGATCAGATGCATTTCAGTAGGCAATGTCAACAAAGTCACTCACCCTGATTGCCAAGCTTTTCTTAAATTCAAAATTGCATAACTTTCTTAATATATATATATATATATATTTTAAATATATTTTAACCCTTTTAAAGCTTTTATTAATTTGTAATTACTAAGACTAGTTGTTTAACTGTGTTACACAGATAACTACGCTGACAGTGCTGGATGGTACATGATACCGGATTATCTATGCAGACTTGAAATTGACAGTCACATTGTAGTTAAAGAATGGGAAAATCACCATGCAAGGGTCACTCAATCTTCGTGAAAATTGGCCAATAGATAGAAAACAGGTATGCAAAGATGAATATGGTAGCTTAAAAAATGAATACCCTCAAATTTGAGTGATTTTGAGAGGTATTGGTCGACAAAAAAGTATTCACATCACTTTTAATACAGCGGCACCTCACAGAGGTGTACTTGGCCTCGGTATCGTTTCAACATGGCCGCAGCATGAATAGCGTCAATAGGATTGAGTATGGATGGTGGTTGTGACGTACCGTCGTCCATGATGGCTGTGGTGACCCCGATCCCGGTGTAGCCCAGGGCCCAGGCTGCCTCCACGTTCAGGTCCAGTTTGGGCACTCCGCCCGCTTGGCCTGTATTATTCTGTAGGGGGGAGGGGAGTAAAGCTTGTTTTATATAATGACGCCTCTAGAGCACATTGATTTTTGTATCATCGGCTATTGGAGGTCAAACATATGGTCATTCTGACATATTTCTTGGGAGGAAACCCACTGCTGCTACATTCTGCAGGGAAGAGCACATGCAACAAAACACAAGCACTATGGAGCCACTAACACACCCTGCATTATGTCATATCCGCCCAGCCACTAACGTCAACTGCATTACATCATTTCCGGCCAGTGACTAACACCTCATTGCATTACCTCATTACCACCCAGCCAGTAGCATCCACTGCAATCCCTCATTTCTACCTAGTCACTAACGCCCCCCACATTACATCATTACAGTTCAGCCACTAGCGCCCACTGTATTAGCCCATTACCAGCCAGTCACCAACGCCCCTTGCATTCCCTCATTTCTACCCAGTCACTAGCGCCCGCTGCATTACATCATTTCTGCCCAGTCACTAGCACCCCTGCATTACATCATTACCACCCAGTCACTAACGCCTCATTGCATTACCTCACTAATGCCCCTTGCATTACCTCATTTCTACCCAGTCACTAATGCCCATTGCATTACCTCATTTCTACCCAATCACTAATGCCCCTTGCATTACCTCATTTCGACCCAATCACTAATGCCCCTTGCATTACCTCATTTCTACCCAATCACTAATGCCCCTTGCATTACCTCATTTCTACCCAATCACTAATGCCCCTTGCATTACCTCATTTCTACCCAGTCACTAATGCCCCTTGCATTACCTCATTTCTACCCAGTCAGTAATGCCCCTTGCATTACCTCATTTCTACCCAGTCAGTAATGCCCCTTGCATTACCTCATTTCTACCCAGTCACTAACCCCTCATTACAATACCTCATTACTGCCCACTCACTAACATCTCATTGCATTACCTCATTTCTACCCAGTCACTAATGTCTCATTACATTACCTCATTACTGCCCACTCACTAGTGTCTCATTGCAGTACCTCCTTTCTACCCAGTCACTAATATCTCATTGCATTACCTCATTTCTACCCAGTCACTAATGCCTCATTGCATTACATCATTTCTACACAGTCACTAACACCTCATTACATTACCTCATTTCTACACAGCCACTAATGCCTCATTGCATTACCTCATTTCTACCCAGTCACTAATGCCTCATTGCATCACCTCATTTCTGCACAGTCACTAACGCCTCATTGCATTACCTCATTTCTACCCAGACACTAATGCCTCATTACATTACCTCATTACTGCCCAGTCACTAACGCCCATTACATTACCTCATTTCTACCCAGCCACTAGCACGCCATTGCATTACATCATTTCTACACAGTCACTAATGCATCATTGCATTACCTCATTTCTACACAGTCACTAAAGCCTCATTGCATTGCCTCATTTCTGCCCAGTCACTAGCGCCCACTGCATTACATCATTTCTGCCCAGTCACTAACGTCCCTTGCATTACCTCAATACCACCCAGTCACTATGCCCCTTGCACAACCTCATTTCTGCCCAGCCACTAACGCCTCATTGCATTACCTCATTTCTACCTAGCCACTAATGCCTCAATTGCATTACCTCATTTCTACCCAACCACTAACGCCCCTTGCATTATGTCATTTCCGCCAGGCTACTTTAATAACACTGATAACAGTACAACTGCACGAACTAGATGCGTTGCTGCCCGGTTGTCATGGCGACCCATACTTACGATGTACCACTGCTTTCCGTACAGAGGGTCGTTGGGCAGGTTGTTGGGCTTGGCATTGTTTTTGTGTGCCGTTACGTCTCCGTTGCTAATTGGCATTCCCCTTATCTGTTTGAAGCCTCGCTTTGAGCGTATGTAACCCGACTGCTGCACAGCAATCTTTACCTGAAAACCAACAGACCTTCCGTTAGACATTTTGGCTGACAGATGACATTAAAGGGGCTTGATATGGACGAAGCTGGACAGTTATGTGCTGCAACTAACACTCTTCAGCAGAACCGTACAGAAATTCTCTGTTTATATGCTATATAAATACGGTGTGAGACCTCTATTTGCTCCCCGAGAGAGTGCCGTTGGTAACTTGCAAAAGCCAGCAGCACTTCAACACTTTTGCAGGCAGCTTTCATGAAATACCGAATATGGAATATGAGAGACATTAAGACCGACTCATGGACATCACTCTCACAGCAGAGAGCTAAATGGAGAGCGACAGTCAAGTAATGAAAGCACAGTGCCAGAAGTGTCTCATCCACCGAACGCTACTATCGCCCGAACCGCTGATGGCAGTGGCCTGGACGACTAGGGTTTGCGCGCAGTGAGGCAACTATGTGCTTTGAGTTTGTTTATATAACAAAATACGGCACAGTAATCTTTACCTGAAAACCAACAGACCTTCTGTTAGACATTCGGGCTACAGGTCAAGTATGAAGCAGATGAGATTGAAGGGGCTTGTTATGGACGAAGCTGGGAAGTTATGTGCTGCAACTATAACACTCTTCAGCAGAACTTTGCGGAACTTCTCTGTTTACATAGGCTTAACCAACCATGTGCTTTGAGTTTGTTTATGTGCGGTATAAGGGATCTTATGCAAATATTATTCCGGGAAGGCTTTAAAAGGTATTGATTGGTACTGGTACAGCGGCCTGGAATGCACCTAGGTCTGTACTAATGGTGGTGCATTGGTCAGTGTGTGTGTGTGTGTGGGGGGGGGGGGTATACAGCTGGTGGCAGGAGTGTCAGAGGCCAGTTGGTCACAGGAATTTAGATTTTTTTTAATAGGAAATAGGGAGGGCGTTGGGCCAGCCAGAGAGATAGTCCACTCCAAAATGTCCATGATTGTTTGTCTTGTGTTCATGGAAATAATATAATCAAACACAGGGGCCTAGCTTCCATATGTGCAGGTACACAACTGAGTACCCCCTGAGATTACAAATATTTGTATTATTATTAAAATATATCACGTTTTATAGCGTTTTATTCAATTTGAAAATCCCAAGCTAGGCCCCTGAGATATGTATCGGGAGAGTTTCTTTATATAATCAAAAGATCTGTTAGGATATATCTATAGAAATCCTAAGGTATCACCATGCAGTTTCTGCTTTATGCGTTTGTTGGCGTTTCAGTTGATTGTAGTCATTTATTAATTCTGTTCAGATTGATAATTATCTCATTATTAATATTAGCTTGCTAAATAACGCCATCACTATGTAATTTCTGTTTTGCCTATTGTTGGTCTCTTATTTCGTTGTAGTTTTCAATAAATTGTGTCCAGATTAATTGTTTTCTTGCTATCATCAAATGCAAGCCAAAGTCTATCTGTAAATACAAATTCAGTGCAAAGCGGAACACACAATATAGTTGGTATTTTCATCAAATGTCAATCACGTACAATTGGTCTTCCTCATTTCACTGCTCCTTGCCCTATCCTAGTAATGTAGACTGCTAGGTAACAATGAGTATACATTTTTAGGTCACTCAACCATGGTTGGACTCCATGGGTTGGAATCCCATGAACTACCGAGATGGTCATCTCATTAGGCTATTCCGTTATTTGCCGTTTGAATTGAAGACAAGTCATAGAACAATTTCGGCGGTACAGTGTATGAGGTTAGCAGCCAATAGTGAGCAAAGGGAGGTGGCACCACCGTCAGGAGCTGAGGTTGAGTAGGGTGGAGCAGTAGATGACTAGCCCCAGGCTCCATCACCCGGTGACTGGACGGTGGAGCTCAGGAGCAAGTAGGGAATTCTGGGTTATTATTCTCGTATAATTCTTATACAGCACATATATCAATATATATATTTATATATGTATATAGACTATGAAAGTATGCATTATTCTGCCTCAAAGTGACAAAATGACACACATGTGGCGTCAGGGTTACACAAATGGCGCTTTGTTATTTATAATCACATAATGCACTATATATATATTTGATATATATACCTATCAGAGGTGGGTGAACTATAAAGCTAAATGGTTTGAGTGGCTTTGTTAATTATATTCACATAATGCACTATATATATATATACCTATCAATGAGAGAGGTTATGAGACAAATTGTGCACATAATGTGTCAGGGGACCAATTACAAGATGGCGGACCGGATGCAACATGAGACGCCCTACCTCAAGGCTATAGACTACATCACCATTCCAGCGCGCGGTGCATTGTGGGATGCGTGGAAGAAAAACAAACCTGTAAGAAGCACATGGCACATGCTAATAGTACACTTGGTGCAGCTATGAAATGTGCTAGTTTCAGCTCATCTCAGCTCTTGTTTGGTACATATAATACCAACTAAAAAAATATATATAATAAATTAAGATATTAATCTTTTATCCAGCATTGCATTTACATCAATATAATCAGCACATCTTATGCCATGTGCATTTAGATTTAGAGAATTCTGGCCACTCAGACTAGTATTAGAGCCATAGCCAGTCAGTTTTACTTATTTTATTCATGTTTTTATTTATATCCTATGGTTAATGACATTTGTAGAACTAGAAAATTAGTAGGGTTAATCATATATTGGTTATGTATTTCTCTGAAACAAGTGTCTGTTGACACATTTGGCATTTTAATATTTCGAACAAGAATTACTAATAGTGATGTGGATATCAGCCTTAAAGTGGCTGATTGTTTTGTGTGGAATTGAATGTTTCTTAGCTCAAAATGTTTAACTATGGCTAGTTTTGTCTTATGGGGCTGTCACACTACGGCGTATGGCGGCGGTGTATGCGTAACATGGCGCAATAATTTGAAAAACGTTATAGCTTGACGTGTGCCGACCTTTTCGCACTGCGGGAGCTTTTGAAGTGTATGCATAACCTATGCGTAACCTATGAGTAACCTACCCCTAGCCTATGGCGGCGTATTCAAAGCATATGACGACATATACTCGGCGTATTGGGATGTATTTTGATGTTTGGAGGCGACAGGATCAGCGTATGAGTAGCGTAGGTCAGCATATACCGAGTGTGCTCCTAACGTATTCCGACGTACCTCTAACGTACACGTAGCGTATGAGGAACGTATGAGCTACATGCCGGCATAGGTTGAAAGTTTTGAACATGCACAAAACTTTTTACGGCGGCTCGGCGTATGATGACGTATGAAGAGCGTATACGGCATGTGCCCAACCTATGCCTAATGTACATCGGTGTATGACGGTGTATCGGTCGAAAATCAAATACTTTGGTATACGCTGAGGCTACGCCGTAGTGTGACAGCCCGTTTACAGAACATTGTGAGTACGCCAGAGACACCCGGAGGGTGTCGGTTCAGCATATGCCTAACCTATGCTGACCTACCCCTAACCTATGCGTAACCTATGCCGGTGTATGCCTAGCATATGTCTAGCGTATGCATAACCTAGCATATGCTGCAAATTTTGAACATGCACAAAACTTTCTCGCCGGCTCGGCGTATGATGACGTATGAAGAGCGTATATGGCGTATGCCCAGCATATGCCCAACATATGCGTAACCTATGACGGCGTATGATGACGTATTGGTCGAAAACCTCATACGCCGGCATACGCTAATGCCATACGCCGTAGTGTGACAGCCCCATTAGCTATATTCATCAGATCATTATATTGCATGTGTGCATACATGTTTATGCCAAATTGTTATGTATTTCTATTAATTTTGAATAACATGGGAGTTTTGCTCTACGCGTATCGGCAAACTCAATGGCTGTACACCTTTGCTTTGCTGCCAGCGCCGTTTTCAGCGCATGCACACTCGGAACGGTGATCTCGTCTATTGCATACACTGACAACGTGGCGGTTACAAATGAGGTGCTGAGTCAGCAGAAATCGGCCGCCCACCAGCTGCTCACAGCGTCCTCGGTGCCCCCCACCACCCCGCAATCCGGCTCGCACTTATGGGGCGCAATGTGTAACTTTACTATTTTCTTGCATTGTATGCCCAAAATAGAATTTCGCACTACGCACGAAATGCACTTTTGTTCACATGTTCATATTTTATCCATTGAATAAATTTTGTTCATTGAATAATTAATATCGCGTACAACATTATATTTAATGATGCACAAAATAGGTGTTGTGATTTCTTTTTTTAAATTGTGTTTTCTACTAGTGTTTTTATCAGCACACAATGTTTGTTTGTTTCTTTGAGTTTTATGTCCTAGCAATATCTAAAATAATATCAGGTTGGTCACACGATTTGTGATAGTGTGCACTCATCGCGACTTTATAGTGCTGCCCCAGTGGGACACCCTGCTGCCAGTATTGTGGCCCGACCTTTCATTCAGTCACAATATTCTGATACCGGGAAAACTAGTGTTTACCCTATCCTAGTAAGGCTGAGCACCAGGCTGTGTTGTGACAAGTATCAATATAATCAATCATTGCCATAACTCATACATAAAGACACACATTCACGCACAAAATGCGCTTTCAAGCGTGAAATGCTACCATGAAGTCGAGTGTGCAGTTTGTGTTCAAAAGCTTTCATACACAAAATCCACCTTTGTGCGCAGACCCAACTTTAATTGCCAAAATCCATTACTTGCACGAAAAGCGATTCCATATACGATATTTTATTTTATGGATGAATTGTGTACTAGAATGACAATATCTGCAATTTATGCGGAAATTTAATATTGGCAAAAGGCACCCGATATACAATGAACCACATTCACTCACAGCGCCCCATAGTCAGCGAAATACATCCACTCACAGCGCTCCATACACAGAAAGTTACACCCACACACAGCACCCCATACACAGAGAATTATACCCACACACAGCACCGCATACCCAGCACCGCATACACAGCGAGTTACACCCACACACAACGGTCCATACATAGTGAGTTATCCATACACACATCGCTCTATACACAGTGAGTTACACATGCTGTCCGGACCCCACTTCATACACACCTCTTCTATCACCTCTCCACCGTGCCGCACTCCTCCTTGATTATGTCTGAAAAGAGTTCCAGGAGGGAGAGCTAGCCAGCATTTCACTTTCTACCTCTTACTCCGTCCATGTCTCCGGCTCGACGACTGGTCACCACAGAGCAAGGAGACATGGCCCTTTGACTCAACTCTCCTCATTTCTCTTTCTTCTATACTACCCGTTTCTTATTTTTTCTCTCAGGCTTACTCCTCCCACTTATCAATGGATTTGTTTGCTTGTGTGGAGCCCTTTTCCTTTTTCGATGTCTCGCTTTGTTCTTGCTACAGAACCCGCCTTTTCTCATCCATTCCTCCTAAACGATTGGCTACTGGACACAAGTGCACTGCTACCACCGGACTGGACTAATCCGGATCCGCCCCAATGACCCTTCGTTAAAATTGTTGTAAAGAGATCCCCGCTTCTAGTACTACAACCATCCCACCTGATGTTTAATGTTCAATCCAAAGATCGGACCGATTTATCGGTGCCTTTCTATATTGCTGCAGTTCTGCAGCCGGTAACCGTTGTAAGGTTACGAACCACCAAAGAGCAGTGAGTTACATCCACCCACAGCGCCCCATACACAGAGAATTACACCCACCCACAGCACTCCAAACACCGCGAGTTACACCCACACACAATGCTCCATACATAGCGAATTACACCCACACACAGCACCCTATACATAGCGAGTTACACCCACACACATTGATCCATACACAGTGAGTTACACACACAGTGCCCCATACATAGCGAGTTACACCCACACACAAGGCCCCATATACAGTGAGTTCCACCCACACATGGCGCCCCATATATAACGAATTACACCCACACACAGCACCCCATATGTAGCGAGTTACACCCACACACAGCGAGTTACACCCACACACAGCACCCCATACACAGGCATACATAACGAGTTACACCCACAAACGGCATCCCATACACAGTGAGTTATACCCACACACAGTGCCCCATACATAGTGAGTTACACCCACACACAGCACCACATCCATAGCGAGTTACACCTACACACAGCGCCCATACATAGCAAGTTACACCCACCTACAGCACCTATTACATAGCGAGTTACACCCACACACAACACCCCATATACAGAGAGTTACACCCACACACAGCACCCCATACATAGAAAGTTACACACACACAAGCACCCCATACATATCGAGTTACACCCACACACAGCACCCCGTACATAGCGAGTTACACCCACACACAGTACCCCACACATAGCGAGTCCACCTCCATTCACAGTGAGTTACACCCACACACAGCACCCCATACATAGCGAGTTACACCCACCTACAGCACCCCATACATAGCGAGTTACACCCACATACAGTGCCCCATACATAGGAAGGTACACCCACCTACAACACCCCATACATAGTGAGTTACACCTACCTATAGCGCTCCATTCACAGTGAGTTACACCCACACACACGCCCCATTCACAGTGAGGTACAACCCACACACAGCGCCCCATTCACAGTGAGTTCCACACACGGCGCCCCATACATAGCGAGTTACACCGTCACACAGCGACCTATACATAGCAAATTACATCCAACTACAGCGCCCCATACATAGCAAGTTACACCCACACACAGCGCCCCATAGATAACAAGTTACACCCACCATTTTGTCCACCCTGAGCGAATTCGTTTATTCAACCCGAGTCTGTAGGATGCGCGCATGCGCCAAAAAGTGGCTCGGGTGACCCGAGTTGATTAATCGATTACGCCCACTATGACTATTAGCGTTATTCATCCTTAATGAGCATCTCTAGCTACAAGAGTGCTCGTAGTTAGTTGCTGAGGTTTTACGTCCTGACAACATCTAAGGTCATATCAGGACGGATACCGACTTGTGACAGTGTGCTCTCAGGGCAACTGCATAGTGCCGCCTCACTGAGAGATCAGGCCCCCTGCACCATGACCCGATTTCACACTCAGTGATATTATCCTGATATTGAGCTAACCAGTCCTTGCCCTATCCTCGTAATGCCAAGCACTAGGCCAGGTAGCAACAATTATCAATTTTGCAAGTCATTGGTTTGATTCGAACTCCCGACCTTCTACACAGGAAGTTGCTCTCTTACTGATTGGCCCATCGCTTCTGGTCTACAAGAGTAATGTCGACCAGCGAATACATAAACAGTATTTATAGAGAAGAGAAAAGAGCCAATTAGAGACAGTTTAGAGAAGAGCTATTAAGAGACAGTTTACCAGTTTACTGCGACAGAAGTCCCCTAGGAAAGTACCATAAAGTCTACTTCACTTACTACACAAGTACTAGTTAAAGCTGCATTACTAGGATAGGAAGTGGAATGGAATGAGGAATACACATTTAGATGTTGCAAGGAGATAAAACCCCAACAATCAACCAACAGCCAACAACCAACCAACAAATGTAACTATATATTATCTCAGCTGTTGCCAATCTTGAAACCATAGTTATTCATTCGGGCGCTATATAAATGTTTTATTATTATTAGCAGGTTACTTTTCCGATGGTACCGGACGTGGAATGTAGGGGGTGCCAGGGGCGGATTGAGATTGGAGTGGCCCTAGCAGGTTACCTTCTTTGTAGTGTACTATGCCCCCTCCCTTCCTCACGTCTCCTCCGCTCCTCACGTCTTCTCCATTAGCGGTTATGACATAACAATTTATACTTGTCACTTCCTAGCCAGGCACTCAGCATTATTAGCATAGGGTGAGGACTGGTTAGCTCAGTGTCAGGATAATGTGACTGAGTGGGATATCAGGTCATGGTGCTGGTGGCCTGGGCTCCCAGTGGGGCAGCACTATTAAGTCGCCATGAGTGCGCACTGTCACAAGTCGGTACCCATCCAGATATTACCTTTGATGTTGCCAGGATGTAAAACTCCAATAACCAACCAACCCAGCTTCAGCAATCACTCTGCAATAACATCCACTTTGTTTTAATTCTAACTATTTCTGTGTGAATGGCGTATTTAATCACATCGCTACGCGTCCACTAATTATTTAACCCTGCAAGTAATACAACTTATCGTAAGTCTAATTCCCAATCGGACTCTATGGTTTGTCATTCAGATATCATATGACCGATAACTGTCATGATTGCTTTGCGGGCGAATTTATATCCGGTGACTATGTACGTATATAGTATATATGCTATGCCATGTATAGATATGCATACATATATATTATTATATACATATATATATATATATATATATATATACATAGGTGCCGTTGAGCGAGTGAGACAGGTAGTTGTAAGGTAGTGAAGTAGGGAGCCGATGGGGGCGCCACTAGGACAATACATACAGTCAGTTATATTTGATAGGAGTATCTTACTCCCATAATGCATTATCATTTTACATATATTATATATATTATATGTAGTATATATGTATTATATATATTCCATTATTATATATTATCTCTTAAGCATAATACATATTATATAATACATACTTTATATATTACACGTATTATATCTATTATATATATCTCAATTATCATACATATATTACTATTATTAGAACTATTATGCATATTATATATACATTATTTAATATGTCTAATATCTATTATATTCATTATTTACTAAATAGTACATATACTACATATTATATATATATTGCATGTATAATATGCAATATATATATATAATGTATATATTAAACTACATATTATATATTATATCTTCGAAATATTATATATATTATACATATATTATTTAATATATCTATTATTTATTACATGCATTATTTATTATGTAAGATATATATTACATATTACATATATTGTGTGTACTATATATTACATATTATATATGATATATTATGTTTTATAATTATATATACACATATATAATAATGGAGGCAACATTGGCTGTCGGTGCATGTAGCTCACCATTGCTACCGCCCACCTGGCCATAATGGACCTAACTGGCTGCTAGTGCTACTATGTCTACCGACAACCAGAGATAGTGTAATCCACGAGCAGGCACGAGCAGGTGAGCTGCTCAAGCCGATAAGCAACACTCTGTCACTCTCCAGCAGAGTCTCCGCAGGAAGGACCATGCGATTCCCAACGTCGCGGCAATGCTTGGAGAGTGTGCGGATATCGCCAGAAACCATGCCAATCATCCAACCTTGCGCCAACTTCCGCCCGCTGATGTCACTTCCGGCTCTACTAAACGGCAATGCAATACACTGCAGGTTGTCATGGCAACTCAGATATTGCAGTCAGTAATGTGGTGGGTGTTCCGACTTATTTATTCTAAGCTTATTTTCTATCATTATATATGCAATTTTGTAAATTAAGTATGTATGATGTGTATTTATATATTTAACCGTTTAATTCATACATATGTATACATACATATACATATATATGACCAGATGGGATGGCCGAATGCGTTAAGTGTCCATCTCCTGTTTTGGGGAGATCGGGGGATCCGAATGCATGGGTTTGTGGGTTTAAACCCTGGTCGAGTCAAACCAATGACTTAAAAATTGACACTTGTCGCTTCCTAGCCTGGTGCTCAGCATTAATAGGATAGGGCCAGGACTGGTTAGCTCAACATCAGGATAATGTGACTGAGTGGGATATTGGGTCATGGCACTGATGGTGTTGTCTCCCAGTGGGACAGCACTATAAATTCGCCATGAGTGTGTGCTGTCACAATTCAGTACATGTCCTGATATGACCCTGGACCAACCTATCAATAGTTTACCTATATTTAGAGAAAATGACAGGCAGGCTTCAGTGGTGATTGCAAGTCAGTCTGGAAGGGAGTAGAGAGAAATGTGTGACTCTTCCATTTTACAAAACCAAATGCCTGTCAGGCGCTATATCTTTTTTTTTAAATTTTGAATGTTAACAAATGTGGCAAATACTAAAGTTTATTGCCTGATATGGGCTTTAGGAACAAGTGGAGCATAGATAACAGTGTCAATAGCAAATCGAACTCGCAAGTGTGGACATTGTCAATGTTTATAACCACCAAATGCATACAACCCATATAATGTGATACATTTATATATTTGTTGGTACATTAGTTGTTGAAGCAGGGGAAAGCATTGGTCTTCCTCATGCCACTGCTCCTTGCCCTATCCTAATACTGCAGAGCGCCTGGCTAGGAAGCGACAAGTATCGATTTTTAAGTCATTGGTTTGACATGACCAGGGTTCGAACCCACGATCCGATGATCTACCAGCACGGGAGACGGACACTCTAACTCATTCGGCCATCCGTCCATTCACTAATTATCTACATATTTTCCATTCTTATTTTAAGATTAATTGCAATCTGCGCATGCTCTGAGAGTGCTATATTGCATAGATTGCTTGGTGGCTGGAGTTTTACATCCTGGTAACATGTAAGGTCATATCAGGACGGCATATTGCATAGATGTTTACAATAGGTTTTTATTCGCACACTTAGCCTATTAATTCGCTTTCAGTGGATATCACATAGGGAGATGTTATATTGCATGACATGCGGCATTCAGTAAACGAGGAAGCACAAGATGAACAGTACTGTGTCATGAAATGTTGCACGGTAACATAACATGCCTAGTGTCTAAGCTGCCGTTCACAATTGTCAAAATTGTCGCAGCATATAGAGAGAGAACCCATCCCCAATATAACTCTACTGAGTTCAGCTGATCCCTCAAGGCTCAGTCACACCTTACCGGATTGGGGTATTGGATAGAAAATGGACACTGTCCGGTGAAATACGTCAATGTACGGTTTATATATGGTACGCATATGGCGTGTCCGTTCTGTCCGGTGGTGTCCAGTGGCAAGTTTTGAACATGCACAAAACTTGTACCGGACACCGCCGGACTGACGTGTATGGTTGGTGTCCGGTTTAAGTCCGTTTAGTCTGTTTCATGTCCGGTACCTATCCATTATGTCTCCGGTTTGCTTCCTGAATAGTCTGTTGATGGTGTTGCGGGAATTCGGTCCATCATTTTTTTTTATGTTTTCGTCGCGCCCGTTAACAGTCCGGTAGGTGTCTGTTTGACATTCGGTTCTTATCCGGTGTTGTCCGGTTATCGTCCGGTTATCGTCCGGTGGCTATTCGTTAATGTACTTTCCTTGTCCGTTTAGCGTTTGTTTCGTCTGGTGGCCTTTGACCCGATAGCGCAACATTTCGACACATTTCAGTACATTTTGATACCGAACACCACCGGACTAGAAAATTCTTTGTCCGGTTTATGCCCGTTGCTCAATCCAGTAAGGTGTGACAGGCTCTTCAGTAAGGACTGAGGCTGAGACCCAGCACGCCAGGTCACAGGTACAGTTGGTTGGTTGTTGGGGTTGTATGTCCTGGCAACATCTATGGTCATATCAGGACGGGACTTGTGACAGTGCACACTCCTGGATTACTTTATAGTGCTGCCCCACTGGGAGACCAGGCCACCAGCACCATAACCTAATATCCCACTTAGTCACATTATCCTGACACTGAGCCAATCAGTCCTTACCTTATCCTATTAAATCCAAGTGACAAGTATCAGTTTTGTAAGTCATTGGTTTGACTCAACCGGGAATTGAACTATAGTACTTATAGTAACATCTACCCTTTACCAGACGGTCAGCTGCAACTGCCCCCATCCAATACCCACCCACCCCCATAGCCCCCATACTCCATACCCCTACCCTACACATATATCATCCACAGTACTCGAGCCATGCGTGGAGCTAACTGCTGGACTGATCACCAGATGCTGAGGTCAAAAGTGGCATTCAGAATATGACAAAAGCACAACAGGCAAGGGACAAATAAACTGACCAAGCTCAACACAGCAAAACTAAGAACCAGGGAGAGCTTCGAGCGGGAGATGGACAGCACTCTCGCCCAATGGGAGGAGAAGGAAAGCTCAACACCAGATAAGGAATGGGCAGCTTTGCAGCAGGTCGTATACAACACAGCTAAAACATATCTCGGCAAGCCAGACAGAAAACGCCAGGACTTGTTCGACCCCAACAATCAGGAGCTACAGAATCTTATTAGCAGAAGAGACCAAGCCCACCAGAGAGTGTTGCAGATCAGGAACACTAGATCCACCACTGCAGCATACAAAGATGCCTGCAGATTGCTACAAAAATGCACCCATGCACTGAAGTGAGACTGGTGGGAAATGAAGGCAGAGGAGCTGCAGAGAGCTGCAGACAGAAACAACATGAAGGGCTTCTACAATGGACTGAAGGAAGTGTGGGGCCCCGTGAAGAAGGGACCTGTTCACCTGAAATCAACAGATGGAATGGAGACCTTTTCTGACAGCAAGAGAGTTGTGGCAAGATGGAGTGAACACTTCCAGAAGCTACTCAATGTCCCTGGTGACATAGATCACGAAGCTCTGGACAACATCCAGCAGCACATTACCAAAACATGCCTCGATGAGATTCCAACCATGGATGAGATGGCTAGAGCAATCGCCAGCCTGAAAGATGGCAAAGCACCTGGGTGTGATGGAATTCCTGTTGAAGTATGGAAGCGCGGAGGAGACAATCTGTTCAATAGACTGCACCAACTAATCACCAATGCCTGGGAGGAGGGTTCTGTACCCCAAGCATGGAAGGATGCCAGCATTGTAACCATCTACAAGAAAGGTGATCGAACAGACTGTAGGAACTATAGAGGAATCTCTCTTCTTTCCATAGCGGGCAAGATCTTCGCCAGGATCCTCCTCAACAGACTATCTATTCACATAAGACACAGTCTTATATGCACTTCAAATATCACAAAACTAAGCCATTTCAAGTCAAATTTATTTCAACCTAAAGTCAGGTAGATTATAACAATCAATTTAACATATTTATCTGAGAAAAATGGCAAAGACTCAAAGCCATCGGACTATGCAACTTTAACCATTTAAAATAAAAGTTACCTCAAACTAAAGTAAGATACATAATAACAATCAATTTAATATTCTCAGCGGCAAGTGAGTAGGACAGTGAGCAGGCAAGCGGTGGCGCCACCATCGGAACTGAGGCATGAGCAGTAGGTTCCAACACCCGATCACTGGTGTGTGCGTGCTAGGATAGTATAGTATTCCATGTTATTATACTCATATAATTCTTATACAGCATATATATATATATATATATATTTCAGAAAATGATAGAAACTCAAAAACTGTCGGACTATGCAACTTTAAGAAATTATTCAGATGTTAGAAATCTCAGGCATAGTAAGCTGAGAAGTAGGTGTGACATACGTTCTACTTGTCTGGAATAGCTACGAAAGAATCTCGTGTGGGTTAGAGCTCAAATATCTCTCTTCCGTGACGTCATACCGGTTAGTGACGGGCAGAATCATATATATAGGATATAGGGCAGAGGGAAAAGGTTTCCATTTCACCATTGTTCAGAGGAAGCTTTGTGGTAACTTGATCATACTTTTCTTTTGTAACTGAGTGTTTATTTTTAACCTATTCTATGCGAATAACTTTAAAATGTATACTTGTCGGTACCTAGCTTGGCGCTGGGGACTAATAGAATATGCCAAGGAGCAGTGAAATACGGAGGACCAAATGGTTAATCAACGACTGTGGTGAAAACAAAACAAAATCTAGCAAGCCTTTGTATGTTTCAGTAATTCTCCATCGAGAAATGCGATTAAAGCACCAGACGGGACGGCTGAATGAGTTGAGCAATTGAGTGATTATAAAACTAAAAGGCTAATTTTGGAGATATTTGAAGTGTAAACGTGGAAGGTGAATTTGGTGTGTATTCTGAAATGATGAAGACCATAGGATTGCAGCAGTGACAGGTTCTAATATATTGACTTAGCACTCCTTCTACACAACACTACATGTTTAATAAGTCATCAGTATCAAAGTCAGATATGTAGCATCAAATCTAGGCAAGTGCTTCGGCTTAGTAAATGCTATGCTCACGGAGGAGGAGTATTAGGGTTGATTACAGACCCTCTACTCCATAGTCAGATCATTTATATCAGATTTGACTGATTTTGATTTCATATTTATGTGCTATATAAGCATTATACGAGTATAATTATCGGTAAACTGATTATCCTTTAATGGTGCCTCTGCTTGGCACCTTATCTGGACACTTCACAACTATTGACACATAACAACTCAGGCGAATGGACAGGCTCTCTCTGCCTTGCCACCTGGCCTATTCAGCTGTCACGATTCAGCCTCTTGCCTGTACCACTCACTTAAAATTGTTCCATTTGCTTCAATTGGTTGAAGCCTACTCTAATTTTAAACTGTAATTTTCCTATTTTTATTTGTCAGTTTGTTGTTTATTTATCTGGATGTTATAAGATGGCGGAGCCAGTGGACCTGTACGGCGCGGGACCAACAAAAATGAACATTTGTCTGTGCTCCAACCCCCCCCCCCCCCTCCAACCCCATTCCATGGACAAATACAAAACCCTTCAGAGAGAAACCAATCAGGATGCAGTGTGGGGAAACAAATAGTAAAATAAATACTTCAATCACTGATTCACTGAGAGAAATAACGGTGTGAACAAAACACAATGACTGAACTGTTTTTATTCCCGCCCCCCCGAGGAATGTACTTTCATTAAAGCTGCATAGTCCGATGAAAACATAAAATTTAAAAAACCAAAACAATTATCTAGATTTAATTCTACATATCTAACTTAGATGCTGGTGCACTTATTAAACATTTGTCATCACATATAAGGGGATACTGAGTCAATTAATAGAATTTGTTACTGCATAAACCTATGCTGTTAGAGTTTTGGCAAGCTTGCCAAAATTAATTTAGCATGTTTCCATTTCAAATATCTCAAAAGTTAGCGATTTAAAATAAAAGTTACTTCAAACTAATGTAAGGTAGATTATAATGAACAACCTAATATGTTTATCTCAGAAAATGAGAGCAACTCAAAACCATCGGACTATGCAACTGTAAAGGAACAGGACTCCTGCCTACATCTTGTTTTCTCTACTGTAGGACTAGCTTTTAACCATCCCAATAGCAAGACATCCCGTTTTAAGGTGATAGAGCGTTTGCTGTTAAAGGAATTTAGCTTTCCAACATTTTATATTCATTTGGGTTAACAGAAACTAAAATATAAATGTATTTAAATAAATAACCAAAGTATAAAGTGATATCAGACCATTCAGGTTGGTACCAGTACTGGTTTGATCATGTTACATAAGCCAGTTGGGGAGGGGGGCAGTATGTTATCACCATCATCTGCCTATTTTAATCCACATTTAAGTAGCTCATAAACTGAACTACAACTAGATACCGGCAGCCATTTTAAAAATATTTTTAAGCTGGGCAGTTAATTAGGTTAATTACACAGTGCTAGTTATATGCAGAATAACACCAAAAAAAACGACAAAGGTTCCATTTTGTTTACTTTTCAAGATATTCACATTTTAAGATTCATTTATTTACTTGAATAAAATTTGCCTTTTGCACTGAATGGAACATGAGGTGTGCTTTTCTGTTTGGCATGATTTCGATTTTGTTTTAAATATATGTCTCTTTCTGATATGATATATTACTAGCCTGTGTAGCCAATAGTGATTCAGCACCGAGTGAAACAAAAAACTGTATGCTTTTATCTTGTTCTGATTAACGTGATGCAAAAAATGTGCAAATTTGCAAAAGTGCCGGTAATAAAGTGTCTTAATATACAGCCCAAGTGATTTTGGTAACTAAATAAAGAGTAAAGAAAGCTTCAGTTCATTCACAGTACTTTCTGGATATTTTGAATTTAAACATGCACCCAAATAGAAGTATTTAAAAACTAGCAAGTTTTCATAATTTTCATACTTTCTTCCAGTGTTTTCTAAGTACTGGCGGTATTTACTACAATGCACAATGCCTGAAACTGACCATGCCAGTCTCCACTAGACATAACACTTCACTATGTGATAATGAATAGATTGGGTTGTTCGTTTTTTATGCAATTCACATGTGGTAATATTTCACGACATCCTTTTTTTAGACACTATTAACAGGGGGTGGGGAGAAGGGGGAAAAGGGAGAGGCATTGCTTTATACTTATAGACACTCTACAACCAGGGATGAAAGTGGTGTCCGGCAAAAATCGCGGAAATCAAACTCAGATTATTACACCGATGACAAATTTCCGCGATAAAGCGGATTTAACCTATTGACTTAACACTGTCAGAGAATCGCAGAAAAATACCGGAAGTCAGGTTTCAACTATCCCTGTTGTGACCGTATTATCGTCCACACCGAACACTTTCTTGCTTGGGTTTTATGTTCTAGCAACATCTAAGGTCATATCAGACGGGATTCAAACAAATCAATTGTTGTCGGAGACATCCTGATTCTTGACATTTTGTTTAACATTAATCGGTAAATATTAAAAATCGCGGAAATCCGCGAAATCGCAGAGATCTGTCATCCCTGTACAACGTTTTGGTAAAGATATTAACGTTGCTCATTGCGATGGTTTTGACTTTCAGCCATACATTTTAGAGAAAAAATAATAGGTTGATCACTATAATCTACCTTACTTTAGTTTGAAGTAAAATATTATTATAAAAGGCTAACTTTGGAAATATTTGAAGTGAAACATATGCACAATTTTGGTGGAGGAGGAGGCAGCAAAATGCTTGGAATGCCATAGATTTCAGCAGTAATATGTTTGGTTAAATGTATTTACTATTCCCTTCTATGTAGCAACAACTATTTATTAATTGCACCAATTTCTAAGTAGGAGCAAATCTATGTAAGTGTTTTCGTTTAGAAAATCTAATCCTTTCATCAGACTAACAGGTTTTAAGAGATGAATTCTTTACACGGCTATGCCAAATCCTAGTAACTACTGAACCTAGTGGCCGAACCGGAAGAGCGCAGGCAGAAGATTGGGAGTTTGATTCCCGGTCGAGTCAAACCAATGACTTATAAAACCAATGACTTATAACATTTATACTTGTTGCTATCTAGCCTGGTGCTTGGCATTAATAGGATAGGACAAGGACTGGTTAGCACACTATTAGGATAATGTGACTGTGTGGGGTATCTGAGTCATGGTGCCGGCAGCCTGGTTTCCCAGTGGGGTAGCACTATAAAGTCACCATGAGTGTGCGCTGTCACAAGTCGGTACCCGTCCTGATATGACCTTAGATGTTCATCATCATCATCATGCTGTCAGTCGCAATGCGAGAAAGACTGCTTTCATTACTTAACCGCCGCTTTGTGTGGTTGTACATTTCATAAAAGCTGCTTGCAAAGTGTTGAAGTGCTGCTGGCTTTTGCAAGTTACTAGCGGCACTCTCTCACGGAGCAAATAGAGGTCTCACACCGGCAAGAACATGTCAAGACAGGCGCAAACTATTTGTCCCTAGATGTTGCTAGGATGTAAAACAACAATTATCCTAGTAACCTCAACCAAATTGTGTTTTGGAGCTGCTCAGAACTACTCACCAATGGGTCTGCCTTTAACTTCCTAGTGTGAGGTACGCTCCGACGTGTACGCACGTGGGGCACAAACTTGTGAAGCATATGGAACTCGTTGTCAGATCCCAGCACCTGAAGAACAAACAGAATAATGAACAAAATATAGACGTCATAGAGCACCTGACGTCATACAGCACCTGACATCATACAGCACCTGACGTCATACAGCACCTGACCTACAGGAGTCATTCTGACACATGTGTACAACCTGTTTACAAAAAAATTATTTCTTTTGTAAAGAAATGATAAAGCAGGCATAAATGTCATCTACCAGAAAAGACAATCTTAAACAGAAAATATAAACTTTTTGTTTAAAGAGATGATACATGTATCTCAGTGTTTCAATAACTGTGGTCAGCAACACAAAAGTTTACAATCGCCATATGTTTGGAATTGAGGACACTTGAAACAACATAGAAGTTTAATTAAAGACATCCCTTTTGCTAATCAATTCACGCATCCTTTTATTGAATTGACGTACGTCCGATACTACATTTATCATCTGCATCCACGCATCCCTACATCGAGCCGATACCATATTCATCATCTGTATTCACACATCCCTATATCAAACTGGCATTGGTCCAATACCAGATTTATCAGACTAGAGATATATGTACAATATTATTGGCGTTGAGGACACTTGAAACAACATAAACCCTCAAAGACATCTGTGCTAATCAATAATACACAGCATGACACCTTCTGCATTCACACATTGGTCCGATACCACATTTATCATCTGCATTCATGCATCCCCATCTCGAATTGATGTAGAGCAGACATTTGACCTAATGAACACAGGGTCCTTTTAAGTTTTGTTTGTTATTTTTATTTCATTCTTATTTTTATTTCTTCTTTGTAACTGTTTTACAAAACAAACTATAAACATGAGAAAAGTATAACATCATTGCATGACAAAAGAAAATCATTATTGCACATATACTGAAGGATTCTTCTTCATGGTGTCCTTCCACCAGTTATCTCAAGGGATTTTCGAGCAGAGGTATGATCTTTATTTGTGGGACGTGCTCTCGGTGGTGGATGGTGGTAGCAGGATTTGCAATCAGATAGCTGATTCCCAGGGCCACGATATGGACGCTCCTGCTGTGGCCAGTTTGTCGAGAGAAAGCCCGGGCCTACACTTTTACAGACCCAAGGGATTTTTAACCTCCCACACAACATAGAAATCGTATGAGAGCAACCAGCCTTTGATGACGCTGTAAGTTATACACAGCAGTGGAAATCCAAATTGGCAGAGGTGGGGCACCGTATCATGGGGAATCGAACCGCCGACCCTCAGGTCAGGCATCTGACCTAGAAAAAAGTCAGACACTCTAACCACTCTGCCACAGAGAACACTGAAGGATAAAACATTATAATCTAATTTCTTTATAAAAAAAATACCCAAACAATTGCAGTATAGAAATAAACTTTCTTAAACATTTTAAAATTGTGGGCGATTGCTCCCAAGAAATCGATCTTGGGATACTTCTAATTTTTAGCAATAGTTCGGTCAAATGTCCGTCGGTCAAATGTCCCAGCTGCTTTATCCCTACCTCTCTGGTGCCTCATACATACAGTTCTGGATGCAGAACAAACAGGTGGCAGGGCAGTGAACACCCATCTACCTCAATCTGTTTGAATACTGAACCTAAGGTGAGTCGCTATCAGAGGCAAGTTAGCCTATGTGTGTTTATGTGTATATATATATATATATATATATATATATATATATGCATATATATATGCATATGAGACTGTCTCAAAAGGTGCTAAGGAATATGGGACAAAACTTTGTCCATTGTAATGTAATGATCAACGTACTATCTGCTTATGCATTTGCTCAGGATAAACTGATTTGTTTTTTACATGGTGTTTCATAATTCCAACAGAATACATATTGATTTGAAGCAAATGTCCTTGTGTTTTCAGTGTAACTGTTTCTGTGCTGTTTTGTGTCAATCGTTACAATGGAAAAAAATAAAACCCCTTTTAAGACAGGCTCTCATATATATATAGAGAGAGAGCAGACCTCCCGCACCCCAGCCTCCTGTAACCCAAGGAACATATCAAGGGATATTACAGGAGCAGTATTATAATAGAATAACATAGAAAATAATAAGCAGGAGAATTACATATATGAATAATATATATATAAGTACTTTATACCTCACATAATGTCAACGCTACAAACTGGGAAATAGTGGCCAAGGACAGGAGTTCATGGCATGCTTCTTTCTATTTATAAAGGCACAACACAGTTTGAAACTGAGCTCATATCTCAAGCTAAACAAAGGAGTCAGCAGAGAAAAGATTGTCTCCTTCATCTACCAGATTCTCTGTCAGCAGTTACATATGCATGTCCAATGTGCCACTGCACATTCCGAGCACAAATTGGACTCATCAGTCATCGATGAGTTCACGACAAATGATGAGTTGCTGTCACTGTCACCGCTGATGGACAACCAAGAAGAAGAAGAAGATATATATATGTATATATATATATATGTGTGTGTGTATATATACTTGTGTGTGTACAGAATCCTGGTTACCTCACAAATGCCATGAAGGCTGAAGGCTGAGCGGGAGCGGCAGTGGTAGTGACCAGGCGCAGCTGGTATCATGCAGTCATGAGCCACTCACAGGTGGCATTTAAAATCCGTCCTGCTGAGCGGGAGCGGCAGTGGTAGTGACCAGGCACAGCTGGTATCATGCAGTCATGAGCCACTCACAGGTGGCAGTGCAGTGGTGGATGCAGGAACTAAGCTAGGCATAGCAGGTTGGGTAGTAGTAACTCAATGAGTAGGAGTGGGTACTAGCTAAGTCACATGACATTCAGGTGTAGAGTAAATAGAGGGGGAGAACTGCTCGGTGGTAGTGTCCTTGTTTATATTCCCATAATAGATTATAGAGCACATAAACAATAATATATGGATAAGATACACATCAGCACTGAATAAACTTATGTTCGTATGAAGTGAATTAACTGAACAGGACGTGTGGTTGTGGAGATAGATATGTTACCACCCACTGTAGAACCGACATTGTTCAATATGCTGCTGGTGTTCAGCTAAATGCGCACCAAATCCCACTGCACCCTTCCTGGCATTAAAGGCCAGTCTCCTAAGGGTAAATGGCACGCCATCGGCAAGTGATGCTGGCTTAGAGTTGCATAGTCTGATGGTTTAGAATTCTGTATTTTTTCTGAGATAAATATATTAGATTGATCACTAGTATCTACTTTACATTAGTTCAAAGTTACTTCTATTTTAAATAGTAAACTTTTGAGATATTTTGAGTGCAAACATGGAAAATTAGTTTTGGCATGCTTGCCAAAACTCTGACACCATGGACTTCTGCAGTAACAGGTTCTGTTCAATTGACTCAGTATTGCCTTCTATGCAGAAACAAATGCTTAATAAGTGCATCAGTATCTAAGTTAGATATGTCAAATCAAATCTAGATAATTGGTTTGGTTTTGAAAATTTGATATTTCATTGGACTATGCAGCTTTAATGCACGGTGTTAACTGCCGCGATAAACCTAGACCTCAGCCCGTGTGCTGCGGTGTTAGCCGACTGTTGCGTCCAGGGTAGTCGCATAGTGATGCAGTGCTCACTGAGCCGATTGTCCGAGTCAACTAGGAACTGAGCAATTCGCCATTAAATAGAGTTTAGCTATTTCTGTGTTTAGTTGGGTGGGTAGTTTTACATCCTGGCAACATCTAAGATCATATCAGAACGGGAACCAAATTGTGACAGTGCGCACTCATGGCGACGGTATAGTGCTGTCTCGCTGGGAAATCAAGCTCCCAGCACCATGACTCAGTCACATTATCCGGACACTGAGCCAAACAGTCATTTCCCTATCCTAATAATGCCGAGTGCCTGACTAGGAAGCACCCAGTATCAATTTTTAAGTCATTGGTTTGACTCGACCAGGGTTCAAACCCGTGGGTTCGAATCACACAATCAATCAATCAATAGTTCCGTCCTCTAGTCGAGGGTTGGATGCAATGGTTCTCCACTTGTCCCGATGGTGTGCTGTTCTGATAGACTGTGAATAATTCAAGCCTGTCCACTGTGAAATATTTGTAAACCATGATGTTCTTGGTCTCCCTCTCCCTCTGCTGCCATTCACCTTCCCTTCCAACAATGTATGGTATATTGAACTTTGACGAATGATGTGGCCAAAATAAATAAGTTTCTTTGTCTGTATAGTGGCAAACAAGCTTTTCTTATTTTTAATTTTTCTGAGAACTTCTTTGTTGGTGGTCTTCTTTGTCCATGATATTTTCATCATCCTTCGATAAGTCCACATCTCAAATGCTGCTAAACGTTTGTACATTTTCTTAGAGATTGTCCATGTCTCAGCCCCATACATTAGAGTAGACCACACATAACACTGAAGAATACGCTTCCTTGTTTGTATTAATATCTTACTTGATGTTAACACTCTATACATTTTGGAGAATGTTGTTCGGGCTATTGTTATCCTTCTTTTAATTTCTTCCTCATCTCTCCCATCATTTGTAATCTTTTGTCCGAGATATATGAATTCGGATACTTGTTCTATGTTTGTGCCATCTAGGGTTATATTGACATTTGGTTTATCTGTCTTTTTACTTATAACCATTGTTTTGGTCTTCCTGGCATTCATCTTCATGTTGAATAGTATTCCAGCTTTATTGATTCTATTCACTATATCTTGTAGGTTTTTGTCACTGTCTGCTAGTATTACACCGTCATCGGCATATCTAAGATTGTTGACGTTCATGCCACCTATTGTCACTCCCTTGCAATCTTCAATGTGTCTGAAAATCATCTCTGTGTACAGGTTAAATAGACATGGTGACAATACACACCCCTGTTGAACTCCTCGTTTAATCATAACTTCATCAGATAGGCCCTGCTCCATTTTTATAAATGCACGTTGTGTCCAGTATAAGTTCACAATTAGTTTAATGTCTTTGCCATTGACACCAATATCTTGTAAACATTTCGAACATGGGAGATGGACGCTCTACTCATTCAGCCATCCCATCTGGTCGCTATGTTTAGTATAAATCGAATTTCCACCGCATGTCTTTAAACTTAAGAGACAGAAACACACCCAACAGAACATTACATATTTACAATTATCATAACCAATTATCCTGAAGCTATCCTGAAACAACCTATTCTCTGGGAGTTATATTGAGTCCAGTGAAGGCTGGGGTTCTGTGTTAGAGCACATTGATTTTTATCATCAGCTATTGGACATCAAACATATGGTCATTCTGACATATTTCTTTGGAGGAAACCTGCTGCCACCAGCGGCAAAGAGTATTTTATATGCACTTTTCCACAGGCAGGACAGCACATACCACAACCTTATATGAACCAGTTGTGGACCACCGGTTGGAATGGAAAATAGCCCAAACTGGAAATGGATCCACTGAGAAGGTGTCCATAAACTAGTAGAACTTCTGCACTATAATCACTAATTACAAAGAAGGCAAATAGACATCTTGTAGGAAAGTATCATCAAGCCTACTTTGACTAATACTGAAGATTAAGTCCGTTGACTTTGTTTATAACCCATGAAATTCCACATATCCCTTCCTTGCATGACATCACAGAATGGGCTATTTGGGCTCCAACCCTGTATGAATGGGATTCATCCATTGAAGACGAACATTTTACCAAGTATTCCATGGCCATCATAAGTGTCAATGCAGCTGGTATTTCTAGAATATTAGTATTTATTAAAGATATAGCGAATTCAGAATATAAGAATTCAGATGACCAAATCTGCAATGTGCACATACGGAAATACGCCATGCTTCCATATGTGCACATTAAAGACTGTGGTAATCGGCTAGCATTGCCAATGGTGCAAAATAAAACTTTCCGCTCAGACATATTATATCTGGGCACTAATTAGTTGTCACGCAATGCTCGGCATGCTTTGAATGATAGATAACAGGTTGTTCAATTGAAACATAAGCCATTCTGAGACTAGCCGATCGATGGTTCAAATCTTATTCCGATAGATGATCAACCATCGCCAATATTGCCAGGCCCGAGTATGGAGTTATATGATACGGAGCGATATCGCCACCACTGCCGATATCGACTAAGAACAACAGCAGGTAAGATTATCTGGTAAGATTATCGCGTAGTATGAGACGTCCTTTGTACGTCGTACACGGTCTCCACCAATCACCATCACGCGCCGGTGTCCAGTGCGCATGCTCAACAGGCGCCATGA